>CM039469.1:5479256-5599840 GCA_022433065.1 Begonia loranthoides
AGAGAGCATTCTCACTGTCTCTTACTAAATACACTGAACACATCTCTGCTTGCATTCATTTATAGCCAGAGACATACATCGCTGGACACACGAATCAACAGAGAAGAAAGCCGCGTGGAAGACTCGTCCTATGCTAGCCAAAACACTGGACACTCAGCTCAATCGGTGGACCAATTGAACCGGACCCGAACCAATTCTCCACCAAACCAAGCTTTGCCCAATTCATCCCTTCACACCATCACCGATTCATCCAAGACAAGATACCAGGAGAAGAATTACTGAACAAACAGAGGACTTACCTCGACACAGAATTCGCAGCGTCCAATTTCGCGCTTGGCCAACCCCCACATGAACTGTCCGAGGCCCTGTTTCCGTCCAAATGTGCGTCTACTCCTCACCGTGAAGCAGCATTGGCCGTGAAAGAGATTTCATTCCCGCCGAATCGTCGAGCTCGAGCTCGCTCCCGAGCTCCGTCTCGCTCTCTCACCTGCGCTCTCTCTCTCTCATTCAAATGGCCAGCGGGCCATTTAAATTCCAACCGGTTCACTCCTCCTTTATAACTTCTTCTTTTCATTTTCTTTAATCAAATTCCTTTCATTTAACTAATTCATTTAATAACATGAAACTCAAATGAATATCCCACTTTAACATAATATATTGATTATGCTTTTGGTAATATCCCATAAGTTATTCGATTAATTTGAATATCCGAATATCCCGAATTATTTTCCAATTTATCCATTTTAAATTCTGATAAAAAATTGGGATATTACAACTAGAGTTTTTGTAGAGAAGTTATTTTTGTTAGTGTGTACTGTCACGACCCGGAGACAGACCTGACAGAAATGTCAAGCCAAACGACCCAATCCTCGAAAAGGACCCAATCGCCCAACCCAAAGCTAGTTGAAATTTGTGGAAGATTTGAATAAAATTCTCAGTCATAGCCCACTCGAGATGGGCCACAGTCCATATAGTAATCGCAAGAGTTGATAGTACGGTAATAAAAAATTAAATCCAATCTAAACTATAAATCCATGTCCATACATCAAGAAATATAACCAAAGTATATTACAATTAAACAATAATCCATACCAGAGGAAAATACAATTAACCAGAAAGGAAATAGTCAAATGGGCGTCCTCGAATCAAATGCCCACGGTCCTAAGCAACCTTGTCTTTATTTGGAGGGATGGGTTGTCGGGGTGAGTGATTAACTCAGTAGGAAACTTATACTAACTACGATGCACGTGTAAACTTATTTTACCTCTTTTCATCAAAACCATGAATTTGGGAGTTATGCAGGTTTCTCAAAACATTACAAAAAATTTTCATCTTTTAAGGAAACGTGACTGTATATATAGACAGCTATACTCAAAATACTCCCGTCGATTTTACACTGAAAACCATCATCAGTGAAAATGGAAGGTCACTTAGGGACTCCTCCGGTCAAACACACATAAAGGCGGCCACCATCTCTGGCAACACCTCATGAGTCTGAAAAAAAAAAAAAGCAATGGCGGTCCGTAGATCTGGCTCGTCTTCCTGGGTTTGTCGACAATCTAACCTTAGCGCCTACACAACCCGTATCATCACCCGAGTTTGACGACGAGCCAAGCTCAGCGCTGACAAACTCGTAACATAGAATACCATGATCAGGTTCTGGAAGTTGAAACCAAAGGGACGCGTCATCACAACTCTATACCCATCTTTTCACACAACGTGCTAACAACCATCTCCACGCAGCAGGAGATGAACCGAGGATAACCTTGTGATACTTTGGTACTGAGACCGTCCAAAGTATCAAGAGGATTCATCGCCCCCAAATCAGATATCACATCAATACCATGAAATCAATATGCACGAAAGTAAACATGTAAAACTCTCGTACATATGTATTATAAAATTTGACGTGTTGTCGAACAGTCTCCGTCTGTCATGCATATGTGGTGATCCACAAAATATCAATTTGTAAAACCATGGTATGCAAATACAAAGCATGAAGGTATAAAATCCCTACCTCTTCGGTGTTCCTTTCTAATAGTCGGGGCAATGGTCTCCTCGGGAAGGATCTCACAGTTCTCAAAGTCTTGGAGCCTACAAACAAGTCAAATGCAAGAATTCTCACCCATAAATCTCAAGAAAAAGGAGGAAGAGATCTATACCGGAACTGGAACCCAACCAACATGTAAACGACTCAATTATACGTGTTTCTGCACAGTGGGGTTGACCAAGAATAGTATTCTGATCGACCAGTGATAAATTCAAGGCAGGTTGACCAGAAACATAAATTTGGTCGCAGTAGGGCGATTGACTAGTCGTGAGACAGTCAACTGGTGACAAAATTTTGGACAATTTGTCCACTTTTGGTCGACCAGCCCTGTTCTGGTCAACCAGAAAATTTTCGGAGCTGTTTCTAAGCCAGAAACGCGCCGTTTTTCCAAATATCCTTCTCTAATCGACGAATACTCTTACATAAACTTCAAATATACCAACATAATCCAACAATGTCTATCAAATTTGAGTTTTTATTTTAAGCTCGAATCCGAGGCTAATAATTTTTGGAAATTCAAACTCTAAATTGGAGGGGGAAAACTCACTGTTTCGCAAACCGTCTTCACAAAAGTTGTTTCCCTCAACATCGTGAACGCGAATTCGAGGTTGAAATCTCGCGATTCTCCGATTCGGCCTTCTGCCTCCTCTCCCTGCGTGCGTTGTCTGCGGTGAAGAAAAGTGAAAATTCTTCTCTTCTTATTTTTATTTTTCTTTTATTATTATTTTTTATTAATTCATTTAATTATAAAATATATTTTATACATTAAATAAATTCAATCTTATTTTTGATTCAATCTCCGTTTCGCTCCAAACGCTAACCAACAACGAACTTTTATCAAAAATAATTCACCAAATTTATTTTCCCAATTAATTTACCATTCGGTAATACTTAATTTTACCAATTTTGACAATTTGATCAAAAATTCACATGTGGTCAGAGGTCGAAATCTCGCAATTCTCCAATTCGGCCTTCCGTCTCCTCTCCCCGCGGGCATCGTCGGCCGTGAAGAAAAGAGAAAACTCTTCTCTTCTTATTTTTATTTTCCTTTTATTATTATTTTTTTATTAATTTATTTAATTATAAAATATATTTTATACATGAAATAAATTCAATCTTATTTCTGATTCAATCTCCATTTCGCTCCAAATGCTAACCGATAACGATTTTTTAACCAAAATAATTCACCAAATATATTTCCTCAATTAATTTACCACTCGCTAATACCCAATTTCACCGATTGTGACAATTTGATCGAAAATTCACACGTGGTCGCTATGCGACAAATCGTGTCAACTTTTCTAACGCCATGACCGATTACTACATAAAAAATTTAAATGTAGAATTTAAAAATTTTTACGGGTTTTACATGCATGGTAGAGGTAAAGGGTCATCGAGAAGGTGAATTAGAAAACATTTTCAGTCATTAATTCTAATGGAAAACATGATAGTGATATTTGTCTCGTTCATTTTTTATAGTTGAGTGTTTTATTTGTTAGCAAAAATTATTTAGTATTTGTCTTATCACTAACCCATAGTTCGATAGTTGTTTTATTAATTACTATTTTTTCACTTTGTGAATACTTAAAAGTATTGATATTCACATTTGATAACTATTTTTTTAAAAAAAAAATCAATATGAAATTGTTTTAATACCTAAAAGAAAGTTTGTTTGCGGGAGTTTCTAATTCATTCTTGAAAATTTCTCAAACTTCAATTTAAAATCCAAGTATACTTGATTTGATTAAAATAAGGGCATTGTTCTCATTAAGATAGTTCTAAAATAGTGGAAAGAAACTATATATTTGAAGCATTTGGATGAGACTTGAAGCCCACCCTCTCTCATCATTGAAAGTATCTATGATATGAGAAGATAATGTTATTCTTTTCCAATGCTATTTCTCTCTCTACATCGTGAATGGAAAAGGTCGAGAGAGGGCGTGACTCCCTCTCTCCCTCTCTCCAAATGATGAAAGTATGGACAACCCTTTTTCTCTCTCTACTAATGGTGTCGTGAAAATGTAGACAAAGTATTGAGAAATTGTGACTTTTCTATGTGTAATATCGAGAAATTGTGACTTTTCTATGTGTAATAGCCTGGTCTTTTTTTCGAACACTTTAGCCATTTAGTGATAGATGTATTGTGTTTACAACAATATTAAATTCCATCTTAAAGGTGACTTATACTCGTCCTTTTGGTCTAAATCAACATGCATTCTTTGTTCATTTAATGGAAAAATCTTATATCATGTTTTCTTACAATGGATTTGATACATTATAAGAATAACATTGACTCAAATGATGGAACTTGTGGGCAAAAGGAGAGGGAGGGGGGGAGAGAGTAATGATGTTTGGAAGAATGAAAGAAATCATGGATGTTGGAAAGACCACCCTTTAACTCTTTTGAAAAAGGCATGCATGCAATGATGGATTGCATTTTTCGATTACCAACCTAGTTGAAGCATGCAATGAGTCATTACCCATTTCATTATACCTCTCGGTATAATATACTCGTTGAAAATTTGTAATATCTTTGGTTCACAATCATTTATATTTAGAAGTATGATTAACATGATGCTATATATAGGCAGACTAATGCTTATAAGAATTGGTCGATGACGGACCGAGTCAATGAAGCTCGACGTCGTAGATATCGTGTTCTATGCATGTCTTGTTTATCATCATCGAGAAACTTCCCTTGTCAACACGAGGAAGTGAGATTTTAGTTTAGTTTTTTGGTTCAACCTACAAGGTTGACAAGCTGACACATACTCGTAATCTCTTGACAATGTTGCTTCATGTGAGTGTAGCAACTGTCATCAACTTATTAGGTTTGCAAGTTACATAACGGCACGATAATAATTTGGGCAATAGAATGAATAATCCCATTATTGGTAGTAAATTAAAAATAGTTGTTATAGTTTGAATACAAAAAATTAAAAACATATTGTCATAACAAATAATTTTGAAAAAAATTTAACTAAAATTTAAAAATTTTCAACTTTATGAAATATAACCGTGAAGATCATTTTTAACGTTGGGACAAAGTTTGTAATGAAGAGCAAAAAATTACGAGAAAGTTGTTTAGAGAATCATCGTATTGAGACAAATGGAACTAGATTTGAGTTGTTTCTACGTTGAGGACATTGAAATATACAGGTTAGTGATATCTTTCTGGACTTGTAGTTAATTTATTCATGAATTATTATACGTGGATTGATGAGTTTGGTTCGAATCTAACTCATATCAAAGTCAAAGTTCGGTTTCCTACATAAAAACGTAGAGGAAGACAATTTTAGCAAAAATGGCCGCAATTCGGCCTAACCCATAAAAAAACTAGTTTAAAATATTGACAATAACGCTCAACAACTCAGTCTGAACCCAATAATAAAAAACCAACCAAATAAAATAGAAAATCTGATTCAAACTCGAAACCTAACAAAAAATGGGACCCAATCCCACACTAAAATCCATCCAAAAACATAAATGTGGATAAATTTTAATCAAATATATGAAATGAGTGGGGATCGAACCGAGCTGATCTGGTTCAGTTTGATTTCCTCAGGTTCACGGCCCGGTTTCATTTCTATTTTTAGGAGTCTAAAGCAGTCCGTTCGGTTCGTTCTATGCCAAACTAAATCCAAATTGGCTCAAATAAAAACAATTAACATTAAGACAAATTAACATTAAGACAAGTTATTTCATTTTGAGTGGTTCTTAATTTGCCCGAGATAGAGAGAGAGAGAGAGCCCGAAATCTGGTTTTTGCCGACATTCATTTGCAGATCTCAACCTCCATTGTTATCGTGGAATTGAAAGCAGGATGGTAGATTCCTTCGTGTATCTTATCTGACGGGTTTACAGGCTTGTTGTGGTTGTTCTGCTTCTTTTTTCCCCCTTTTTTCGGGCATTGTAATGTGAATTTTATGCCTCTTTGAGTTGTTTTCTCTTTTCTTATTTGTGGTTAAATTTTCGAATTAATGAGTTTCTGGGGTTTTTGAGAATTTTTCATGGACGGTGGTATAGTTTTTTCTCGGAGCGGGAGACTCTGTGATTTTTATTTATTTTTTGATGTACCTATCTGGATAAGTGTCTTTTTCAAGTGAAGTTTCAATTATAGATTTGTTGACGGTGTTTTCTAATTTCCCTCTTACCGTTTTGGGCTCTTAAAATCATTAGTTTATTCTGGATTCTAATTTTTGCTGGGAATAGTTTCTTGTATTCATTATTTTGATGTCTAGGAAATATGAATTGGTTTGAAGATTACATAATTTGAGAACTCTAGTTATATCTTTTAAGAGTACTTTTTATCTGTCTTATTTTATTTTCATGAATTCTTTTCTTTATCGTATCCATAAACTTTTAGTTTTGATATTTGAAGCTTATTTTGTTTCTGATTTCCAATTGTATTCGGAACCTTTTTTCCCTTTTGAGAGGGGTGGTGGTGGGATGGGTATGAATGCACTGGTAATATAGCTTTCTGGTACTTTTTCTCTGCAGTGTTGAAAGCAGAGAACGGGAGACAGAAAAAAGATTGGTAAGAAGGGACCATGTCTTTCCATTATGAAGTGGTGGAAGTGGGTGGATTTGATTACACGGCAGAAGGTAGGGAAATGGTAAATATTTCATACGAAATGGATGATGAAGACTATTGTGAAGGTGATGGAGAAATGATCGAAGATGAAGAATACGACATGGTATGATTTTGTTTTGTGTGTTTCCAACTCTTATTTGTTTCATTCCTTTGCCAGTACTTGTATTTATCACTCTTCCATGATGTTGAATTTGATCAGCTTACGAGGGTGACAGACACGTCCTCTTCCCAAGCAAGGAAGGGGCAGGACATTCAAGGCATTCCATGGGACAAATTGAGTTCAACTCGTGAAAAGTATAGATTGACAAGGCTCGAACAGTATAAAAATTATGAGAACATTCCGTCTTCTGGAGAAGCTGTTGAAAAAGTATGTTGCAGTTTCTTATTGTAGTTGGGTTAGGGTGTTTTTTAGGAAGTGCCATGTGTGTTGCAAAATTCAGAGACAACCTACTGGAATAAATTTTGTTGTTTTAGGAGTACAAACCTATTCAGAAGGGTGGGAACTACTATGAATTCTTTCACAATACAAGATTGGTAAAGCCTACTATACTTCATTTTCAGGTATGTGCGTTAACATAGACATTCTAAGGTTGATTGATGTTTAATTTTCCTCTCAGGATTATAAGACTTTTGATACAAATTTAACCCTTTTTTTTTAATTTGAAGAATTTTGAGTAGATGCATACAAAGTTCTTGATTATGTCTTCTTCAATAGCCGATATGCTTGCTATGAGTCTATATGGTCGGCTATCCTATTCGAAAACATCATTTTCCTTTTAGCTTAAATTATTTGCATTGCTCAACCTTGTAATTGCTACGTTTTTCTGTTGAGGTGTTTATTACGTGATCAATAAAAAAGTAAATGTAACTTAAGAGATATGAACTCCAATTAAAGGTCAACGCTTAGTTTTACTTTCCCTGTGTTTTTGCAATAGTATATGATTCTAAGGTACTGAAAGCAGTCTTTACCTCCCTTTTATTTTTTTTTTTTTTTTGGTATATTGGGGGAAAGGGAAGAGGATATGGTGCTTCAAGTTCCTAATTTTCGACTTTGCAACCTTTCTCACCAAGTATTATCCAATGTAGCTGCATGAAAAACATTTGTACTTTTTTTGTAATAAAAACTTCTATTAGGAGAAAGGATGTACAAGAGTGCAAGGATACTTTACACAAATAAACCCTTCCAAAACAAAGTCTTACAAAACAAAAGTTCAATTTATTAACACATTCTATTTGATATGATTATGTCTTGGCATGCAGCTTAGGAACCTTGTCTGGGCTACATCAAAACATGATGTCTATTTGATGTCCAACTACTCCGTTATGCACTGGTCATCATTGTCTAGCAATTTGACAGAGATCCTCAACTTTGCTGGACATGTAGCCCCTTCAGAGGTACCAACTTTATCCTCAATGCCATTTTTTTTTCATTAATCTTAGTCAATATTGTGATAGTAACTACACTTTTCTTGAATAAACTCACACACAATTCCAGGCTTTCGAGACCCTGGAGTCTCCTTACAAAATACTTCCCAAAATACTCAATATCCCTCTCCAACTAGACAAAGTGTTTATATAATAGACTTAAACTTACAACTAACTAACTAACTTTTTTTTATTAATTTTCTAAACTATCATTTACTTCTGCTCTAAAAAGACACTTTATCCTCAAAGTGGAAGAAAATGAAAAATACACTTTTTATCTATATCTTCGCAATCTTCTTTCCTAATGAATTTGAAATCGTAAAAGTGTCTCGATCAAGTTATCCTCAAGATTCTTAAGAGGAAGTAGACTAGAAGTAAACTCAAAAATTTTCTTTTCATCCTTTACATGATTCATGAAGTGCCCGATAGCCTTTGCTGGAATGCTCTCCTTTTTAAAACCCCAATTTTCTTCTAAATGGGCCATGGTTGGAGTTGGTCCAACAATTCCCTTCCACCAAATTAGGTTTTTGGAAACAAGGTAGTTTCTTTTTCTTCTTTATTTGGAGTTACAGTTTTCTCCATCGTCGCCAGTTCCTCCATTTCCACCGTCGCCGGCTCCTCCATTTCCACCGTCGCCTGCTCCTCCTCTCCCGCAGTCGCGACTTTCCTTGATTTTTTTGTATCCAGCTCTTCGCCCGTTACTGTTTTCTCGCAATAAATTTCCTCGGCCGCTAATTCTCTTTCTCCGTTAGTTGCAGCTTCCTCTTTTGCTACCTCCTCCCTTGTCACCAGCGAAAACAATTTATTTTCTTCCTCTACTGCCGCCTCTTCCTTTTCCGACATCGCGATTTCCCCATTCACGTTCTCCCCGAATTTTTGTCTTTGTTCCTCGTCCATCTTCTTCAAGAAGATTTCTTTCATTGCCAATTCTTTATATTTTTTCTCACAAACGATTTCCCTGGTTGCTAGTTTTCTTTCACCGATCATCTCTGTGGTCGCTACTTTCCCTACTATTTCTTCGCTCAAGTTTTTTTTCCATCTCAGTCTTCCTTGCTACCTCCGATTGTTCTTCTCTGATCATTGTTTTTTTATATTCTTCCCACTCCCTGACATTCTGAAATTGAACTTGTAATTGGCATTTCAATTTTTTCCAAGAAATATATGGTCATGTGCCATATTCCCAATGGAACCATGCTAAAGCTAGTCCTTCAAGCCACAAAACTGCAACTTCAACCATTTCCTCCTCTGTAAATTGATTGACTCGGAAATATCTCTCTGCGCAAGAGGTCCATTCTTTTGGGTCTATCCCTGTAAACATTGGCAGTTCAAGACCATTGCATTTTTAGGTTGGAATAGTATGTTTTCCGAGTATAGTCCAATAGATTTTTCCACCTATCGTTAACATATTCTTCCTACCACAAAGTTACCAATTTATCACACTGGGTTTCGTTCTTGGAATGAAGGAATTGTTCCAACAACACCCTCTTTAATTTTCACCATGAACAAAAAATTCATCGGTTCTCCCTTTGATACCAATATTTGGCGGAACCTTCAAAACTATCAATCGCCATCTCCAATTTCTCTTCATTAGATAATTTGTAAATGCTGAAATATCTCTCAATCCAAAAAAACCAGCCCTCTAGATCTTGACCTAAAAATGCAAGAATTTCAAATCTTGCGGTATTACTCTTCAAATCTCTTTTATCCTTGATTTCCCCTAAGGTTCTACTGCTCTGATACTAAATTGATAATAACTACACTTTTATTGAAGAAACTCACACTCACATACACTTCCGGCCTTTTGAGACCCTGAAGTCTCCCTATAAAATACTCGATATCCCTCTCCAACTACACAAAGTCTTTATATGATAGACTTGGCTTACAAATAACTAACCAATTTCTCTTTATTAATCTTCTAATCTATTATTTAAGTAACTACACTTTTATTGAAAAAACTCACACTCACACATACTTCTAGGTTTTCGAGACTCTAGAGTCTCCTTACAAAATTCTCCCCAAAACACTCGAAATCCTTCTCCAACTACACCGATTCTTTATATGATAGACTTGACTTACAAATAACTAACTAACTTCTCTTTATTCATCTTCTAACCTATCATATTGACAATTGGGGTTTCTTTTATTTGGTTCAATATTATTTATTCGGCTTTGCTAAATGTTTCTATCTGATTCTACAGAAACATGCAGGAAGTTTATTGGAGGGTTTTACGCAAACTCAGATTAGTACACTAGCAATCAAGGAGAATTTTCTTGTTGCTGGCGGGTTCCAAGGAGAGCTTATTTGTAAGGTTGGTACAACACTAGGTTTTATTTGATCCTGTTGGGATTTCAATTTTCACATATGTGAATTGAGAGTTGAGACATACGTGATTGACCTTTACTGTGCATAGTTAACTTAAGAACTCAGTTTCTTTGATACTTTTCCTTTTTTCCTTTTATTTTCACTTGTTTCATGTCACTGGATAAACAACCTTTAGCCATCTCGCTTCTCCTTTCAGTATTGTTCAATTACGGAAATGGACATCCTTGATGTATAGTTGCTGGAATGTATTGTTTGTGAAGCGAAATATTTCTTACTTGAGAAGATTCAGATTTGGATTGTTAAGATGTTAGTGGGTTTTGATTGAATGAGCAACATTTTATAATGGCGAATTTTTAATAATCAAGCTAATGGAAACTGTTGAAAATGTGCCACCGAATTCTACATATTTGATGGAACAAATAATAACTACCTTTTGAGCATCCTAATTGGCCAAGCGTCCTTCAAGTATACTCAACTATTTAAAACCAAGGTCAACTGCCTACAATCTCTAAACTTAGTTATGTAGACTTCAACCATGTGACTGAATGTCCCTTGTCAATAACTTTTCCTAGTCATATTCATTTCAATTTACCAAGAAAATCGATTCACTTCACGCCTTACACCTTTTCAATTCTTAATTCACTTCTCAATGATACTGAATGTTGGTTTATGTAGTGAATCAAGAAGGGAATAATTGAGACTGTATTTATGGTTTTTTTTTTCTCTTCTTTTGACCAGAGTGCTTATGAAATTTCATTTTCTGTATTGTGCTTCTACTATCAATTTTTACTATTGAAGCAATTGATAATTAAGCTAAAGTACATGATGCATCTTTTTACGATGATTGTGTTTGATTTCTGTTATAGTTTTTTTTACATAGAGAATAGGTGTATCTACATGTGTTCTTTCAATTTTATATTATATGGTTTTCTTAAAGATTGCTAGTCTATGATCACTTATACACATTATTATACCTTTTATTCTTTGGCTTAAAAGAGTTTAAAAGCCATGAAAACAATTTTTTTGGGGTTGTCCTTCACCTTTATTTATGTCTTGAGAAACTACTTTCTAGATGTTTTGGCTTTCATTTGTTTTTATGAGGATGTTGCAATGTTTTGATTTTTGTACTGGCAGCGTATGGATAAAGGAGGTGTTAGTTTCTGTGCCCGTACAACATATGATGATAATGCCATCACGAATGCCTTGGAAATATACGACAGCTTGGGGTATAAATAGCTTTTAGCTCTTATTTTACTGGAGCTTTCTACTAACCTGAATATAATCTAATTCTGAAATTTTTATAGCGGTGGAGTGCACTTCATGGCATCGAATAATGACTGTGGCATAAGAGAATATGACATGGAGAGGTTTCAGCGTTTGAATCACTTCTGTTTCCCCTGGCCAATAAATGTATGTCGTCTTTAAATGGCAGCAATGATGTTAGAACTTCACGATTTTCTCGTGTCTTTCTTTGAAAACATATGTATTCTTATTTTAATAATTTTTCTTCATTTTTTGTATGTGGGCATTTTTTTCTTCCTTTTTGAGATAATAAAATCCCAATAGAAAAGATAGTTTAGGTATGTTATTAAAAGTGGTTTGCCCATAAAATATGAAAGAGAAATCCTTAGAAATACTACTGTGGAGAGAGTCCTCACGCCACAATAGATTCAAAAAAATGAAATAGTGAGCACCAGGCATTAGTGACAAAAGCAACTGTGTAACTTGGATGGGGACTATGTTGGAACTGTACCGTGTAGGTGTTAATGTTCTTCATTTTTTTAGGTGGAAAATTGCTGAAAAAAATTTTGGTAGGAATTATATATGTACACTGCGCAAAAGTTTGTGAAAGGAAATCAGTCCACGTCATTTCCTTTTCCTTTTATTTTTAAAAAATTTAAAGCTAATTTAACATTTATATTTTTTCAATGACTCATTGTTTATTGTGACACAGCATACATCAATGAGCCCTGATCGACGGCTTGTTGCTGTTGTTGGAGATCACGTGGACGGGTTACTTGTTGATTCACAGAGAGGGAAGGTAAGAAAAGTAGCGGAAAGCTGGATTAATGTTGATGGTATATAAAATGCATGAAAGAGCTGATATTTTCTTTCTTGCTTTAGGTGAATTTCCTTTAACTTGCAATGCAATATTTTCCTATGAAAGAATAAAATACATAGTATAGAAGGAAAGACATCTTGCATTTGGTTAATGGCTTATGGATTGAAATTTGTATCTGATGAGAATGAAATGTTGCAACCTCAATTTTACACTTAGATCTCCTTCAAATTCGGAAACATCATTTTCAGGCTCGAAAGACTAAGATTTCTTTTCTACTTGTACATTTCGCAGGATTGTTGTGCTTTTTTGTTACTCACTCCCTTTGTTTTATATGTTTTTCACTTAATTTAAACTTTTGTTGACGACAAAAAGGAGAAAGATCATATCATTTTCCTTCCATTGTTATGCGCTTTCTGCAGTCTTTTGCCTACTTTTCCTTGGAAATTATTACATGCTGTGTTGTTGCTGGTGTTTGGATCATAGGAAAATAATTTGATGCATTACTTTGATCAATACCAAGTTGCTACTTAGGATAGAAAATATTTTTTCAAATTTTAAAATATAAAGACTACATTGAAATTTTGATGTTGCAGACTGTTGCTACAGTAGTTGGTCATCGAGATTTTTCTTTCGCTTCAGCATGGCATCCCGATGGGCGCACCTTTGCCACTGGGAACCAAGACAAGACATGTCGAGTGTGGGATATAAGAAACTTATCGGCGCCCATTGCAGTTCTCAAAGGCAATTTAGGAGCTTCCAGATCGATACGCTATTCATCTGATGGCCAATTTATGGTGGTGGCAGAACCTGCAGATTTTGTGCATATTTACAGCACAAAAATGGATTATGATAAACGGCAAGAAATTGACTTTTTTGGCGAGATATCTGGGATATCACTGAGCCCAGACGATGAGTCTTTATATGTTGGAGTATGGGACAGGACGTACGCAAGCTTGCTGCAATATAACCGAAGGCATAGGTATGGATATCTCGATTCCTACTTGTGATTTTATAGAAAGAAGATCAGAAGAAGAAGAAAAAAAAAGGATGGAAAACAAGGGTTTTGAGAATCTCTACTCCATTGGAGTTGGGGTTTGTTTGGTTGCTTGTTTTCCCGTCCATGTTTTATTATAGTAGAGCAGCTGTTGTTCTTCTATATTACTGTTGTTTGTACAGTGATTGTGTTATTATCTTGGGTGGATGTGGATATTTTGGCTGCCTGTTGAAGTTATGATTTAGGACCGAACCAAAATAATCTGATCTGTCAATTGAAATCCCAGCGTTATGATTTATGATTACTAACATAAAACTAAATTTGTAAGACAGCTTTTCCAATCCCAATTTGAGATTCTGATAGTTTTTGTTCAAAATACAATTGAATTGCTCCTCCATCGGGGAACAAGATTCATCTGGAACCCCATTCGCCACACTCAAAATCATATTTTCCTTCATCTTTGTTGACTTATGAATGATCAGAGTTCTTTCTGGTATCCTGTTTTGCTGGGCAGTGAAACAGTATAATTCTCTGATTGTTTTCTCATTTTGTTCCCCGTGATTACTCTCCTCGGAGATGGGCGGAGATGGGTCTATTGGAACTGACATTACGGTCTGATCTGTCTGGGGAACTTTAGATTTGCCAGCATTTTCTCGGGTGAGTGTATGATTTTCTGCCATTGATGGAGCTTTTAAAAGCGAAACAGGAGAATCACGGGTTTGATTTACTCTCAGAATCGGATTTCTAACTACTCCCTTTGGAATTGATGCTGTTGAAAATGTTGGTTAGCCGTGGAGCATGATTGATTGAAGAAGGATTAGAGGCTAACAAAACTGTAAAAGCGACAAAATTAGGGTTAGAGATCTGAATTACTCCATTGATAAGAAGGTGCTTCGCTCCATGCATCAGCCCATGCCCATTGCAGGGTTTCCGGCTGTTTGGATTGAACTCCCTCTGCAGCGCCGACAGAAAGCCAATGAAATATGGCTACGTGTAAAGTTAATTATTTTTTAATCTCTAAATTTAAATTGTTAATTACTCAGATATTGGTAATTATCTAATAAATTATTATTATAATATATAAATTGGGAAAGGCCAAAACAAGGAAGCACCCGTGAAACCAATTTTTGTAGTTTTCTTTTCTTAATCAAAACCCGTGCGCTGATTGATTCACAACCCATTTCTTTTCATCTTTTTCTTCTTGTCTTTATTTATTTATATTTAATTCCATATTATCAAAAATTAAATTTAATCCCAATTCAAGATAGACTGCACACATTTTCCATCCATACGTTTCGTTGAATTTGATATTTAATTTTGCAACACTACTTTATTCGGACACGACAAAATTTCAAGGGAAGATAAAATGAGTTTGTGTACCATAATTTTGGCAATTGAATAGGAATTAAGTTTTGTATTTCAAATTCCCAGTGACCCACCGCACTAATTACGTATTAGTCTTTAAATTTAAGGGTGAAGAGTAAAAAAATTCTTTATTTTTTGTAAAAGATAAATAACGTTTTCCTAAACTTAAGTATTTGACGAACCAACTCTAGTTACAACAGTTTTATTGATTTTGGCAATATTAAGCTTGAGTTTTTCAACTTATTTTCTCTTGACATTGTTATAACAGCAATTGTTTATATTTGGAAATTGTCAAAATAGAGAAAATCAACTGACAAAAACAAGATTTCTTTGATGATTCTCTTATCGTTGAGACTTAATTGTTAATGTCCTTAAGTTTAAAGAGTTATTTGCCTGAAAAAATGTTTAAAAACTGACTCGATACTATTAAGTTTAAGATCTAATATGCATTTTATCTTTAACTCTGTACTTTCAGTAGTAGTTTTTCCAATATGATAGTTACCAAGTAAAAAAAAAGGTTGATATTCGAAACAATTGTTGGGCTGAGAAGAGAAAATCAAATGAGAAAATGAATTTAATGAAAGAAAAAAGAAAAAAGGAGTGAAAGTGAAAGAACATGAAGGAAGAAAAACAAAGCCAAAAGCAAAGAGTTATGGTGTCTGATTGTGTTTGGGTAAATGACAATGAAGACAAAAGCCTTTTTTGCATGTTCTTCTTCCCTTTGTTTTTTTCTCAGTGATTTGAAATTCAAGTGTGATTGTTTTTCCAATTATAATCCACCTTGAATAGCAACTAGGGCTGGACGTGAAACGGTGGAGCCCAACGAATGATTGAGTTTGGGACTCTTCGGTTCGATTTTTGGTTTATTGAAATCAAGTTGAGTCGTCCAAATCGAAACCCGTCTTGTTGCAAACTCGTTTCGCCTAAACTATATTTACCCACCCAAACTTCATTTTTTGAACCAAACCGACCTCAAAACCAATCGAGAAATATAAATAAAATAACTTAATTTTACTTCAGTTCGATTCTAAAATATTCTTGCTTCAGTTTTGACTTAAATGTAAAAACTCTTTAGAGTTGAGCTTTTTTCTCGTAGAAGTTTATTTTATTGTCATGGTGTTGAAATAACGAACGAAAATCGAAAAAGAGAAAAAGAAAACAATGAACACCGAATTTATGTGGAAAATTCAATATGGGTAAAAAACCACGGCAGAGGAGAGAAATCGCTAGTTGAAATCAGTACAATGAGCTTTGTGACACAAACATATATTTATTGCATATAGGAATTCTTAATCACATTGAAATAGGAAACCCTAATTCTACAGGAATTAGGAAACCCTTAATGTGGGCCGAACTAGCCTGGCCCAATTAGAATCTGGATCACACTGAACCTTAACAATCTCCACCTTGAAAAAAATTTCCCTCTATAAATATATCTTCAAAACTCTAAAAAAAACTCATCTTCCACTAAAGCACATTAGAATGAAATCAACAGCTAATATCAACCAAGCTCAAACAATGCTTGAACTTGGGTGTGAGCAAAGTCTTGGTCATCATATCAGCAGGATTATCCTGAGTACTGATTTTACTTACAGCAAAATCACCATGAGCAACCACTTCACGAACAAAATGATAATGAATATCAATGTGCTTCATCCTCTCATGAAACATCTGATCTTTAGTGAGAAAGATAGCACTCTGACTGTCGCAAAACACTGTGGCAATCTGCAAGTTTTGGTTGAGCTCACCAAACAAACCTTTTAACTATATAGCTTTTTTACAAGCCTATGTAATAGCCATATATTCTACCTCTGTAGTAGATAACGCAACGGTATCCTGTAAAGTAGCTCTCCAACTGATAGCGTAACCATCAACTGTAAAAACATATCCTATAAGAGATCTTCTCTTATCAAGGTCCCCCGTATAATCAGAATCAACATATCCAATGACAAGATCCTTAGTTCTTCCAAATTGAAGACAAACATCACTAATTCCACGCAGATACCTAAGAATCCACTTATCAGCTTTTAGTGTTCATTTCCCAGATTTGCCATGTACCTACTAACCACACTAACTGCGTAAGATAAATTTGGATGTGTGCAAACTATAACATACATGAGAGATCCCACTGCACTAGAATATGGAACTCGTGACATATAATTAATTTCATCATCTGATTGCGAACATAAGTCGGATGAAAGCTTAAAATGAGCTGCTAAAGGAGTACCAACTGATTTAGACTTATTCGTGTTAAACCGACAAAGAACTTTCTGAATGTACCCCCTTTGACTTAGGTACAATTTTCCAGATTTTCTATCTCTCAGTATCTCCATATCAAGTATTTTTTGGCTGCTCCCAAATCTTTCATCTCAAATTCGTTACTCAACTGTGCTTTGATCCTTTTGATTTCTTCTATATTTTTAGCTGCGATTAATATATTATCGACATATAAGAGCAGATAAATCACTGACACATTCTTACTATTCTTTATGTAGGCACAACTGTCATAATTGCTCCTTATGAAATCTTGAGCAAGCATGAATGAATCAAACCTCTTATACCACTGTCTAGGCGACTGTTTTAGACAATAAAGGGACTTTTTCAAAGAACAAACATTGTCTTCTATTCCTGAGACAATAAAACCTTCAGGTTGCTGCATAACGATGTCCTCTTCAAGTTCTCCATGTAAAAATGCAGTTTTCACATCCAACTACTCAAGCTTAAAGTCTTGCATAGCCACAACACCCAGCAAAGCTCGAATCAAACTGTGCTTAACCACTGGAGAAAACATATCAGTTAAGTCAACACCTGGAATCTGACTGTACCTCTTAGCAACCAGACGTGCTTTGTACTTGTCTTCTTCAACACTTGTGTACCTCCATTTTTCTTGAACACCCATTTGCAATAAACAACTTTCTTTTCTTTTGGCAATTGAACTAAGTCCTATGTGTGATTCTTCTGAAGAGATTTCATCTCCTCCTGTATGGCGATCATCCATTTCCCTGAATTTTTTGAACTCACTGCCTCTGAATAAGAAGACGGTTCTTCATTGGAATCAATGCTTTCAGTTACACTAAAAACATAAGCAACTAAATCTGCTTCACCATATTTATGAGGAGGTATAATCTGTCTTCTTGGTCTATTCTTAGTGATGGAATACTCTGGCGAAGCTAATACTAGTGATTGTGCGAAAATGATATCACCCTGATTATCTAAGCTGGTCTGATCCAAAGACTCTGATGTCAACCCTGATTCAATTTCAACTTCAACCTAGTTACTTAATAGATGATTAGTCTTATCTGTCAAGTCTTTAGAAGATAAATTAACAAGCATAACAGCTTCATCAAATACCACATCTCTGCTAAATCTGAATTTCTTGGATTCAAGACACCATAACTTATATCCCTTGACACCAGACATGTACCCAAAGAATATACATTTCAGTGATCTGGGTTCTAACTTGCTGTTATCAACATGAGCATATGCAGGGCAACTAAATACTCTCAAAACTAAATAATTAACAGGAGTACCAGACCAAACTTCTTTAGTAGTTTTCTTATCATGAGCATTTGACGGAGAACAATTCACAATATAACAAGCAGTAGCAGCAGCTTCAGCCCAAAATGACTTAAGCAAACCAGAATCTGAAAGCATACACCGAACCTTTCCATTAAAGTTCTATTCATTTGCTCTGCCACTCCATTTTGTTGTGGAGTACCCGGGACTGTCAGATGTCTCATAATTCCTTCTAACCTGCAGAAAGAGTTGAACTCTTCCAAACAAAACTCTAACCCATTATCGGTGCGTAGATGTTTTACCTGCTTTTCAGTCTGCTTTTCAATTAAAGTTTTTCACTCCTTGAACGTAGAGAATGCATCACTTTTCTTCTTTAGAAAGAATACCCAAACTTTTCTAGAAAAATCATCAATCATAATCA
Source organism: Begonia loranthoides (assembly GCA_022433065.1). NCBI lineage: Eukaryota > Viridiplantae > Streptophyta > Magnoliopsida > Cucurbitales > Begoniaceae > Begonia > Begonia loranthoides. Next base: position 5,498,006 of record CM039469.1, read on the forward strand.
ACATACAATGTGCCCCTCCCTTGGAAGGCACCGGTGCTGGGCCCCAAAGATCTGAGTGGATATAATCTAGTATTTCTTTCGTACTGTGAGTGGTTGTAGTGAATCTGTCTCTCTTATGTTTCCCAAAAATACAGTGCTCACAAAACTGCAATTTACTTGTGCTCTGACCATTCAAAAGTCCTATTTTGCTAAGCTCATTCATCCCATTTTCACTCATATGCCCCAGACGCATATGTCATTATTTGGTAAAATTTTCATCTGACAATGAAGTACTAACTACAACATCTCCAACAACTGTAGATCCCTGCAGAAAATATAAATTTTCAAACTTTCTTTGCCCTTTCATCATAACAAGAGAACCACGACTGATCTTCAAAACTCCACATTCACCGGTGTACCTGTACCCTTTCAAATCAAGAGTACTCAACGAGATCAATCTCTTCAAATCAGGAACATGACGCACGTCACTAAGTGTTCTGACAACTCTATCATACATTTTAATTCTGATCGAACCAATCTCTGCTATCTTGCACAATGCATTATTTCCTATCAATACGACACCTTTTAACACAGCTTCATATGTTGAAAATCAATCTCGATTGAGACACATATGAAACGCACAAGCTGAATCCAGAATCCACTCATCGGATGACTTTGAGTTTATGTCAGACACAAAAAGAAGATCTTTTCTTGATTTATAATCATTTTCTTCAGTGACAACTGCTTCACCAGACTTCATCTCTCAATTGAGAGATGAACGACTGAGATAAAATAGTGAGAAGACCCTCAACTTAAGAAAGACGTCCCTAGTCCCACAACAAACGTCCCTCAACAAACGTCTCTTATCTCACAATAGACGTCCCTCGACTTAAGATGGACGTTCTCATCCCACAACGAACGTCCCATGACTTAAGACAGACGTTTCTCATCCCACGATGGATGTCCCTAGACTTCAGACGGACGTCCCTCAACTAACAACAGGCATCTCTCAGCCCACAATGGACGTCCCTCCACTTACAATGTCGTTTAGCATTGAGGGACGTTTGTAGATACTAGAGATGTCCATTGATGTTGAGAGATGACGTTGTTTAGTATTGAGAGACATTTATATTGATGGAAAATGTGACTGCGAGATTTACGTTATTATTTTTCTATAGTTTAAGGTTTTAATTATTTGAAAAAAATTCTTCAAAGATTGATATATGATTGACCCAATCGTTAAGGTTTGTTACATTAATTTGCGTTTATTTTAAGGAAATCGACAAATCAACCATCGTACTTTGTGATCAATGACAAGTCAACCACTAAAGTATTTTTGTTAACAAGTTAACCACTGAACTATGATAAAAAGACACCGCAAACATCGTTGTTACGTTTGTCGTTAAACGTATTGATTTTGTTCTGCGACGGAACAGTACACGTTCCACCGTGGAACGATATTTTTAAAAATAACATTCTAATATTGACGGTCCGTCGCTGAAAGTGTGACGATCCATAATGGAATGACTACGTTCTTGTGCCCTAGTATATAAGAATCGACTATGCGCTCTAGTGAGTTCATCGCGAACCACGAAATCTTCGGCGAACATTCGTATTCTCAGAGCTTAGTTCCTCAATTTTTCATCTATTTGAATGGAGTCTAGGGTAAAGAAATTGATTCTCAAGCGAAAGGGTGGTCCGTCGCAGACTCAGCTATGGCCACGGCAAGAAATGATGGACTCGAGTCGTGAACGAAGTCAGATTGCAACCGAGCTCATTGTCAATCAGTTGCACCGTAATATTTTTGTCGTGGTGCAAGGTGGACCACCTGCGACGGAAGGTGCAGCAACCGTGGGTCAAGTTAGAGTAGCCGCAATGGAAGTTGGAGGACTTGCGGCTGCCCTTGTTGGTAGAATTGAAACACAAGCTAAGATTGAAGCACAACTTCAACCTCAACAACAACTGGCAGCAGGTGCATTGGTCCGTTTCTAACCCGTTATAGCGAGGTTCCACTCTCCACTCTTCAAGACAGCCGACGCGAAGGAAAGGTATGAAGTTGATGTTAAACACTGTTCAATTATTGTTTTTGAAATAGTAGACTTCAAGCCATTGACTGAGTTGAAAATTGAAGAATTATTTGAGGGGGCTGACTTAGCTGGTTTATGCCGATTTGGTGGAAGTTACTGTGAGCGGATTAAGAAATATCAGCTACAGATTAAGAAATATGCGATATACAAAATAAGTCACTAGAAATAGAAAGTAATGTGATGAATGCTTCCATATGGATGATTTGTCGATGATGCGGCTTTGGAAAGTTGGACACCACTTCACACCTTCTTTCTCCAAGGAGTAAAAATGCAGATGCCAATAAGAAAGGCTACCCAACTTACAAGAAATCGTAATCCCGTAGTATAACGCACACGATAGGGAACTTTGGATATAACTCACCAAAGTGTTTGAAAGAGGAATCTCTCCAATTTCGAAATAAGCAAAAGCTTTTTGTATTCAAACTCTATCATCTTAAACATAAGCATTAGGTGGCTTTTTACAAATCATAAAATAATAATAAACTAATTAAGCAATAATAACCCTAATCAGCTCATAGAATAAATTGTCAAATTTTCTACTTAATAGAAACTAGGTTAATTAACTAAAAGAATATTAAATTAATATCTTTCTTTTTTCCTCTCCAAGTCTAGATGTATTTGGTAGCTAAACCATGTTGGTGCTCATCCACTTGGATGGTTTCCATGTAGAGATTTCTTTGGTTTCCAAGTTTGGACACTTGGATTTTTCTTATTTTTTGCTCTATATTCTGAGAGCCTTTGATATAGCAAATGAACTCTGAATTTAATGATCTAACTTGTTCTAGAAATTTTAGGAAGTCAGATACAATATTCATGAAGCACGTTTTTTGAAATGACATCGTTTTGAATGTCAAAACAGTCAAATACTTGTCGGAGGTCAAAAGGAAGACAGTTTTGGAAAGTTTTTCCATTTCTCTTGAACTTTCACCTATGCTTGGCCTTGAATTTCTCCATGATATTCTTTGAGGCTTGATTAATAATAGTCCATCAGGTTAAAAGCTCTTTCATGTACCTCAATCCATTTAAATTCAACATTCTTTTAACCAATTTATTTATGGGTGATGCAATGGTACTGAAATCCCTTACGAATCTCCTATAAAAGCTTGCTAAACCATGGAAACTACGTACCTCATTTGCGTTCTTTGGGGTAGGTCATTCCTTGATTGCTCGTACTTTCTCCTCATCCACTGATGCTTCATTTGAACTTACTACAAAACCAAGGAAAACTACTGATTTCATGCAAAATGTACACTTCTTAAGATTGACATACAGTTGATTCAAACGTAACACATTAAAAATAGATTTCAAATGTTCTACGTGTTGTTCGAAAGTCTTGCTATACACCAGTATATCATCAAAATAAACCACTACGAATTTTCCAATAAATCATAGTTTATTAATCTCATAAATATGCTAGGTGCATTTGATAACTCAAACGGCATAACTAACCATTCGTAAAGTCTATATTTTGTTTTAAAAGCAGTTTTCCATTCGTCTTCTTCTTTCATGCAAATTCGGTAGTACCCATTCTTTAGATCAATTTTAGAAAATAAGTAAGCACCATGCAATTCATCAAGCATGTCATCGAGTCGAAGAATAGGATGTCTATAATTTGCCGTGATCTTATTGACTGCTCGACAATTGACACACATCCTTCATGTTCCATCCTTTTTGTGGACTAGAATAACTTGTACCGAACATGGGCCTAGGCTCTTTTTCACTAGCCCCTTTTCCACCAATTTGTCCACTTGCCTTTGGATCTCCTTGATCTCCTCCAGATTTGTTCGATATGCTAGTTGATTAAAGATCGTCGCGCCGAGAATGACATCGATTTGATGTTCTATTCCCCGAAGTGGGGGCACTCCACTTGGTAACTTTTCTGGAAACACATCTTCATATTCTTGCAAAACAGAAGTAATAGCTACTGATAGAGAATTTATTAGTTCACTAGAGTTTAAAGAAACATCCTTGTACAATAACAAAATCATCTCATTACTGACTCCCTTATTTTTGCTCCTTTTTTCAATTTTCATTTCTTCTCCTTTGCCTTTTTTGCTCTCTTTACTTTTGGCTTTTCTCTTCTCAGCTCTTTTCTCATATTTGCCTTTTTCTATATCCTCTTTTGCACTTGATTTTTCGACTACTCCACTACTCGGTACTTCCCTTCCTTCTTCTTGCAACTTGTTGTAGCTTTGGAATTCCTTGGCTATCCTTTCTTGGTCAATACTCGCTTCCCATGGTGGTAAGGGTGTTAGAACCACAACTCTCCTGTTTTGAACTAGCGAATATTCATTCTTAAACTCATTGTGTTTGACAATTCTATCGTATTGCCATGGTCTTCCCAGAAGGATGTGAGTGGCTTGCATTGGTACTACATCGCACAAAATGCATCCTTGTACTTTCCGATTGATAAAACAATACTTACTTGTTTTGTCACCTTGATTTTGCTACAATCACTTAACCATTGCAATTTGTATGATTTTGGGTGTTTTTTGTTTTTTAAGTTTAACTTTTGGACCAACAACGCACTCGCTACGTTCGTTCAACTCCCACTATCGATGATCAGACTACAAACTTTTTTGTCGACATGGCATATGGTATGGAATATATTCTCTCTTTGGGCTTTGTCGTCGTCCTCTTTAACTTGCACGTGTAATGCCCTCTTTGTGACCAATAATTCTCCTTTAATTGGGGCTTCTACATCCACGTCACTACCATCCTCCAGTGGTGACATTTCGTCATCACTAGAACTCACGCTTTCCACATCCCCATTATCCAACAAAACCATCGTTCTTTTGTTCGGACAATTTAATGCATAATGTCCAAATCCTTGGCACCGAAAGTACTTGATCTCCTGAGTCCTGGTTGAAGTAAAACCCTCGGTCTTTACTTTTTGTGGAGTGGGGTTGGATGTCACGGTCTTCCCTTTTTGTTCCTCTTTAGGTTTTGGCATTTCATTCTTCCAATTGGATTGAAACGTATTGTTAGAGGTCGATGGCATCTTGGAACTTCTCTTTGCCCTTAGTTGCCGCTCTTTTTTTTATGGCCTTATGAAGTAATTCTTCCATATCCATGTAGTGTTGCAAATCAACTATAGGCAATATCTCTGTTGAGTCCTCCAACAAATCTTGCCATGGTGGCTTCTGCATCTTCTTTAACATTGGCCTGAATCATGGCTATCTCCATTTCTTTATAGTAGTCTTCCGCACTGTTGAATCCTTGAGTCAAGTTCTGCAATTTACGACACAAGTCTCTATAGTAGTGTGTAGGAACAAACCTCTTTCTCAAAATGAATTTCATGTTCTCCCATGTTTGAATTGGTGGTTTTCCATACCTTCTATGATTCCTTACTGTTTGATCCTACCAAATGCTGGCGTAGTCAGTGAACTCTATGGTGATCAATTTAAGTTTCTTCTCTTCCATGTAGTTTTGGTAATCAAATATCTGATCCACCTTTCGTTCTCATTCTATATACGTCTCTGGATTGCTTTTTCCTTGAAAGGGCAGAAATCTCTTCTCATTTGGTTATGGACTTCTTCCTCCTAAAACTCATTTATTTCAAAATTCCTTCTTCCTCGGCCATGTGGTGAAGTTGGTGTTTCCAATCGGTCCATCCTTAGGGCTAGGGCTTGGAATTGGTCTTGCATGGTCTTCATAATCATCCTTAAGTTGACGTTCGCTTTTTCTTCACTTCCACTCATGATGTTGGGTCAACAAGCACAAAAAGTAGATTTAAAGAGAAAGAAAATTACAAAAAAAAAAGGCCAAGCATTTATCAAAAGGTAAAATACTATAAAAGGAAGGTAAATCGCAAAAAGAAAGAAAAATAAATCGCAAAAAGGAAGGAAATTGAAGTGCGATACAGTAATTGCGATAAAGTAAGTACGATAAAGTAAATGCAATAAAGTAAATTGTGCATAAAAAAAAATAAAAATGGTTTTTTTTTCTCACGTGTTTCTCTTGTAATTAGGCTTTTATAATATACACTCGCCCTCTGGCCTTTTACCACTCAATTTCCTCTTTAGATCTTTAAAGTAAGAACTCAATTAAGAGACAATTCAACAAATGTTGCAAGAAAATTTCAAACTTTTCAAACTTTAAATCCAAGGTTCAAGAATCACTAAAATCAAGCCACTAAGGCGTTTACTAGAATCAATAATTGGATATAACATTTTTGAAGAATTTGATGTTTGATGAGTGTTTGAAGCAATCACCGGAGGTGACACCTTGAATCAACTAAGGTATTCACACGAATCAAATTTTCTCAGCGAAATTTTGAAACTTGAGGAAATAGAAATCCGATTAGATATTTGGATTCTATATATCGAAATAAGCAAGAATATTGGGCTTGTGAAAGTTTCCAACCACTTTTTTTTTTAATTGAAAGAGAGAAATATCCAAACTTAAGAATTTGAAAGAAAAGAAATTTTTTATTTTTTTTTAATTTGAAAGAAAACTCGAAACTTGAGGATTTCAAAGAAAAGAAAATTTCTCTTTTTTTTTGAATTTGGATAAGAAAACAAGAACAAGAAAAGATAGATAGAAAAATAGTAAAGATAAAACTTTGAATCGTAGCAACCAAACTCTGATACCAAATTATGTGAACCACATATATTAGAGATCTGAGACCCAATAGCAATGTGGAATAATCACAAGAACGCCTTGAAGATTCAAGAGAATATGAGCTTCATCCAAACCAAACTTGTTGATTGAACCAAAGCTATCAAGTTCGACTTCTTCAAGCAAACACTTGAAGAAGATCAAGTCCTTCAATGAGAACGCAAGAAGAATATTACTCTCAAAGCAAAATGTTCAATTCACTAAGTTATAAGTCGTACAATGAAGCCTTGCCCATGCTTATATAGGCAACAATAAGGGGGGACCACAAAACATAATTAAATGACAAAAAATATACAAAAGAAATGAAAAAAAAAATCCAAGTTTGGCGGAGTTGGCCGCGGGTGGCACGCAGGCTGGGCGGCGCATGTGTTGGCGGGCACCAGGTGTGAACGGCGCGCGTGCTGGCGGATGCGTGGCCGGTGCTGGCAAGGCGCTATCTGCGCGCTGCTGCATGGGCTGGTTGTGCCTTTTCTCCAATTTAGCAATATTTGCTTGCTTGTAAATTCTTGTACATCTTTTTTGTCTTTGCTCTTGTCATAGGTCCTCAGACGTTTTGCAATGAATATAGGCCTTGGTCATGACTTGGCTCTTTATGGGCTCTTGGATCATATCAGTTGTCTTCTCTAATCAATGAAGGTTAAGGTCCACATCTGTGTTTTTTTGTGTTTGTGGACCTTGTACATCATACTCCTGCATAACACATTGCAAATAAAATTAGTATAGTTAAAATAACACATGAAAACGTAAACGTAACAATGTGTTCTCCTGCATCTCAGGAACTATGTAAGGAACTGCCTCGGGGACTATGTTGGGAACTGTCTCGGGGGCTATCTCGGGGACTCTGAAACCCATAAATGTGCCCTACAAGCTTCCTCTGCCGCCTCTACCTCTAGATCGGCGGCTGCCACATGCACTGGACTATGAGCCTCCATCTTCACACGTGCGTTGTGCCCCACACCCCCACACCTGCCACGCGTCATGTTCATATGTCACCTAGGTAGCACTGTCCAGCTTTGGGCCTCATCGACATCTCGTATTCTTAGGTTTCGCAGCATTTTGGGACGTCTCTTAAATGACGGTGACATAATTTGATCAAGATTCGTCATAGGAGGCCACATGATTTGTCCATTGATGGGGCGAACAAAGTGGGAGTACATGGTGATGTATGTTTCCCAGTGGTAGCACTCATGAACAAAGTCTTCAGGAAATGTCCTCATGAATTGCATACACGGGACTACATGGACACACGGGATGTCAGTCAACTCTCACAGATAACAGTTACAAATATGCCTATCCAAATCGATATGGTATTGTTCATTACCATTGCTGACCTCAAACTAGGCAGCGCCTGAAAACTGGGGTCCAATTTCGACGTGCAAGTTGTAGTCTGGCAAGCCGATTCTTGACTTACTAACACAAAAGGTCCATCGAGTGTGCCATTTTTTTTTTAACGATCCTATACATGATGCCTTTTCGTATGATTTCGAATATACTGATAATCAGTTTGTCCCGAGCTAGTAGGATGCAGGGGTTGAAAGACTCGCTCAGGTTGTTAAGGCTTATGTCGCACTTTGGGATGGAACAGAAGACATGTTTGGCCCAACATATCGCATCTATTCCTCATAGATAATTATGGGCTGTCAGGTCAAGTAAAAATAGCTTCGTCATCTCTCTCTCAAAGTGCGCCTCTGTTGTGGCTCTAGAAGCAGTCCACATTGCATTCTTGAACAACATGCCTTTAAATTCTTTTTGAAAATTAGCATACAAGTGTCGGATGCAAAATCAATGGTCTGTTTGCCTTGCCACCTCACTGATAGCTGACACTAGCCCCTACAAAGATTCACAGTATAAGTCAAACATTGGTACACAACACATAACATAAATATAGAAGGCAAAATCAATCAACCGCACCTTTTGTCGGTTAGAAATGATTGTACACCCATTGTTGAATGGGGTGTTTAGATTCTCGAGCAACAATTCCAGAAACAAGCTCCAAGAATCCCTATTTTCTGCTTCAACCACTGCTACAGCAATTGGATACATTCTATCGTTCCCATCGATACTGACAGTAGTGAGCTAGTGGCCCAGAGTTGCTCTCTTCAAGTGGCAACCATCCAAACAAATAACCGATCTACCACGGTTCAACAGACCCATCTTACATGTAGCCACACACATATACATCCTTTTAAATGCACTCATCTCTAGTTGAACACGCAGCGAGCTTCCAAGATTAGACCTTCTAATCTCTTGGGCATAAGACCATATGAGATTGTATTGCTCTTGTCATCCCCTTCGTTAAATTTTTTACCGCATTTCTTTCCCTTTTAGCAAGGCTGTGTGTGATGTTGACGTTAAAATCCTTCATGACTGTCTCAATTATGGAAGCAAGGTCTCAATCGGCCTAATTTTTAAATCTTCCCAAGAAATGCGTTGCCACCCATTTGGCAGAGGTATGATGACTTTCCATCTTTCTGGAGCAAGTGTGAACGTCGTTATAGCACTTTATTTGAAACGTCATTTCAACTTGCATTTTTTAGGCGTGCATCTGCCACGTGCATACTTCCTAACAGACAGCCCTCAACTGATGAGCGTCACTGTGAGTGAATTTTATCCCGTACTCATTCTTCAACGCGTGATCAACAATTTCTTCTCTAAGTTTATTCAGTTAACTATACTTCTTGCCACAATTCATACCAGTGAACGCGCATTCTACTTGTGGTGATTGTCTAGGCCTACTCTCGGTTATGTTCATGTTTTCGTCACTACTGGATTAGCATAATGAACGAAGCTCCTCCTCGTCTTGAGTTGCCGAGATGGAATGCACCACTATAATAGTTTCGTCTCCAATTGCACGTACCTAATTTGCCAAAACTATGGACGTGGACCCCACTTCAACTTGTCAGTTAATAACAAATTTCTCGATGCTCTCAGACGCTATTTGGTGTTCAACAAATGTTTCAATTTCGCCAAAAAATAGTACACTTCATCTCTTAGAAATCTCTAGGTTCACTAATCGTTAAAAAAATCACAATGATTTGCAGCGGATCATCCTCATTCTGCCACAGAATATAGTCATTCCACAACGGATCGTGACATGTTCTGCGATAGACCATCAATATTAGAACAATATTTCACATTCTGTCACGAATCAAAATTAATATGTTTAATGAAAAATATAATAACAATATTTGCAGCAATTTTTTTTCTATAATTTAGTAATTAATTTCTTAGTAAAAATAGTGTTTACTTGTTATTCCACTCAAATTTAAGATAGATTTTTCATTTTTCCTTTATTTTAGTAAGTCAATCCTTTAACAGACTGTTTCTGGTCCTCTCGAAAAATGAATGCGATTTTGGAGTACCTTTTAAAAAACAACATTCTATCCATTTCCGCCATTGCTAAGCTCTGAGCTAAAGCTTCAACACCAAAAGGAGTAGAGAGAGATATCTTTGATTTCTATGATTCTTTTACTCTAGTGGGTAGTTGTATATGGCTTGGCTTTTATGCTTATCTACTGTCATTTCAGCAGCCCCTCCGTAATTCCGCCATTGTTAAGCAATTCAAGCTGAAGCTTCATAAAAACAGAGAGATCGAGAAAGAGCTATGATGTTGAGGAACAATGGGATACTTCGATTTGCGACTAATTTTCTGATTTTACTGCAGTTCTGTATGGGGGACGATAATGGCGGTTTATCACCAATAAACGACGATGTTCTGGGTCTGATTGTTTTCAAATCAGAGCTCCATGACCCTTCCTCATTTCTCTCCAGCTGGAACGAAGACGACGACTCTCCATGTTCATGGGAGTTCATTCAGTGTAATCCTCTCACCGGTCGAGTTTCAGAGGTTTCCATTAACGGGGTCAGATTATCAGGGAGAATAGGAAGAGGGCTCGAAAAGTTGCAGAGCTTGAAGACGCTCTCTCTCTCCGACAACAATTTATCTGGCATTATAAGCCCTGAGCTTCGTCTTCCTCGAAGCGTCGAGAGGCTTAATCTTAGCAACAACAGACTTTCTGGAAACATACCCATTTCTCTGGTTGACATGAAATCCATCAGATTTCTTGATTTTTCTGCAAATTTGTTTTCGGGAAATGTAGATGACAACATGTTTGATAATTGTTCTTCACTCCATTTTCTTTCTCTGGCTGACAATATGCTTGAAGGTTCATTCCCTACTTCACTCTCTAAATGTTTCTCCATCAACACTCTTAATCTCTCCAGCAACCATTTCTCCGGCAAACCCGATTTTGCTGCAATTTATTCGAAGAATCGGCTTCGCTCTTTAGATCTTTCGACGAACGATCTAACCGGGTCTGTTCCTGAAGGAATTTCATCCATTCATAACTTGAAAGAGCTCTCATTACAGAATAATCAATTTTCAGGAGCAATTCCTGCAGATATAGGACTATGCCCCCATTTATCTAGATTGGATTTAAGCCATAATCATTTTTCAGGAACATTCCCAGAGTCTCTCCGGCTGCTGAATTCTCTATCCTTATTCGGAGTTGTGGATAATGAGTTATCAGGTGAGTTTCCTACGTGGATTGGAAATATGTCTGCCTTGGAATACATTGATTTTTCAAGGAACAATTTGAGTGGAAACCTTCCATTTTCACTAGGGAAACTCATATTATATTATTGAACTATTTGAGTTTGTCCACTAACAAATTGTCTGGAATCATTCCTCCATCTATGGCTTTCTGCACAAAGTTATCGACAATCAAGCTTAGAGGAAACAACTTCAATGGAAGCATACCAGAAGGATTGTTTCATTTGGGGTTAGAAGAGGTAGATCTTTCATATAATGAACTAGCCGGTTCGATACCGTCAGGCTCTAGTAGATTGTTCGAATCTCTCCATAGATTGGATCTTTCGATGAACAAAATCGAAGGAAATTTTCCTGCAGATATGGGACTTTACACCAATTTAAGATACTTGAATCTTTCATGGAATAGTCTTCACGCGAAGATCCCTCCAGAACTCGGGTTTTTCCAGAATCTAACCGTGTTAGATCTTCGAGAAAGCTCGTTTTTTGGCTCGATTCCGAGCGATATATGCCATTCTGGAAGTTTGGAGATTCTTCAATTGGATGGAAATTCTTTCTCCGGCTCAATTCCTGACGAGATCGAAAACTGTTCTTCGCTTTACTTGATGTATGAATTTGAAATTTCCATTTCTCAATCATCTAACCTGTTCATTCTGCAGTTCTTCAATTCTGTTTCTCTCTCTGCAGGAGCTTGTCCCGAAACAATTTTACAGGCTCGATACCGGTGTCGATTTCAAAGCTTAACAAGCTGAAGATTTTGAAACTAGAGTTCAATGAATTCAGTGGAGAGATACCACAAGAGCTCGGAAAAATGGAAAGTCTTCTCGTTTTTAATGCTTCGTACAACCGGTTGATAGGTAGACTGCCAGTCGGAGGTATATTTCAGAGCTTGGATCAAAGTTCCTTGCAAGGAAATTTGGGAATTTGTTCTGCATTGTTGAAGGGACCTTGTAAGATGGATGTGCCTAAGCCACTAGTTCTCGACCCTGATGCATATGCCGGTCAAATGGGCGATCGTAACAGGAGAAATCAAACTTCGAATTCGGTGATCAGTTATCGTCGACATACGTTCTTGACTATCTCTGCAATTGTGGCAATCTGTGCAGCTACTTTGATCGCATGTGGAGTGATAGTCGTTAGCCTGCTCAATATGTCGGCTTGGAGGAGATCACTTGCATATCTTGAAAATGCCATGGAAGAAAGCAAATTCTCTAGCTCTTTACCTTCGATAAGTTCAAACACGGGGAAGCTCATAATGTTCGACTCGAAATCAACCCCACAAACGATTGAAACTATCGAGTCTTTGCTAAACAAGGAGTCTGAAATTGGTGAAGGAGCGTTTGGAAAAGTTTACAGGGTTCCACTCGACAATCGAGGGGGAAATTTAGCTGTTAGGGAGCTTGTCGGATCAACGTGGACAATCCGATATCTAGAAGACTTGGATAGAGAAATTCGAGTTCTGGAAAAGGCCAAGCACCCGAATCTCGTGCTAATACGAGGATATTGTTGGACTCCCCAAATGCAACTTCTAATCTCGGAATATGTTGCAAATGGAAGCCTACAAGCCAAACTCCATGAAAGGCCGTCTTCGATTGCGCCGCTATCGTGGACCAGCCGATTCAAGATCGTGATGGGGACGGCAAAAGGGTTGGCTCACCTCCACCATGCATGTCACCCTGCAATCATTCACTACAACATAAAGCCGAGTAACATATTGATCGACGAGAATCACAACCCAAAAATCTCCGATTACGGACTGGCAAAACTGGCAACGAGGCTCGGAAAAGACGCAACTTCCAATAGATTCGAGAGCAACTCATTAGGCTATGTAGCACCGGAATTGGCATGCAAAAGTCTAAGGGTGAACGAAAAATGCGATGTTTATGGATTTGGGGCCGTGATTCTCGAAATAGTGACGGGAAGAAGAGCGGTCGAATACGGAGAGGATAATATGGTAATTTTGATTGATCATGTCAAGGTTTTGCTTGATCAGGGCAATGTTTTGGGCTGTGTTGATCCAAGTTTGGGTGAGTTTGAAGAGGAGGAAGTGGTGCCACTTCTGAAACTGGCCCTTGTGTGCACTTCTCAGATCCCGTCGAGCCGGCCATCCATGGCGGAAGTAGTGCAAATTCTGCAAGTTATCAAGACCTCAATTCCACATAAAAGGGAAGCATTCTGAGCCTGATGCGTGAAGATTTGAAATAAGTTGTATTTTTAATTTCTTTGGATTCTGATGTAGAATTTGCTTAATTTGTTCAGTACTAGCTTCGTGATCCTTGCCAATGGTTGGATGCACCCAAATGTCTAAAACTATGTGGAGAGAGAGAGAGAGAGTGATGTGCCCCTTCCAAACACATTCCTACCAGATTTTATAATTATGTTAATTTCAAATTAGAAATACAAGAATATCTTTTCAATTGTTTCTCTTAGGGTTACAATTTGAGCTCCCAGGGTTATCTGATTTATTTCAAATTTTTTAGTTTTATTAATTCGTGTTGAGTTTGTTTATTGTCTGATTGAGATTGAGATTGAGATTGAAATTGATTATTGATCTAATTAACTTATGACTAGTTAGATTAATTTTATCACATGCAAACAATTTAAAAAATACATATAAGATAAGGACATGGTAATGTCCAATCATCAAATGATTGAAAATCAAGAGTTTATATATATATATATATGCACAACGGACATAATGCATCTAGAAAACATAAACTTTATGAATTGTTGTGATTTTAATTATGATAGAAGTATAGTGAATTGAATTTACAACAATATTTCTATTTTCTAGTTGTTTGTTAGAAGAGATTTTTAGATAATTATAATTTATCGATTAACAAATTCGTACGAAGTAATTAGTTGAAAAAAGTAGATAACTAAATTAGGTCAAGTTAATAGAGACAATTGTAACCTTAAGTTTTATTTAGTCGAAAGTTTATCACTTTTAATTTTATGTCTTTATTTTGTTAGTAATTTTGAATCTCGTCAATCAAAAATTTCACTGTTAAAATCTCGTCCGTCGGCATCGACCACCAAAATCGATGTTAAAATCTTAGTCTTCTAAGAAAAATGAATTTCATTGTTAAATTCTACTTTACGATTGAAAAAAAAATTGAACATTCAAGAATTTCGAAGTTTACCACAGTGAAGGACGTTCGTCGGAGACATCCACCCTCCTCTGTGTTCTCGGCCTGCTGAAGAGAAAACAAGGTTGATCCAGATTGTCAGAGGACGTCTATCTTAAGTGAGAGACGTTAATTTTGAATTGCGGAACATCCGTTTTTAGCTGAAACGATGTCATCTTTGTCCGTTTTAAGCAAAGGACATTCGTTGTTAACTGAGGGACGTCTGTTTTAAGATGAAAACGACGTCGTCTTTGTCAGTTTTAAGAGATGGATGTCCGTCAAAAGTTGAGGGACATTCGTTTTAAGCGAGGGACGTCACTCAACCTATGACGGACGTCCCTCACTTAAAACTGACCAAGACGACGTCATTCCCAGCTTAAAATAGACGTCAGTCAGTTAACAACGGACGTCCCTCACTTAAAACGGACAAAAAACAACGTCGTTTCAGCTTAAAACAGACGTCCTTCAGTTCAAAACGAACATCCCTCGCTCAAAACGAACGTCCCTCGCTGAAGACGGACGTCCTCTGATTATTTACATCATTCATCACTGGTTGGATCAACCCTCGTCGTTGCGGAACATCCATTGTTGCTGTCTTGGACGTCTCCGTTCGACCGTCATTGACTTTAACTAAATTATGGTGTTAACGTCGATGAATTTTGATGAAAAATATAACTACGAGGTAAGCGTCATTTTTTTTTATAGTTTAAAATTTTAATTGTCCGTAAATTTTGTATAGGATTTGTTGCGCTTATAGTTCCAATCACGGAGGGTTTGTGGTGATAATTTACCTTCGTAAATATATCTTCTATATAAACTGGAGATATAGCACGTAAACCCCAATGATCGTCTCAGAGATTGCCGTCGGAGGCCTGCCAGTCGTCAGGAATTCTCCTGTGGATATCTCTCACGATGAAGAGACGATCTGATACTAAAATTGGCAACTCAGAAAGCCGATTCTCTGCTTCGATCAGATCTCGGCTCGCTATGATGCCTACAGCTCGTTCTCCCATCTTCTATAAGGTTCATTCTCATCTTCCTCCATCCGTTTTTCTCTGGCAGAGGTCTGGAAATTTAAATGTCTAGAGAAATCTCCGACTGCTTGTTCGCGTGTATCTCGTTGAACAAACCAAATAGGTCCATCTAAGATTTTTAAAAAAGAGTATAGTTAAAGTCGCTAGTGCCTGACACTAGCAAATAATCCAAAACATTCGCCAAACCGCACCTCCATCTTCAGATGCTCTTCCTCATAAGTCCCACTTCCATAAGCCAACTTTCACTTTCCAGAGAGAGAGAGAGAGAGAGAGAGAGAGAGAGCTTAGGCGAGTTCGGAAATGGCGACTGGGACTCTTCCAATCTCCTCTTTTGGTGCTATCTGCTTACGCAAGAATCGCCCTCTCGATAACCGAACACTTGATATGCATCTCGGTGGCGCTTCAATCTCTGCGTCTATCTTCCCTCGCCCTCTTGTTAGATCTAACCATTCTAGGCTCGGATCCTCTTGTCTTTATCCTTGTCCTTCATTGCTTAGCAGAAAATCCTTGGCAACTGCTTCTATTGGAGATAGTGATACCGGTACTTCTACCGCCGTCACTGATGTCGAGTTATCAGGGGAGGATTCTGCCGCGTTTTATCTTTCTGAGCAGAAGATCTCTTCCTGGGTCTATTTCACTGTGATTCTTGGCGTTGTGGTCTTCGTTCTTAATGTCGGTTGGATTGATAACTCTACAGGTTTCGGCAAGGCCCTGATCGACGCCGTTTCTGGGATATCAAATAGTCATGAGGTAATTAAATTGTATGTTCGAATGATTTTTCAATGTTTTTGTTTCTTGGCAACTTTTTATGAACAATTTTATGAATTTCAGTGTCAAAAGGTTTGGAACTTTTGAGCTAGTAACAAGTGAAAAATACTAGTGCAATTACTATCCTCTGTGCTTAATATTCCTGTTTCCTAAAAAATTGAATTAAGTGAGTTTAGAATGTAGGTGGAAGCTAATTACCCTAAACTAAGCCTTGAAACTCGCCATTGCAGGTTGCAATGTTGATCTTAATTTTCATTTTTGCTACTGCACACAGTGGGTTGGCCAGTCTCCGAGATATGGGTGAGAAACTGATAGGAGAACGAGCATACCGAGTTTTGTTTGCAGGAATTTCGTTACCATTGGCTGTCAGCAGTGTCGTAAGTTTCTGTTACTCTACTTAGAACTGGAAAGAATACATTGTTTTCATGACGTTAATTTTTGCCAATGACCACTTTAAAGTGAAGTATTTCTAGGTCTTTTCGGACTTATTTACTCTGAGGAGTTTTATTCAGGTGTACTTAATCAACCACCGATATGATGGAGTACAGTTGTGGCAGCTCCAATGTGTTCCTGGTGTTCATCAAGCTGTGTGGCTTAGTTCATTTATTTCGTTTTTCTTTCTCTATCCTTCAACCTTTAATTTGTTAGAGGTTGCTGCTGTGGACAAACCTAAACTGCATCTTTGGGAAACTGGGATCATGAGAATCACCAGGCACCCCCAGGTATGGTTTAGTTTAACCTTGATCTTGGTGACCACAATTGCCAGATAAATTAGTTCTAAACGTTTTAATGTTTTTGTAGTTGTGATGGTCGAGAAATGATCTCAACCTGTTATGCTACTGCATCAATAGTTCATCTGCCTAAAATTGTATGTAGGGTAGTTATTTGATTGAGATTTTTCTCGTGTGAATGTATATGTTCTTTCCTGAGGAATATACAGATACTATGTGTTACTTGTCTTGCAACTACTACTTGGTTCATTGCCTTTTTTTCATTGTTTCCCCATTCGACCTGAGGCCATTTGGTTTATCTATATTCTTGCAGATAAAGAAATCAAAAACGATGATTGAGTTATTTTTGTAAAGTTTGAATTTTTTTTATTTGAAATCATTGGAGTCTGACATTTTTGTTTACCTTGTTACTTCTTGCAAGATGGTAGGGCAGGTAATCTGGTGTCTGGCTCACACCGTTTGGATTGGCAGCTCTGTTACTGCGGCAGCTTCCCTTGGCCTAATTGGACATCATCTATTTGGTGTTTGGAATGGAGATAGGAGGTTGGCTAAACGATATGGGGAGGATTTTGAAGCCGTGAAGAGTCGAACCAGCATCATTCCATTTGCAGCCATTCTCGATGGTCGGCAAAAGTTGCCAAACGACTACTACAAGGAATTTATCCGACTGCCGTATTTGACAATCACTGCATTAACCTTAGGTGCGTATCTTGCTCACCCACTTATGCAGGCTGCTAGTTTTCGGCTTCATTGGTAGAATAAGTCTCCTTTTTGAAGCATCATATGTAACACAAAACTTAAGGATTCAATGCCTATGTGCGACTTTCTCTTATGGGTCAGCCTATAAACATGGTTATGAGTTATTCTCTCATAACTCAGCACAACTTATTGTACATAGAAATTCGAAAACAAAACTAGGTGGTTTCAATTCATCTTGGTGGTTTTGATTTGTGTTGCTCAATTAACAAGGGTAGTTATTGTTATTTGTCACTATCCTCGTGCATCAACCATCTTTTGATTAATAAATGGTAGAAAACCAACCAATCCTGAACATTGATCTAAAATGGAAAACAAAAAATGGTTTGTGGTTAGTAGTAATACATATTTTAAGCCATTGGCCTTGTTTTTTAAGTTTGATATTTACACGTCATTTATTAACGGAAATAAATTATGAATAATTAAAGTAAAATATTTCCGTGGAGATATAAATTATATAATTATTATAAAATTTAGAGCATGAGACTAAAATAATAGCGCACTAAAAATGAATAAAAAAATGTTAATCAAATAATAAACAATTGGAGATGCAAAATGATGAGGTATAATTTTAACATACATGTGGTTAAATGAATTTAATAATAAAAATAATAGAATGTCATGGAAGTATCTATTAAAATGAAGGGAAATTAACCAATCAAGCACGAAGTATTGAGTATTTTTAACTAATATTTTGAATTTTTCTTTTTGTTATCTAACACTTCAAAGTTTGGAACGTTAGCAATAGATATCATCACCGTTAAAATGTCCATAAAATGACAGATATTATCCGCAAAAAAATATCCATTATGTAGCGGATACTTTCATTTTGCTGCTAGAAAGAATGTTCTTAGAATAAGATTTACTTTCCGCAACAGATGAAAATGTGGAAATGACCTTTTTCGCTGAGAAAAATATTCTTTCCATAGCGTTGGTATCCGCCATTTAACGGACTCCTTAATAATGAAGGTGTATGTTGTTAACGTCTCAAACTTTGAGGTATTAGATAATAAAAATAAAAGTTCAAGATGTCAGTTTAAAAGGCTCTCATACTTTAGCGGTAATATTGATGATTACTCTTTTTAAATTTGTATTTGAATTTTATTCTATAATTATATTGCCCTTTATCATTTAAGATGATATTAATTCATTAATATAAATTATGTGTAATTTTAATTATGGAAGTTAACAAAATAACCATTGAACTATATGATCAATAACAAGTCACTCATAAAACAATTTTTGTTAACAAATAAAACACTCAACTATGAAAAATGAACGGAGCAAACATCACTGTCACATTTTCTTTTAGTTGTAGAACGTTGTCTTTCTGTTACGGAAAGTAAATACTTGAAATATGATTCAAGAAAGATTAATTTCTGCAGAGGAAAGAAGACTTCCCGGAACGGAAAGACAATTTTCCCTAGAGGAAAGACAATATATTTTTAATCAAATTGTGAATTCTTCTAAGTAATTTGGCATCTTTGGCAAAGAATAATCCCGAGGAAGAAAATAAAAAACTTCAATTGATCACTGAGAGTTGTTCATTTACTTTGACTTATCAAATTTTAGTTCTTCTCTCAAATTATTGTTTTAAATTTAATTAGATAACAATATAATGCTAGAATTAATGAGAGGAAAAAGACTTGTCATTGTAGATGATTCTCTGAATAGAAATATGTGAGAATTTTTGACTTGTATTCTGCTTAACCAAACATCAAAGCAAATTGTTCAAACGAAGATATTTTTTAGAAGAAACTTTATATTTTTTTATTTTTAAAGTAAGGTTTTATATTGTTTATTTTTTTATAATTGAGAATTTTATTTATTAGAAAAAATTATGGAGGGGTGGATTTGCAAGGACATATATTTAAGAAGTTGTTTTGTCAATATCCCTTTTAATTATTTATAATTTATTATAATTATTCATCACATATAACCTCCTTAATTTGAAGATTCGGCGAGAAGGTGAGGGAGATTGACTTTTCGGCGATACTTCACGTCGCCGCTCGAGGGCTCTCTCCCTCTCTCTCAAACCATTACTTGACCATGGAGAAGTTGATCTAGGGTTGCGAATGTTTCTTCTGTTCCACCTTGATTCCGCACCCTGTTGTTCCCTTTCTAGTGAGTTATCACAGTCCAAACTCTTCGATTTTACTTTTGCTTTTTTTTTTTGCTTTATTATTTTGATTTCAGTTTACATTTCAAACTTTGTATCAGATTACTCTGTTTCCTTCTTTTTCTTTTCCCTTTTTTTCTTCAAATTTTATTTGTATATCTTTTCTTCTAACTAAGATGGAGCATGCATTGTGTTTGATGTCCAAGTTGATGTTGTGTTTGTGGAAATGCCGTGGGTAATGGAGATACATTATGCCGAAGTATACTGTTTTTGGGTTGTGCTTGATAGTATTAGCCACTCGATATAGGTTTTATCTGGAGTTTAGTGTTATACCTCTCACCAACTCTTCTTCAGCTGACTGGAAATAATTGATTATTCAAATGGGTCAACCGGGACCATCTGTATGGGGAAAATTTTGTGTGCTGAGGAGTGCAGTTTATATCATTTTTTACTGCGCTTGATATGATTTGAAAGACCGTGCCTCTCAATTTATGCAAATGCTGTGCTTCATAACTATTTAAAAGAAATTTATGCAAAATTGCACTATTTTGTATTAAAGAAAGTGTGACGTAGTTGAAATTTGATTTATTTGAATTTTAGGTTTAGGGTTATGTGGCAAGAAAGAAATGGTAGAAATTCTGACAACGTAGAGCGTGTAACGAAGTTTTCTGTTTCTGTTCTTGCTGAGGATAGTCTTTGGGGTTGCTGCTAACCAAGGTTGAGACGATGCTAGCTTGGCTTATAACTTGTAAGCCCCTCTCTAAACTAATCTAGTAAGCTTGCTGTACATACCCTTTTTAGTTTGTTTTTTTTTTTCAAATAGTTTTGTGTGATACTCTTTTATGACTGATAGAAAAAATAATGAAGATTATTCGCCTAGGGAGTTGCTTGACTGTTGGGCTTATCTTGATTGACCTGCCCTTACACCCTCAGGCTGCTTGATGTTGCTTGATAATTATTTTTCCATGGTCATTTTAATGATGTAGAATCCATAACTTGTCAATTTGTGTTTTAGGAGTTCCATGGACGTACAATCTCGTCACATCTTCGATTCAGATGAAAGTGACCTAGATTTGCAAGCTGAGATTAATGGAAAATGTGTAATGATAGAAAATGATCTTTATAAGGGCATGAGCTTATACATAGGAGAAGATAACAAGATAGATGAACAATCAGTTGAAGATTTACCTCCCAATGCAGAAGCTTTAGAACCATCTATGGGCATGGAGTTCGTCTCTAGAGATGAAGCTAGAGAATTTTATTCTATATATGGAAGACATACTGGATTCACTGTACGTATACACCATAACCGTCGTTCAAGAGTAAATAATCAGGTAATTGGTCAAGATTTTGTTTGTTCCAAAGAAGGTTTTCGTGCTAAAAAATACGTGTGTAGAAAAGATAGAGTTCTTCCTGCACCGCCTATTACCCGGGAAGGCTGTCGAGCAATGATAAGACTTGCTGTAAGAGAGGGAGGAAAATGGGTCATCACCAAATTTGTTAAAGAGCACAATCATCGGCTAATGAGTCCGAGTAGAGTACCATGGCGAGGATCTGGAAAGCATTTGGTCACTGAGGTATGTTTAGACAATGAAACATGTATTGCTATTTTGTCCTTGCAAGAGTACTTCATGCTGTAGATTTTAATTCTGAAATGTGATGTATTGTATAATCACTGGAACTGGCTGCTTGATTTTTTTTTCTGGCATTTCATATTTTCACAGGCCCCACTACTCAGATTTTTCAAAGGGTCTACTCTGATTTTCTTCATAACTTCTATCACTTCCATAGGTTGAATTTTTGGGCCAAGTCAATATACAAATATGATGTAAATAATTTGAAATCTTAATAAAATTTCATCGAGTGTTTGTGAAAAGAAATTATCTTTAAGTTGCATAGGCTGGCATGATTTGATCATAATTGGTTTGAACGGATTAAGTTTGTGGATATTGGAATTTGTTTGATCTTCTTCTTGTTTATGTTACCTTAATTTTACTTTTTGCTATAGTATTCAAACATTTACCCAAGTAGTTCATGCGTTTGTAGGATGAGAAGGATAGAAGAATCCGGGAATTATCTATTCAGTTATACAACGAGAGACAAAGATGTAAACGGAAGTGTGCAGCATATGAAGAACAATTGAAGATGATTCTAAATGATTTGGAAATGCACACTGAACAAATATCCAGCAGAATTACTGATGGAGTTAAGAGCATAAGAGAAACTGAGGTGGATCCATTAGAAGACTCGAAAAATGGATGAATTAGACCGGGTTTTGCATATCTCCCAATTTCAGCAGCCGTTCGACGGGAAATTGCCTGGAATCGAATTTTGTCGCTGGTGAGAAAATTGATGGAAAACTTTTGAGAAAATGGGTAATTATTAGTTCTTGGAAAATATTATGTAGTTTTTTGATTGAATGTCCTTATCTGATCTTCATTCTTGCAATGTCTTGTTTAATATCTATGAATAAAGG
The DNA here is from genome assembly GCA_022433065.1 of Begonia loranthoides. Lineage (NCBI taxonomy): Eukaryota > Viridiplantae > Streptophyta > Magnoliopsida > Cucurbitales > Begoniaceae > Begonia > Begonia loranthoides. The sequence goes on from CM039469.1 coordinate 5,520,253, forward strand.
CTCAGCAGAAATGACAAAAATATCCTGCCTCTAAAATATTGGGCCGGTTTGAGCCGGGCCGGGCACATCCAGGTCCAAGGCCCAACAAAGATGCCACCCAATTCATGGTTTAGGTCTTGGGCGAGTTCTCTGGGCGAGCATTTGTACGTCCCTACCACTATAAATTATAATAATGGTTTTATTTTAAATAACAATTAGTTGGAAAAAGAATATTATTTATGAAAAGAATATTATATTGTCAGTTTTTATTTCTCACTTAATTTATAATGATGTACCTATTGATGGGTATAGTTTGAATAGTTACTAGCAAGTTAAAACTTGTGAATTTTATAATAATAAATTTTATGTATTTATTTTTGTAAATTTTATAATAATAAATTTAATATGTTTATTTTTTACGTAATAATCGGTTAAGGTGTTGAAGATAGGGGTGTTCACGGTTTGGTCCGGTACCGGTTCCACAATGTACCGGTCCTGTTAAAGTTCGGTACTGGACCGGTATCGGTACCGATTAGGTACCGAACTTTTTACCCTTTTTTTTTTAAAAAAATTGCAAGAAAAAGCTACAAATTTCAAAATTCAGACAGTTCCACCACAGTCCATGAACTCAGTCAACAAATAAAAAAACACAAGCTGAGATCACAGTCTCTATGCACATAACTTTCTATTCCATGATGTTCGTTCTACAAATTATTTATCAAACAACCCAAAAAAGTGGAGGAAGTTTGAACGGAAACCCAACCAAAAACATGAGAGAGAGCAAGCGATACCTGACAATCTCATCTATCATCACTAATTCACTATCAATTTCAAATTAACTCCTTGCATCGTCATTTGTCATTAATTTGTATAATCTCTGAAAAATATAAATTGAAAACAAATTTAGAAAACATAATAATTAGTAATTAATACAAACAAATATAAAGGAAAAACCATAAATATAGATGATACCTTGTTCATCCACATCATCTTTGACGTTGATTGGTTTATATTTTGAACTTCGAATCCAGCTTTGAGTGCAAATAAGCGCTTCGACAGTCTTTGGGGACAAAGAATTACGAAATGAATCAAGTACTCGTCCTCCGCTACTAAAAGCTGACTCCGATGCAATAGTAGAAATAGGAATGGCCAATATATCTCTTGCCAAGTTGCTCAGAATAGGAAATTTTAATGAATTCATCTTCCACCATATGAGAATGTCTTGTTTGTCTGAGAATTTTTCTAATGCTTCATACAAATATTGATCCAGTTTTGACCGAGTACTTGAAATATCTTCTTCTTCGGGGTAAGTATAAAACATCTCATGTAGTTTGTTATGACTCAAATTGCTCTGTTGCATCATGATTGCAGATGTTGTTGGTACACTTGCAGTATTGTAATTATCTTCTAAATTTTCCAATCCCAAAGCAACTTTATACTCGAGATATAATTTTTGAAGCACTAGTTGTACTTCATTTAACAAATCATTTGTCTTATCATAATCCATTACTGGGGAAAGACAATGTTTCAAATACTTCATTTTATATCGAGGATCCAAAAAACCTGCAACATACATCAAGATATTCATTCTGTCGCAGCTTCCTCAATATTTATCAAATTTTCCCTGCATTCCAATCGCCATTCTTCTCAATAATGGATTGTCACATTCAGCATACTCTTTGATTACCATTCTCAAGTTGCATACTTCACAAACATATACATTTGCAGTAACATGCAAAGAGGTTGAAACATTTACATTAGTATCATAAAAAATCTTCAAGAACTTTACAAGTTCCCGAATATTATTCCAATCTTCTTCCGTGGGAGGACTTTCTCCACCCAAATCAACAAGATAATTAAAATCTGTTTCTGTCAACTTCTCAAAAGCTTTTTCATATTTTTCTGCGCTTTCCAACATCAAATATGTTGAATTTCATCGTGTAGGCACATCAAGAGACACACTTCTTTTGCACCCAATTTTACCATTTTCCGCACATTTCTAAAAACTTTGAAGTCTCGCAGGAGAAGACCGAACATATTTCACGGCTCAACCTACTCTTGTAATAGATTGGTGATGGTCTTTTAAACCATCACGTACTATCAAATTCAATATATGCGCAAAACATCGCATATGAATGTATTCACCATTCAAAATTAAACCGTTCCAATTTCGAACACATTTAACCAAATAAGAAGTGGCCACATCATTGGAAGACGCATTATCTACAATGATTGTCAAAACCTTTTCAATGCCCCATTCAAGTAAACATCTCTCGACTTCTTTTCCGATTGTTTCACCTCTATGATTTTCAATCAAACAGAAATTGATGATCTTCTTCTGCAAAATAAAATCACAATCAACATAATGCGCTGTTAAAACCATATAATTTAAATTCTGAATGGAAGTCCACGTATCTGTAGTCAAGCATATGCGTTGAGATGTATTCTTGAAACTTTGCTTTTTCTTTTTCATACATTCCAATCACGTCTCGTGCAAGCGTAGTTCTAGATGGTACAACAAATTTTGGTTGTAAATATTTGGAATAAACTCTAAATCCCTCTGATTCAACAAACTTAAAAGGAATTTCTTCAACAATAACCATCTTTGCAAGTAGTTATCGGCAAGTCTCACTACTAAAAGATGCAGGGGTAGAAGAAGTTGATCCTGTTCTATCCAAATTTTGGAAGCTTCAAGTCTTTTGCTTCATATCAACACTTGCCAACAATTTTTTACAAGAATTCATGTGCTTCTTCAAGCTTGAAGTCCCATTTTTTGTTGAATGGCAAACATATGTCTGAGAACAATAATTGCATTTCGCTCTAGAGTTGTTTGTATCATTGCTTTCAGCAATAGTAAAATGCATCCAAACATCAGATTTCTTTCTCTTGTTTTGACTTGTAATAGGGTTGACATTACCACTCTCTGTAGTTCATCATAGCTTTCCATTATCTGCATTTTAAACAATGTAAAAACTCATTTCAGAATTACATTATAGATTGACAGTGAACATAAATCATAAATGCAGAGCAGATCTCAAACCCAAAAAAATAAAACTTTTACTTCTAGGCTTTCATGAAAACACTCAAACAGTCACAAAATATATACTTAGCACATTGAATCAGAACAGAGGCATTTTTCATTTAATAGCAATCCAAAATATAACACATATCAGAATAGAACAGAGGCATTTTATCAAAATAGATAAACACATATCAGAATATCAATATCACTCATTGAATCCAAAATATAACTCATCGAATCGACTAAAATATCACTGAGTGGAAATGGAAGTCATTAGTCACCGAAGGTCTGAAACTCAAAGGAAGCGCCAGCTTGCTTGGGTTGGAGTTATTGTCGTTGTTGGACTCGGAATGCTCTCAAAATTCAGAAATCCTTTACAGGGAGACGAGCGTCGGGAAATCGGGGCCGGGGAGAGGCTGTCGGGCGTCGACTGAGAGAGGGAGACGGGAGTCGGGAAATTGGGGCCCGGGAGAGGCTGTCAGGCGTCGGCTGAGAGAGGGAGACGGGAGTCGGGAAATCGGGACCGGGGAGTCGGGGAGAGGCTATCGCCTGTCTGCCGTCGGGCGTCGACTGAGAGAGGGAGACGAGAGTTAGGAAATCGAGGGAGACTAGAGAGCTGTCGGCGTCGGGACTCGGGAGAGTGAGAACTGAGAAGGAGATTGAGATTTGTTAATGTTAATTTGAGTTTCAGATGCCCTAATCTAATTGCAAATTTGCAATTTGTTGTTTGTCTACCAGTAACAACTCGGTTCTTTGGTCCGGTACCGGTACCCAGCACCGAGCACCGAGAACCGGACCAAGAAATCGGTGCTGCAAGAACCAGCACCGATTTTGATCCGGTTCTAAGGAAAAGCACACTGAACCAGTACCGAAACCGCCGGTTCCGGTCCGGTTCTCTGTACCGGTCCGGTTCTGCACACCCCTAGTTGAAGAGTTTATCCGATTTGTTGCGTAGTGATTACGTGTGAATTTTTGGTCAAATAGTCAAAATTTATAAAATTAGATATTATCAAGTAGTAAATAAATTTGAGAAAATAAAATTTGATAAATTTATGTAGAAATATTCTTCGTTTGAAGGCGAAAACATAGGAAAACGGCGCATTTCCGACCAGGAAATTGCGCCGAAAATCTGCTTTGGTCGACCACTGTGAAATTCGGCCCGTAAAGGCCCAACAATGGAAAAAAAAAATCTTTTTTTTTAAGGAGAGAAATACATTTTTGGAAAACGTATTTCTTCCCTTTTTGCAACTCCAGATTTGTCATGAGGAAGAGAAGATTTTTCCCCCAAACCGTCTCCTTTCCTTCAATTTATAAACAGTCAGATTTTGGTTTCCTCTGCATCATTTTTTCTCCTAATCGCCAGCTCTCACCAAGGAGATTCCCTTCGCAGACAGTGCTGTTTCTTCGATCATCGCGAGTGGAAAAATCGAAACTTTGTTTCGTTTGTTCGAAATTTAAGGATTTAACGTTAAGATTCTCGGACTCGACCAACCCTCCTTCCATCGAAGATTTTCTACAGAGGTATGCAAGATTTCATCTTTCTCCCTCTGTTTAATCGAGATGTAGTTTGAAAGTATTTGAATTCTTAGAAATTGTTGTTTTGTTTGTTGTTGGTCAACATTGAAGACGCTGTGTGTCGATTTGTTTGATATGGGAGTTCGTCCCGTGATGAAAATCGATCGAGCGAGCAGTTAGGGCGGACGTCTTGCAGGACGCCTTCGCCTGCTTGATTGTGAAGATGGCCTAGACAGGGAGTCTCGGCCGTACCAAAAATCAACCCGCGACGAGAAGAAAATTGGACTTCTCAGTCGCGGTATTCCTCACTAGTATTAGAACATGAAGGATGTTAATGGGCCTAAGGATTGGGTCACATTTGGGCCTGAATATTGGACAAGTTCTGGGCCCAATCCAGTATTATTTGGGTTGTAACTTAAAACCTTCATTTGGGTATTTGTGGGCCTGTTTTGGGCAGAAATTAAATTATTCTTTAATCTAGTTTAATTTCAAATAATTATGGAGATTTTATAATTCACTCACAGAATTACTGAACTTCATTTTAGGTACTCAACTCAATAAATTCGTGAACTTTGGATGTTTGATTTCTTAAATATTTGGGCCTCATTAGAGTAAGCCAAGATTCAAGGTAGGGATTATTTATGCACTACATTTGCATATTATTATTTTTAAATAATTCTTTTGAAAATTGAAATTTATATTCTTATGTAGCATTCATTTCAAGCATTAGAATTCGTTAAATTATATTTTTACACATTCTATCCTATGAGGTGTGTTTGTTTGTTATTAAAATTTGATGAAAAAGGAGATTTCTTCAGAAATGTCTTTGAGTTTTAATCCCTAAAGTGCAAATAGGTAATATGACAGCTGTATATGCTGTGTCATTGGATTGCGAATCCCTAAACCTGATCAGGGTATTATTTGGCTTTTGCGATCGCCGAGCATCGCTTTTATTTCCTTAAATGCATATGGCATAGTGTGCTCGGAGTCTGTGAGTGGCTCCATTTTCACTGTGACTTTAATTAGTACAACAATGGCGTATTTTGATTACATACCACGTATTAGTGGGTCGTTTTAAACACGTGCCCTTTTGTACAATTTTCTTTCAGAAATTGAGATTTTACAAAAATGTGATCTTAAACTTTTATACATGCTTAATAAAAATATTTCTTTTAAATCTTCAAATTTTAAATCCCTACTGAGTTTAGTCAACTCACCCCTATAATAAATTTTCAGGAAATTATCAGCCAGACTTCTAGTTGCCTATTCAAGATTAGTTCCGGCATAGTTGTCTAGTTTCTATCATTTTAATAACTTTCCTTGAGAGACTTTTAGTGAGGTATATTCATTTATCTAGATGACTGTAATCCTTAAATGTTTAATTTCTTTTTGCACAATTATTTCATTTTGGATTATATTGCTTTACTATCTGATATCACTTGTTGGACCTGATAAGTCTATGTTTGTTGGGCTCTGGCTATGACTAACATTTTAAGTCTTCCGCTGTCAATTAGTAAAGTTTTAAGAGAAAAAGGATTGGACGATTTGGTCCTTTGGGCCGGGTCGTTTCCCATTCTGTCTCGGGTCCCATTTGGGTCGTGACAACCACTGTGCAAGGGCTGGTCTATAATACCCCGACTTTTTATATCAAAATTTAATAAGAATAATTGAAAAGTAATTGGAGATATTCGAATTTATTGGATAATTATCGGGGTATTACTAATGAGGTATTCGTAGATTATAACTTAAGGAATTTATTGGAGAATAATGAATCGAACCAGTTTGGTTCTGACCCGTCCGAAAGATTATGACATGGCTCGGTTTTGTTAAAAAATTAGAGTCAAGGAAATAATTGAATTGTTGGGATTAAAATGTGAGAAAATTATTAGGGATGGATTAAATAATTTTAATTATTGGATTAATTGGAGAATTAATTGGTGATGGGGAGAGTTGAACCGGTTCAGTCGTACCGGTTCACACAAATTAAACTGGTTCGGCTTGTCAACAAGCAGGGGAGAAGAAAATACATTTGGCCTTCGGCCATTTTGCGACGCTAGAGAGCGAAAGAGAGAGAGAGCTTGAGGGCAAGAGAAAGAGGCGATCGGGAGAGCTCTCACCAGCGGCTTTCTGCGTAGCGACGAGCCGGGCTCCAGCGTGGAGACGTCTTGGGGAGCGTTTGCAGGAGAGGCGGGATGGCGTCGCGGGTCGCCGTTCTGATTTCAGGATCGGGGCTTCAGCGGGCGGCGATTTCTGGCATCAATTCGAGGTATGTTTGGCTGGGTTTTCTCCTCTTTTGCGTTTCGATGATCGAGCGACTAGCAAGGCATGGATTGGCATTGGCATGCGACGATTTCTGGCGTCGGATCAGATCGGGTCAGGCTGCGATTGGGTGCTCCCACCCGGCTGCATCTGGAATCCGATTTAACTCGGTTCGGGTTGAACTGTGGTTCCAGATCACCCTCCACCCACTTTTCCAGCCTGGAATCGCACCCCGCATGGTGGACAACCTTTGAAAAGCTGCATGGAGTAAGAAATATGTCGGAGATTGTCTGTAAATGGACAGAGTGGAGGCAAGGACTGTCGGGCATGCCGAGTGCAACACTCTGCCTTCTGGAATGACAGAGTGTTTGTTTGCTGGAAATTTTAGCTATGTGGAGAGGAGAGAAAGACGGATGAGTGTGGGGCGATTGGAGCTCGTGGCTATTCTCGGGTTTGGGCAGGTTAGTGCTTGAGCTCGAGTTGGCTGTTCTCGATTTTCCTTAAATAACACAATCTTTCCTGCTTGTGTTGGTTTGCAATTTGATGGATACGTGTTCTGGATGGATTTTTGAACGTTGAATATGTGACTGATGCCCTGTTGGTGTTGAGTTCAGCTTCTGTTTTCAGATGGAGTGTGACAGTGATATTGAATATTGTTCTGGACTGCTTTAGTTAGTTTGAGATATTCAGTTAGTTGATGGATACAATACTGCTGATTGGGTGATTTTTTTTAATGAAATAATCTGTCAATTTGGAATGAATATTCTGTAATCTGGTTGAATGGCTTTTAAGGCTTTAAAAGATTATAAAATCTTATACAATAGGCAATATCTCTATGTGACCTAATGATAGATACTGTTGGTTGAGTTGGTGAAAACACGCATATGTTGCTAGATGATCCTGTTATTGTCAACATTGAAGAATTAGATTTATGTTCCGAGAATTAGGTTCTGTAATTGTGAGGTTGAATTGTAAATATAGCAATCTGTTGGTTGTTTTCCACAAGCATGAATATGTTGAAAATCAGTTGGTTAATATGCTTTTGTTGGATATTCTGTTGGTTTAATTTATGCTAGCGATTACCAAGTGAAATGTACTGTGAGATTTAAGTAAGTGTCTGCACGTTAGGAATATACCCTATACGTTTGGATGTACTGTGATAACATGTTTTGGATTCGAGTCACTTAGTGGATAAATATTATATTGTATCTTTACGTGCGCGGTTTTGGTTAGTGAATGGATATTAAATATGTATTATGAGATGCTATCAAATGATAAATGTTTCTAATTGTGAAGGTATCGGAAAGAGAAGAAGGATAGCGATTAAGTGCAATACGCAATAAAGTTTGACATAAGGACTTGGCTGTGTCTTGGCCATTTGGAGGCCCTACCCACAAGTAGAGTGCGTGAGTTTTGGTGTTTAGTTTCCTGTAAATTCCTTTGCTAAATTCTGCTTTTTACTTTACTTGTTGTGAATGTCCTGTAATTTCCTTACGTGAATGAATGTTAAGATATATGAGTTACTACTTAGATATATGAGTTAAGCCTGAAAGTATGAACGAGTTGAGAGCTCATTGAGAATGACCCTATTCTTCATTGTTTACTAGCTGTCTATTTTACTTGTTGTGTAGTTAAATACCTCTGTTTTCATTTCCTTACGCTTATATTACTCTGTTGCAAGTTGTTCTACAAGTTAATACCTTTGTGTAATATTTGTAATGATAAACTATGATATTAAAAATAAGTTAAGCATATTTAATTGAGCATGTTAATTAACTAACTAAATAGAATTGAGCATGTTAATTTACTTAACTAACTAGATTTGTTAATTAACTTAACCAACTATACTCGAGCATGTTAAACAACTAGACCTGAGCATGTTTAACTAACTAATTAGACTTGAACATGTTTGATTAACTAATTAATTAACTAGTCGTTAAATAACTAATTCGAGCATGTTTAACTAGTTGTTTAATTAATAACTAATTCTTGAACATGTTAATTAACTAACTAGTGAGCATGTTAATTAACTAGTTGGACATGTTTACTTAATTTGATTAATTCTTGATGCATGTCAATTAAGTAGAGCAATTAACTAACTAGAATAATTAACTAGACAAACATGTTAATTAACTAACTTATTATTAATTACTAGTTTGCATGTTTATGATATTAGCAACATGTTAATCAACTAGATTGTTTGACTAATCAATTAAATTATAAATCCATCTGAACATGTTTACAATTGATTTTCATACATGTCAGTTAACTATTACTTGTTTGATCTTCAAGCGTGTTAATTAACTGTTAATCTTCATGTATGTTAGTTAACTATTAGAATTGTTTGATATTAACTCATCCATTGTTAGTTTCCTGCAATTTATCTTAATTTCCTTTATTACAAATGCTTTACTTTGATAGAGATTTGATAGAGATCAATGCTATGATGAAAGCTTAAAGATGGAATGTGATAAATGCGTAGTGCTTGAATGATGATAGTTTCCTTAACAGTGGTTCTGTTCTGTACATTTATTATTTAATCGTTGTAGTGGCAGTTTCCTTATAGCGTAGTGATAATATTACTCTTCCTTTATTAGTTTAGAATTCAATGCATGTCAATGACCTAAGCTGAGCATGTTAGTTAACTAGGCTAACTAATTAGGATAATAATTGTAATCTTTTTTGAGCATGCAATTAACTAGAATAATACTTGTAACCCTTCTTGAGCATATAAATTAATTAGGATAACTAACTAGAATGATAATTGTAATTCTACTCGAGTATGTTAATTAAATTGGATATCTAACTGAAACAACAAATGTGGTATATTTCCTGAGCATGTAAATGAACTAGGATAACTAGCTTGTTAATTAATAGTATGTTACGACTCATATTGCGTTTACTGTTGTGGTCTACATGTTCACGCATGCTCTTATTATTACCGTAGTTGCTCTGTCATGTGCTTTACTTTAATCATTGTCATCTTCAATTAGTGCTTATCTTTCTTCAATGCGTTATTCGATGATTGGTTGCTTTCATTTTTATGCGCTTTAAATTCATGCTATTCAATTATTTTATTTTATATGCGTAATTCAACTTCTATTAATGGTATGTTATACTGCATCATACATCATGTTATAGGGAGAATGTGTTATCATGCATCATGCTAATAGAAATCAAGTAGGGAGTGCGACCTTGGTGGTACTCACACAAGCATTGTGTGAGGAAAAACGTTAAGAAAATGAAGGAAAAGAATGTTCAGGATGGGCGAGATATGCCTCTCACTGGAATAACGCCTTGAGGGCGGGATACGCCCAAGAGGAAAAAGGGAGTTGGGGTAGATGGGCAGTTCGGATCTAGCCTGGCAGCTAGGATACACCCCTACCTTGTCGGGAAAGGAACTAGTGTGCACATAGGAGGTTAGAAACCGATTAAGCTATGTCATCTCAAAGGACAGCTTCCAATCTCCAGCTCGATGTACGAGTGAAGAACTAAAGAACCAACGACTTAATGAAAAGATTGGTTTGAGTGGCCCTCATTCCAAAAAGGACTAAAGAGAGGCATATCATATTGCATAAACATTTTTTCTTACTAAGCATTTGGGCTTACAGTTTACTTGTGGTGTAGGTGTAAGTACTTATATGAGGAGACAACTAATAGACCAAAAAACAGGGATGAAGGATTTGCACGCGCGGGACTTGTGGCTGGCCAGACTAAAGAGAGTAAAAGAGAACTCGGTTGTAATTAAGTTGTATTTAATTGTTTAGTTTTCATTTCTCAAACGCAGTATTTAATTGGGTAGTTTTCACATTCCTCAAACGATTTACGCTTCCGCTATGTTTTAATGAATTCGTTACGTTTTCATAAAAGATTTTAATAACTGCTTCCACTATGTTTTAACGAAGAAGGTTTTGAAGGTCCGATTTTGCACTTTGATATTATCTTAAAAATGGTTTTCATAAAGGTTTTAGTGGTTTGATAAAAGTTCTAAATTTTAACGAATTTCAAAAAGGAAAAGAAAAATCGGGTCGTTACATGGTCGACCAATGAGGACCCAACTCATGCAGGGCACACCCTGGTCGACCAGGGTGGTTAATCGGATTTTTGCTTCTAATCGACCAAAAAATGGACAGATTGTGTCCCATTGGTCCCTTGTTCATCGGAACACTGTTCCTAGTCAGCCACATAATGCAGAATCACATACATTTGAGTCGTTTACATGTTGATTGAGTTTCTAGTCCTAGTATAGGACCCTTCCACCTAGCATTTGAGATTCGTTGATGAGAATTCTTGTATTTTGACATGTTTATTAGGCTCGGACGAGTTTGGAGATTTCAAGACTATCCTTGAGGAGACCGTTGCTCTAAGTAGCAAGAGAGAACGCCGTAAAGGTAAAGATTTCTATACCTTTTGCACTGCATCACATCATGTTTTCAAAAACTAATATTTTGTGGGATACCACACTTGAAAGCCCAACGGAGACTGTTCGACAGCACGTCCGTTTTTACGTAAATGTATGTTTTCTCACATTTACTTTAACGTATATGGTTTATATTATACACTGTGCATAGATTAGAAGGATGAATCATTTTGATGTTTTAGACAATTTTTGTGTTAAAGTATCATGAGGCTATCCCGTATGATTTTTTACTCTGAAAAAATTGATTGTTTGTACGTGCGAAAGGGTGATAGGGCACTGGTGACATGTCCTCAGGTTTTGAGCTCCAAAAGTCGAAGAGTGATAGGGTAGTGATGACACGCCTTTGAGTTTCGAGCTCTAGAACTTGGCCAGGGTTTTAGTGTAACATACTAGGTTTTGTTTGTTTTTCAAATTTGAATCAAAATTGGATTTTCCCCAAAATCAAAAATGATTTCAACAAACCTAACCCTAATTGGATGAAACAACCCAAAAATCTCACAAACTCAGTGAAGAATCCAAGCTAAACAAGATTTTTGGAGCTCAACAACTTCAAGTTGTTGAGGGGAATCTGAAACCCACTCAGATTTTGATGGGTTGCGGTTGAAATCCTCCTCTATAAATAGGAGTCGCGGTGATGGAGGAAAACTCACCTTACAACTCACTCTACTACTTTATGTTTGGCAAAGAAAAATCTTCATCAACTGAAACCTTACCTCACAGTTGAGCTTCCTTCCAGAACGGCAAACCTCCAGCGAACGAAGAACCTCAGTGACGACGAAACTCATCCTTCGATGATCGACCAGAGAGAAGAAGTCCTCACAGGCTCTCAGACACTCTAGCGAAGAATAAGGAGAAGAACCAAGGAGGAAGACCAGTTCTTTTTAATTTGGAGTGACTCGAACCAGACCAAACCTGAGCTACTGAATCAAACCGAATCTAACCTAAGCTGTTGGACCGAAGGGGGCCAAACCTACTGGACCAACCCAAACCCAATCTGTCCAAATTCAACCTAAAATTCTCCCAAACTATCCGATTTTGACTCTGCACAGTTTTGGATTTTATCGGTAAGAAATTTCTACCCAATTTCTTTCATGGAATATTTTTTAGAAGGCATTTAACCACAATTAATCCTCTAGGCAAATTAAATTATTCGAAGGCTGAGGAAACCCTAAAATCCTATTTTTCTCAGAATCTAGGTAAGTAAAGATATTAGTTTTCAACGTTTTGGTCATCGACCCTACATCACAAAACATATTTTTATTTAATTTATTTCTATAAATTTATTCTACTATTTTAATCTTGATATTTAAATACACAAACATGATTAGACATTGACGTAGGAATTAAAGAAAGATGAAATTGGTGGGTGATCTTGTATGCGAGCATGAATGCATGAATTTGATGGAATTGACCGAAAGCATCATATAATAGCTAATCAAAGTCTAAACGCATAAAATTTTTGAGATAACTAATGAAAGCCTTAACACATGAAAATTTGACATGGTTAATGAAAATCTGAACACATGGTAAGACTAAAAAATGAATTTCAACTAGTACGTAACTTTAAGCATGGAAATTTAGTAATGCATGAAATTAATTTAATTATGCACGTATATTTGCACTTACTGAGTTTTTCTTACCCTTGATTTTGTGAAGTAGGTGAATTTTTAACTGAAAAAGATTTTGGGCTGATCGAGGATACTCCCGAGGCAGACGAGCATATAGATGAGGATATCGTCGGGTCAGAGGAATGATTTAATTGTTTAGATATCATTTTTAATAAATAAATTTTGATGAAAATTTTATTTGAAGGATATTATTGAAATTTTTATTTAATTTCATTTAGTACTTTCATTGAAGCATATTTTGGTATTTAATATGTTATTGTAGAAATTTTTCAACTTTATTTTCGTATTTTAATGAAAATATTTTAAATAGAATTATTTAATGTTGACTAAAGATAAATTAAATAAATACTTCCCAATAAATGTTAGATTTTCTTTCACTTAATTAAAGATTTTAATGTTGTCAAGAAATTCCAAATTTTTAGAGTTTTCAATAAACTAATTTAACATAATTTTCAATTAATTTGGGAAAAATTTTAGGGTTTTTTAAATTTTGGGGAAAAATAAATTTTCGGGCGTTACATTTAGTCACATGAATTGGAGGTTGTCAATCACTATGATTGTTCACCTAGCACCTTCTCAACTGATGGGTGGCATGACAGCTCGTAATTCCTCTCGTCGACAACCTTTGCCAACTTGGATGCAGTAGGTGGCTAGTTGAGGAGCAGCTCAACACTAGCAACCTCATTTGTTTTGATATAGCGGATGAGTACTCTACCGAGTCTACGGACGTGGGTACTATCCTATTCTTTTACCTCATGAGATAATTGCTATCGACGGATGAGCGTCTATTCTCTAATGAGTGTCAGATGGATCCTTTAGTGACCATCATTTTTCACTGATAATGTTTTCAGATCGAAAAATGGTGTTGACATATTTTTGAGGTATAGCTGTCTATGTATACAAAATATTTTTTTTATAAAAGCTTCATCGATGACCCTGAGCCTGTTTTTATAAAATGATAAAGAGTTTTCGAATTTAAAATCCATGTATAGTAAAAGAGAAACATGACATTAATTTCCATAAAGGACAAGAAAGACTAGTTTTTTCCATGCATTGCATCTAGTCTAGATATCCTTATTGAGTTAGTCACTCAACCCAAACGACCCCTCCCACTTTAGGTAAAGGCAAGAGTAGTTAGAGAATGTGGAGTTGAAGATTTCCCTCTTCCTTATTTATTTAGGAGTGTTTAGACTTATTTCTAGTGAGGATATTATTACTTGGTCTGTAAATCTATATCTGTTGGATGGATGAACAGTATTTTGGGTTTTTTATTTTATGCGTATTTTATTCTCATGATCATTAAACAGACCTAGGTCTATAACTTTGGGGTCACGCTCAATTATAAAAAGTCTTCGGCTAATAATCTAGCCTTGGACTGGGCGATTGGGTTCCCTTTAAGGATCAAGTCACTTGACACGATTTTGTTAGACCTGCCTCCGGATCGTGTGTAACGACCCGGATTTTCGTAAATCCTGAAAATGCGTAAAAATTTTAATTTTTTTTTCTTTTCAAACAAGGTTATCAGAGTGCGTAAAAACCAGATCGCTACTGACTCTTTCTCTTACTCATTCGTAAAACCCATTATTCAAAACGTTCATGCTATAAATCCTCTTTTAAAATTCTGCGGAAGCGTTAAAATCAACCTTTGTAAATCATAGCGAAAACGTAAAACATCTTTATAAATACTAACCATACTAAGCCATTCAATCGTTTTGATCAACTAAAACTGAATCATTATTTCATCAATACCGTTTACTTTTCTTTAACTTCATTGATTCATAACCGTTTACTTTCATTTGTCCTTTGCCTTGCCAACCCGAATCTCCTGTGTGCGAAATCATCCATCTCTGCTTCATTTCGTATTCATCATCTTTGTCTTCTCTGTTCGTCATTTTCTACACCACAAGTAAGGACATGAGCTTTCGCCCAGTAAGGATATGGGGAAATCATTTATGCATCTCTCTTTAGTTCACTTGAAATGGGGCCACCCAATCCAATTCTTTCATTACATTCATTCTTTACTCGTTTCCCGAGTATCTTCACTCGTATCCCGAGTGTGAAGATTGGAGGGTTCTTAGGGGATGAAATCCGCCTTCCAACTTCATTGTTCGGTTCCTTTTCTATCATATCTTGCCTTCGAGGTTCCTCCTCTTTCCGGGGTATCCCGCCTTCAGAGTTTTTACCCTTCCGTGTATCCCACCGGAGGGCTTCTTCGGTGATGACGTATCCTGCTCATCCCGAACATTCTTTTCTTAGCGTTCGTCCCCTTTTTGGTGTATCCCGCCTCCAAGGGTCTTCCTCTTCTGGCGTATCCCTCCTTCAGAGTTGCTGCCCTTCCGACGTATCCCGCCGGAGGGTTTCTTTGGTGATGGCGTATCCCGCTCATCCCAGTCGTTTCGGTGATGGCGTATCCCGCTCATCCTGCTTATTCTTTCATTAGTCTTTTTCCTCACTCATGCATGTGGCACCACTCCTTTGGGTGTTTCCTATTAGATTTCTATTAACATGAACATATACATTCTTCCGTACATAAAATGAAACATTCATCGAAATAACATTAATTGAAATGAACGTGCTCATTGAAATAAACATACTATAATTGAACTTGCACATATAAAGAGTGGAAATAATTAACAAACATAATAGAATGGTAAAAGAATGTACGACATATATCATTTAACTAACATGCTCATCGAAATCTAAACTAACATACAAACAGGCTTGACATACTTGAACATTACGCTTTAACATACTCTTATCCTTTTCTTCTTAATCATGCCTCATACTCTTATCTACTTCTTAATCATGCTTCTTATCATTTTAGAATTCATAACGTAACAAAGACAACCCATATAAATTTCATGCTGCTTTCTTCTATCATCTAAATAATTTAAACATATAAAGAACAATCATCACTAACTATCTATACATACTTGAACCATTATTTCTTACTTCAATTTCTTATGCTAGATGTTTCCTCTTTGGTGATAGGCGTATCCCGCCTATCCTAAACATTATTTCTTTGCATTCTTTTCCTTTTCGGGCGTATCCCGCCTTCAAGGTCCTCTTTAGTGATAGGCGTATCCCACCTATCCTAAACATTACTTCCTTTTCATACTTTTCATTATACTACCTTAATCTTCACCTTCTACATTCCGTTCATTCTCATCATTCGTTTCCTTTTCATTTCCTCATTCATAGAGTTCATTCGTACTTTTCTTCTTTCCTTTCTAGCTCAATCCATTTTCGTTTCGCAGTATCAAAATCTAAACTTAGCATTCATCATAGTAAAACAATAATGACGACTTCATCACGAAACAACTCACACACACTTTACTTGGGTATAGGGCACAAGGCTAAGACAACCCATTCCTTACCTTAATTTTTATTGTATTTAGCACATAGCTTGGATTCTCCTTCGTCCTTCTATACCTTCACAAATAGAACCATTCATCATTAACACGTTCTCATCACACTCCTTTAAACCTTAACACCTAGCAGTTCATCAACGTCCATAACTAAATAGTTCATAACATGTCACCTCCAATAGTATTAATCATACAGAGATTATAAACAACTCATCATCATATCCAAATTAACAGTTATCCCAAATCTTGCACAGACAAAGAAGAGTCCATGTATAACAACCAAGCCCAACCGATGACACCCATAAACCAGAAATCACAATTTCACTTCCCACTTTAAGCAATAGTTAAATAGCAACCAACCGAGTACACATATTCATCCATTAACAGAGTGTAACCTGCTGTCATAACTGATTTCAAACACGGTTACCAAATCAATAGCGCATATCACATTAAATAGAAATCCATTCAGAACCAACGACTACCCAACCATAAGAGAGTATTCCAAAATCAACAGGGTATGGCTTCTAACATATCATCCAACAACCAACATATCTAAACCAACTAAGTGTTTCATAAGGTAGTATATTTCCAAAGCAAATAGTCTACAACACTTAATCGAGGAGATTAGTTTACTAAGCATAAATCCAACGACAGAGCATCTTATTTTAGCACCTTGTAACAACAGCAAAAGACTCATTTTACCTTGAGGAACACCCGAGAGGAGGAGATCCGAGAGCAACTCCCTCTTCTCTCCCTCATCTTCTTCAACTTTCACAGCTCTAGAGAGCATTTCACCACTCAATCTTGCACATGCATTTAAATCATGATAGAGGATAACATTTATCATTACCAATCTTCAACCAGTAATAGTATATAATTCAAAACATTAGAGAAGGATCGTCTCACCTGAAGAGCCAAGAAGACCCGAGGGTTCTCCACCCCCATCCAGCAGAGTTTTCCCCCAGCAAAAGAAAATGAATAGGAAGGAGGTAGAGGAGAGCTGGGTCAACTAGAACCTCACCTCAGGTCACTTTCACGCGTGGAGGGGACAAAATCCCTTCCTTTCGGTTTGCTTTCGGCCCGGGTGGGAGATTCTCACGTCCAAAGTCGTAACCCGTTTGGTAACCATCGTTTTCAATCTGATTTTTTGCCCGAATTTATGTCTGTCCTAGTGCAAATCGGACTCATGCGGACGCTGTACAGTCGTCCGCCCCATCTGGAAGACCAAAAATCACACAGAAACAGCGTCCTAAACATTCGTCCTCACAGTCCGAAATCGGGTTGCGGACGCCATTCCTGCGTCTCAGCGTCCGCAACATGTCGTCCACATGACATCTAAATTGGACAGATTCATATCGGACTCCAATTATCCAGTCCGCATGTGTCGTCCGCGACACACCAGCTTAATACAGATTCATATCGGACGCCAAATCTCGCGTTCTCAGTGTCCGGATATAGCGTCCGCACCATCCTGGGGAAAGACAGATTCATATCGGACGCTAAATCTAGCGTCCGCAGCGTCCGCCCTTCTCCAGCCAGCGTCCGCACTTTGAAAATATTAAGTTTATGACGCAAAATGGCGTCCTAATACGTCCCCAAGGTTCATTTTCTTCACATTTCCTCATATTTTCACACTCAACTTGATTTTCCGTTAAATACATCGTCACTTAACACTTCTAAATACGAGTCGCCATATTTTCATAACTTCACCAATTCAATTATACGGGGACAAACGTTTCATAAATTACTCAAAAGCTTAACGTTTCAACGTTCTTGGTAATATCCCGATAATTATTCATCTTAAAATATCGGGATGTTACATCGTGACAGTGGTTATATATCATAATGGTTGATAATAATAATATTTAATATTTATGTATCATTTATCATAGATGAATGATTTTTGAAAAAATATAATTATTTACTTTATTATTTATAAAGTAAAATTTGATAAGAAATATAATAAGGTAAAGTACAATGAATGATTAAAGATAATTAGTACAGGAAATAATTTTTTGCCAAAATTGTCTTTACTTTGAATCATTAGTAAAATAGTCTCTGTCGTAATAAAATTTATTAAATATTATTTATTTTTCATTTGTAATTATCCTTTTAATCTCTTGTGATTATTTTAACTCATTCCATTTTTTTCATATATTTTTGGATGACAATTTTGATAGCCAAATGCAATATGAATGGAAACGTCCCACTACTCTCCTCATCTTAGTTTGTATCCACGTGTAGGATTCCTACTGTACATGGTTAGGATCACATTCTCCTTGTACCTTATTTAAGGTCTAGTCTTCTTGTTAGATTATTTTTTAATAATTAGATTATTTTTTAATAATCTATAATTGTGTTCTGTTGAGAATTAATTCAAACTTGACCAAGTCTTTCAACAGTTTTATTTGTTCCAAGATTCTCTGAGTCGTAATGCCACAATAATCTCCTTGTTAGTTGAGATTTATTAGCAATTTAATTTTCTCTGTAAGCCTATATATGGGCACTTCATTTTCTTTTGATATTATGCAAAAAAAAAGGCAAATAAAGCTTCTCTGTTTCATTTTCTTACTTAAAATTCCTAACAAAGTGGTATCAGAGCCAAGTTCGATTGTAGCTGGGCATGCTTATGGCAAACAACAATGTTGTGAACATTTCTCAACCTGCAATTCCAGTTTTCAAAGGTGATTGCTATGACTTCTAGAGTATCAAAATGAGAACCTTGTTCAAGTCTCATGACTTATGGGATTTAGTTGAAAATGGCTATCCTGAGGAGGATGAAGAAACGAAGGTAAAGGAGAACAAGAAGAAGGATGCAAAAGCCTTTTTCTTTATTTAGCAGGCTATTCATGAGTCCATCTTTACTAAGATTTCAGCAGCTAACACAGCCAATGAAGCTTGGACAACATTGCAGACATGCTTCCAGGGCTCTTCGAAAGTAATCACGGTAAAACTCCAATCTCTTCGTCGTGATTTTGAAACTTTACAAATGAAAAATGGAGAATCAGTACAGGATTACCTTACAAGGGTAGATGCTATTGTCAATCAAATGATGTCCTATGGAGAGGAAATCAAAGACCAAACTGTTGTTGCAAAGGTGTTGAGGAGTTTAAATTCAAAGTTTGATTATATAGTAGCCGCTATAGAGGAGTCTAAAGACTTGACAACTTACTCATTTGATGAGCTAATGGGTTCTCTACAATCCCATGAAGTAAGAATGAAGAAATATGAATCAGATGAAGAAAAAGCCTTTCATGTGAAGGGAGAGATGTCCAGAGGAGGAGGCAGAGGAGGCTATCGTGGAAGAGGCAGCCGAGGTAGAGGACGTGAAAACAACAAAAACATCCAATGCTATTATTGCCAACAATATGGGCATATGCAAGCTAATTGTTGGAAAAGAGAAAAAGAGATACAAGCAAATTGTGCTATTCAAAAGGAAGAAGAGGAGGAGGCTAAAGAAGAAGAAGAGGAAGAGGCTAAGTTGTTCATGACCTATCATGATGATGCAAAGATCATGAGCGATATTTGGTGCTTGGATAGCGGCTGTTCCAATCACATGACCAACAAAAGGTCTCTAGTCAAAGAACTTGATGATTCTTACAAGTTGAAGGTGAGAATTGGTGACAATCAGCAGATGCAAGTTGAAGGTAAGGGTACTAAGGCAATAAACAATGGTCAAGGTAATGTCAAGCTTCTCTTTGATGTTTATTTCATTCCCTCCTTGTCACATAATTTGTTGAGTGTTGGGCAGCTAATGGGAAGTGGTTTTTCTCTTTGGTTTGATGATAATTCCTGTATAATTAGAGAAAAAAACGTCTAGTCATGTTGTAGCTAATGTTTCTATGACTAGAAACAAATTATTTCCTCTTGCAATTTCTAGCATAGAGAGTTATGCTCTTGCAGTCAAAGAAAAGGATGAATCTACACTATGGCACTTAAGATATGGACATTTAAATGTCAAGGGTCTAAAATTGTTAAATGAAAAAGAAATGGTGAGTGGGCTGCCTCAAATTGATTAACTTGAGTTATGTGAAGGATGTGTCTATGGAAAACAAAGCAAGCGTCCTTTTCCTGTAGACAGATATTGGAGGGCAACTAAAACTCTTGAATTAGTGCATGCTGACTTATGTGGTCCAATGGAAATTGCATCATTAAGCGGGAGCCGATATTTTCTGCTTTTTACTGATGATTATAACCGCATGAGTTGGGTGTATTTTCAAGAACTCAAGTCAGAAACATTCTCAAATTTTAAGAAGTTTAAGGCCTATGTTGAGAAGCAAAGTGGCACACCGATTAAGATGCTTCGAACTGATAGAGGTGGTGAGTTTTTATCTAAAGAATTTTCTTTATTCTGTGAAGAAAATGGTATACACAGGGAATTAACGGCTCCTTTTACACCACAACAAAATGATGTAGTAGAACACAAGAACCGCACAGTAGTAGAGATGGCAAGAAGCATGTTGATAGCCAAAAGCCTTCCGAATATGTTTTGGGCAGAAGCAGTAGCCACATCAATCTATCTTCTAAACTTATCTCCAACAAAAGCTCTCTTGAACCAGATCCTTTATCAAGCTTGGAGAGGAAGAAGACCTTCGGTAAGCCACTTACGTATATTTGGTTGTATTGCATATGCTTTAATTGATTTTCACAATCGTAGTAAGCTTGATGAAAAATCAGTAAAATGTATTTTTGTTGGTTACTGTGATCAATCTAAAGCATATAGGCTATATAATCCAAACAGTGGCAAAGTGATTACTAGAAGAAATGTTATTTTTGATGAAGATTCAAGATGGGTATGGAATGCAAAATCAGATGATGTTAAGGTTGTAACAACTGAAAATGAAGCTCTGCATAACACACCTGAACTTGTCAGTCCAACCTCAACAGCGTCCATATCATCTGACTCCAATAGCAATAACTCATCAAATGGTCCTGTTCGTTCAGCCTCAACAAACTCTATATTGTCCAATTCTAGTGGAAACAACTTATCTGATGATGAAACTCCACCGAGAAGATTCAGATCATTAAAAGATATTTATAAGGCTACACAAGCCTTATCTGTAGCTGACCCTACAAATTTTGGAGAAGCTGTAAACAAAGAGGAATGGTGGACAGCAATGAAGGAAGAATTGGAGGCAATTAATAAAAATGCAACCTAGGAATTAGTGGAGCTGCCGAAAGGAAAAAATGTCATTGGAGTGAAGTGGGTATTCAGAACTAAGCATAAGTCTGATGGAAAAATTCAAAAACACAAGGCGAGACTCATGGTCAAAGGATACTCACAGCAGCAAGGTATCGATTATGAAGATACTTTCTCTCCTGTAGCCCGCTTTGAAACAGTAAGAACTCTTCTAGCCTTAGCTGCTCAATTAAAATTGACGGTTTATCAATTTGATGTTAAGTCTGCATTTTTAAATGGTGAGTTGAAAGAAGAAGTTTATGTAACCCAACCAGAAGGCTTTGTTGTTCATGGTTAAGAGGAAAAGGTGTACAAGTTGAAAAAGGCTCTTTATGGCTTAAAGCAAGCCCCACATGCATGGTACAACAAGATTGATTCTTATTTTCAAGAAAGCGACTTAAGAGAAGTAAGAATGAGCCAACACTTTATTTGAAGAAAGCTGGTAACAATTTTCTCTTTGTGTGTCTATACGTGGATGATATTATCTACATGGGTTCCTCCTATTTTATTAAAGAATTCAAGGTTTGTATGAAGAACAAATTTGAGATGTCAGATTTGGGTAAGTTGAGTTATTTTCTTGGTTTGGAGGTGCATCAAGCTGCTGATGGGATTTTTGTTCATCAGAAGAAATATGCTACTGATCTTCTTAAGAGGTTTAACATGCTCAATTGTAAAGTTGCAACTACACCAATGAATTCGAATGAGAAATTGCAGCTTGAAGATGGAACTGAATCAGCTGATGTAAAATATTTCAGGAGTTTAGTGGGAGGTCTGATATATTTAACTCACACAAGACCAGAAATTGCTTATTCGGTGGGGGTAATTTCAAGATTTATGAGTTCTCCATCAAAACATCATCTTGGAGCAGCAAAAAGAGTCTTGTGTGACATTACTGGAACCATTGATTTCAGTTTACGGTACAGTCATGTTGCTAAATTCAAATTAATTGGCTTTACTGATAGCGATTGGGCCTGGTGCTTGGATGATGGAAAGAGCACAACAGGTTATACATTCAATCTTGGTTCAAGTGCCATCTCTTGGAGCTCAAAAAAACAAGCAACAATAGCTTTGTCATCTTCAGAAGGTGAATATATAGCTGCAACTTCAGCAGCATGTCAGGCAGTATGGATGCGAAGAGTTCTTGAAGAACTCTGTCATGAACAAAGAGAAGCAACTCAGATCTTTTGTGATAATAAAGCAGCAATTTTTATGACTAAAAATTCAGCTTTCTATAGCAGAATCAAGCATATCAGCATTCGTGTTCACTTCATTAGAGAACTTGTAGCTGAAGAGCAAAATAGCTTATCTTACTGCAACACGGAGGAGCAAGTTGCAGACATTTTCACTGAATCTCTTCCTAGTGAAAAACATGTTTATCTTAGGTCTCGGCTTGGTGTATGCAAGTTTGAATTAAGGGGAGGTGTTGAGAATTAATTCAAACTTGACCAAGTCTTTCAACAGTTTTATTTGTTCCAAGATTCTCTGAGTCGTAATGCCACAACAATCTCCTTGTTAGTTGATATTTATTAGCAATTTAGTTTTCTCTGTAAGCCTATATATGGGCACTTCATTTTCTTTTGATATTATGCAAAAAAAAGGCAAATAAAGCTTCTCTGTTTCATTTTTTTACTTAAAATTCCTAACATGGCATTTGTTAATTAAAGTGTATTGACTTAATGTTAAGGTACTTAATGTGATGATTGTTAAGCATAAAAGAATTAAGTTGATTGAGTTTCAATTTCCTCACCTTAACCTTATTAAAGGTAAATAATGTATGGTTAAAAGAGATGAAAATAAAGGATAAGAATGAAATGACATTTACGTAATTTTCTATAAAGTGAAGGGCAATAAAGTAACTTCTATGTAAAATAAGGGAGGAGATTGGCACGGGTGTGGAAAAACAGGGGATAGAAATAAAAGAAAAAGAGGAAGAGAAGAAGCATCAGACTTCTCTTCTTCTCTTCCTCTCTTCCACGCAATCTCTCTCTCTCTATGGTCTCTAGAAAAGAAGGAGGTGGAAGACACCAGGGGAAAAGACAAAAGAGATTAAAAGAAATCTCTTCATAAAAAGACTATTAAAATGATCTCTTCCCTGGACGAATGAGACCACTCTCTCGAAAAGAGCCCTCTCTCTCTCTCTCTTCTTGTCTTCAGTAAATAGAGGACTTATCATCTCTTGTCTGGATACTCTAATCTCTCTCAATCCTCTCGGCAGAGGCTGCTAGAAAGAGAGCACATAAAGGAAATCATACATCTATCTTTATCATCAAAGATAGCACGTAAGGAAAAAGGCTCAATGTAAGAAAACGTTTTCTGGATCAACGTTACATCAACAAAAGCATGGATTAAGGTAGTACAGTTATTGAGTTTTGTTTATCCGTAATCTAATGAAACAATTGGTTGAATCAAAATACGTTAAATGATTTTGAGAAAATTAAAGTATTGTTTGTATGAAAGTATGAAAATTAAAGAAACTAACAATTGTTATCAGAGCACGGTAATTAACGTTTTTGATTTGCCATGAATAAGGATTTTATAAAAGTTGATTTTGCTGCGTTTCTTTGCTGCATAAACAATGTTTTTGATGCATAAAAGTTCTGCGTAAATGTTATGAACATAAAAGTTAACCTTGATGCATATTTGGTTCTATGTAAAAGTTGATTTTAATACATAATTGTTGCTACATTAAAAATAGTTTTCTGCATCTTTGTTTCTGCATAATTGGTTTTTGCATAAAAGTGAAAATTGACAAATTAGATTTCATGAAAAGAAGTAAAAGATGAAATCGTAGAAATAAAGTTGAAATATTTTGGAGAAAGTTGATTCCAGACAAATCTGTGCAAAGTTTTTGTCTTGCGGACGCATGAGGATGATATCAGGACGAAACAGATTTGAACCTGTAATGAAAAATTACAGTTTTTGGATGATAGCGGACTCGAATCTCACATCGGCTAGTCGTCCGCAAGGCAGAAAATAAAAGTTAAAATAAATTATATAAATAAAAGTTTACCCAATTAAATATTGGTGTCTAGAAACTCAGTAGTCACCAAAGTAACCTAGTTTGAAATGATCAATATTAAATTGTGTAATTTATTTATTTACTTATGGTAATAATTATGGTGATGCTATTGAAAGGAAATTATAGTAGGTCGCTCAAAGGTGGACCAATGTTTATAATCAATAATATTCAAGTGACACAATTACATATTTGATTAATATGTTTAAATATCCAAAGATATTAAATATATTTATGAGTCTATTAAAGTGTAAATTATAATATCAATGATTGTTTGTTTCTTTAAAGATTACCCAGAGGTGAACTTAAATAAATAAAATTATGTTTATCTAAATTCGATCAAGTTAATGAATGAGCATGTGTTATATTTTTGCAGCTTCTAAAAATTTATTTGCTTCTGGTAATTCACTACTCAAGTTCAATGGTTTGAACTATGCTGATTGGTCTGAACAAATCCAGTTTCAATTGGGTGTATTGGATTTAGACCGGGCATTAGTTTGTGATAGACCACCAGCCATTAATGAGACAAGTACAGAAGCTGACAAGTCATACAGTGAGACTTGAGAGCGGTCTAATAGGCTGAGTTTGAGCTTGATGAAAATGACAATGGCTGAAAATGTTAAGCCATCAATGTCAAAGACGAATAATGCAAAGGAATTCATGTCTAAAATAAAAGAATATTCCCAATCAGATATTACGGATAAGTCTATTGTAGGGAATGTGATTAGTGAGTTGACGACCAAGAAATTTGATTGGTCTCAACCCATTCATGATTATGTAACAAGCATGGTCAATTTGGCAGCAAGGCTCAAAACGTTGGGTATTGATGGAAGTGAATCATTATTTGTTCAATTTATCATCAACTCACTTCCTCTTGAATTTGACCAGTTCCAGGTGAATTATAACACCATTAAAGAGAAATAGAACTTTCAGGAAATTAAAGCCATGTTAATTCAAGAAGAATGAATGTTGAAGAAATTAAATGACCATACTATTCATTTAACGTTTCAGAAGGAAGCCAATAGTAGCAAAGGAAAGTCGAGTAAAAAGAACAAACAGAAGGGAAAAGACCAATTAAAGATAAAAGATGGTCAGATCTAAAAAGAGCTTAAATGCTACTTCTGCAACAAAGCTGGACACATCAATAAAAGATTGTCCGAAAAGAAAAGCTTGGTTCGAAAAGAAAGGTACACTATTTGTTTCAGTATGTTTTGAATCAAATATTATAGATGTGCTTAGTAATACATGGTGGTTAGATTCTGGAGCTACTACTCATGTATCTAAGTTACGCAGGGATTTCTTTCGATCCAGCCCATACACGGACCTGAAAAGTTCATGTATATGGGAAACAGAATGAAGGCACGAATACAAGAAATTGAGACGTATTGATTGATCTTGGATACTGAATATCGTCTGGATCTAGAAAAGTGTCTCTATGTTCTTGAATGTGCTAGGAATTTAATTTATGTTGCAAAGTTGGATTATGTAGGATTTAACATTGAGATTGGTAATAGTGTGCTTTCTTTGTACAAACAAAAATATTGTTATGGTTCTGGTATTTTGAAGGATGGTTTGAACTGTTTCAATATTGATGCTAAATATTTTGAATCCATGTTTAATGTTAATCATGTGATTGGAATTAAACGTAATGCAACAAATGAAAGTTCTGTTTCATTATGGCATAAACCTCTAGGTCATATATCTAAAGAAAGGATGTTGATGTTGATGTTAATAAAAAGTAATATTTTACCTCAATTAGATTTAAATAACTAGGACGTGTGTATAGATTGTATTAAAAGAAAGCAAACTAAACAAACATCAAAGTATCTTGCCACAAGAAGCAGTGAACTTTTAGAATTGATACACATTGACATATGTGGTCCATTCGACACTCCTTCATGGAGTGGTGAAAAATATTTTATCACATTTATTGATGATTTCTCACGTTGTGGTTATTTGTATCTACTGAATGAAAAGTCTCAAGTGATGAATGTTATAGAAATATTCATCAATGAGATGGAAAGGCAGTTAGATAGAAAAGTAAAGGTAGTGAAGTCTGATAGAGGTGGTGAATATTACCGAAAATACAATGAAAATGGACAAAACAAAGGTCCATTTGCAAGATTTCTCGAAAGTCGAGGCATTTGTGCATAATATACAATGTCGGGTACACCACAACAAAATAGTGTAGCTGAAAGGCGGAATCGTACTTTTATCAAAATGATTAGGAGTATGATGAATAATAGTGATGTACCTTTATCATTGTGGATGCATGGTTTAAAGACCACTGCATATCTGCTGAATAGGGTTCCTAGTAAGATAGTTCTTAAGACACCTTATGAACTGTGGACGGGAAGGAAACCTAATTTGAGACATATCCATGTTTGGGGTTGTCCGACAAAAGTAATGATATATAATCCACATGAAAAGAAGCTCGATGCAAGAACCATCAATGGTTATTTCATCGGCTATCAGGAAAAGTCAAAAAGGTACATATTTTACTGTCCAAAGAATAGTACAAGAATAGTTGAATCTAGAAATGCTCGATTCATTGAGAATGACGAGTACAGTGGGAGTGATGAATCACGAAATGTGAATATTCAAGAGAATCGGGTAGAGAAAACAATAGCTAGTACTTCTCATCAAGTTGTCATTCCTTTTGTTGTATCACAGTCCAACAACATACCGGAACGACATATGAATATTCAAATTAATCAAAGTGAACGTGTCAATGATGAGCATATTGATAATAGACAAGTTGTAAGTGAACCATCACAAGAACCAAAATTGCGAAGGTCTGTAAGGCAAAGGAGACCAGCAATTTCTTATGAGTATGTGATTTATTCACTTGAAGAGGAATGTGACTTGAGTAACGCCAAAGATCCAGATTCATTTAAACAAGCCATGGAATGTAATAATTCCGAAAAGTGGTTAAATGCTATGAAAGTAGAGTTGCAATCGATGGATGACAATAAAGTCTGGAAACTTGTAGAGTTACTTGAAAGAAATAAACATGTTGGTTGTAAATGGATTTTCAAAACCAAATGTGACTCGAAAGGTAACATCGAAAGGTATAAGGCCAGACTTGTCGCCAAAGGTTACACTCAGAAAGACGACATTAACTATAAAGAGACCTTCTCTCCAGTTTTGAAGAATGACTCTTTAAGGATAGTTATGGCTTTGGTAACTCATTATGATTTAGAGCTTCACCAAATGGATGTAAAAACCACCTTTCTTAACAGTGATTTAGAGGAAGAAGTGTATATGAATCAACTTGAAGGATTTTCATTTCCTGGAAATGAAAGTTAGTGTGTAGATTGAATAAGTCAATATATGGATTAAAACAAGCTTCTAGACAATGGTATATTAAATTTACCAATACCATTACGTCATACGGTTTTATAGAGAACAACGTTGTTCGGTGTATCTATATGAAGGTCAGTGAGAGTAAGTTTAGTATCCTAGTATTGTATGTTGACAATATTCTTCTTGTTGCAAATGACAATGGAATGTTACATGACATAAAGATTTTTCTCTCTAAGAATTTTGAAATGAAAGATATGGGTGAGACATCCTATGTAATTGGAATAGAAATATTCTATGATAGACAGCAAGGTTTGCTGGGATTGTCTCAAAAAGAATATATCAATAAAATTCTAGAGAGATTCAAAATGGATAAGTGTTCCACTGGTGTTGCTCCAATTCATAAAGGCGACAAGTTTAATCAAATGCAATGTCCAAAAAGTGATTTGGAACGTAAGGAAATGGAATCTATTCCATATGCATTAGTAGTAGGAAGCTTAATGTATGCAATGACATATACTCGACTAGACATCAGTTTTGCAGTAGGGATGTTGGGTTGATATCAAAGTAACCTAGGAATGGATCACTGGAAAGCTGCAAAGAAAGTCCTTTGATATTTTTAAGGAACAAGGGATTACATTCTCATGTACAGAAAATCAAATCATCTTGAGGTGATTGGATATTCGGATTTAGATTATGGTGGATGTGTAGACTCAAGGAAATCTACATTCGGTTACGTATTTCTATTAGCCGGAGGAGCTGTATCATGGAAAAGTGGAAATCAGTTTCCAATTGCTACTTCCACTATGGAGGCAGAATTTGTAACATGTTTTAAAGCTACAGTTCAAGCATTGTGGTTGCGGAACTTAATTTAGGGTCTAGGAATGATCGACAATATAGATAGACCGCTAAAAATTTATTGTGATAATTTTGCAGCTGTTATCTTCTCGAAAAATGACAAATACTCCAAAGGAGTAAAACATATGGATTTAAAGTACTTGTTAGTCAAAGAAGAGATACAAAAACAAAAAATATGCATTGAGCATATAGGTACAACTTTGATGATAGCGGATCCATTAACTAAAGGATTGCCACCCAAAGCCTTTGAAGAACATGTTGTAAGGATGAGCTTAGGTGATAAATCTTTGTATATGTGATTGTAATAGCATAACTTGTATTTTATGACACTTTTGAATTCATTAAGAAAAATGTTTTTGTATTTATGTTTATTATTCATAGAATGGTGTATACAATTAAAGTTGTTTATGAATAATTTGTAAACGTTATGAAAAGTTAAAGTTGAAAGATAAATATATATTGTTCCTCAATTAAAGAATTAATGCATTGTGTTAATTTGTGATACATGGAAAAAATCATGTCGTCATTACAGACTTGTGACTGCCATGATCCGATTATACAATTCATTTTGAAAAGAATACTTGATAAATTCACATTAAAGTACACTATAGAAATTGATTGTGAATTTCAAGTTGTGGCAGCTGAAAAGTAATAGCTGACAATCGATTTTATTAACATTAAAATAACATAGTTTAAGTGGGAGATTGTTAGATTATTTTCTAATAATCTATAATTGTGGTCTATGTTAATTAAAGTGTATTGACTTAATGTTAATGTGCTTAATGTGATGATTGTTAAACATAAAAGAATTAAGTTGATTGGGTTTTAATTCCTTCACATTGACCTTATTAAAGTAAATAATGTATAGTTAAAAGAGATGAAAATAAAATATAAGAATGAAATGACATTTATGTAATTCCCTGTAAAGTGAAGGACAATAAAATAACTTTCATGTAAAGAATAAGGGAGGAGATTGGCACAAGTGTGGAAAAACAGGGGATAGAAAAGATAAGAAAAAGAGGAAGCAAAGAAGCATCAGACTTATCTTCTTCTCTTCCTCTCTTCCACGCAATCTCTCTCTATGGTCTCTAGAAAAGAAAGAGGTGAAAGACACTAGGGGAAAAGACAAAAGAGATTAAAAGAAATCTCTTTATAAAAAGACTATTAAAATGATCTCTTCCCTAGATGAATGAGACCACTCTCTTGAAAAGAGCTCTCTCTCTCTCTTCTTGTCTTCAGTAAATAGAGGACTTATCATCTTTTGTCTGGATACTCTAATCTCTCTCAATCCTCTCAGCAGAGGCTGCTGGAAAGAGAGCACATAAAAAAAATCATACATCTATCTTTATCATCAAAGATAGCACGTAAGGAAAAAGGCTTAAGGCGAGAAAATGTTTTTCGGATCAACGTTACATCAACAAAAGCATGGATCAAGGTAGTACGATTATTGAGTTTTGTTTATCTGTAATCTAATGAAACAATTGGTTGAATCAAAATACGTTAAATAATTTTGGGAAAATTAAAGTATTGTTCGTATAAAAGTATGAAAATGAAAGAAACTAACACTTCTCTGTAAAAAAGTAATTTATCCAGAATTACAAAAGCTCTTTTCCTATAATTCTCTCTCAAGAAATGTACACTTCTTATTGTGTTTTCTGTTTTGAATGAGAATTCACTGATAACACAAGCAATTAGGTCATTCTATCAAAATATATAATGAAGATGTCTCTGTCTAATCAAATTCTTGATATGATGGATTATATGGTTTGTGTCAATTATATTAAAAAGAATATATATATATATATATAGCATTTGTTGAGCATTCTTTTCGGTATCTTATAATGATCGACATTTTTCTTATCAAGTTCACAGACATTTATGTCATGGTATTTATATTTGATGCATGAGAAATTTCAGTTGATGGACTTGTTCAAAATTTTAAAAAATATGAGGTTGAGAATCATTTCAACAAAAGCATAAAGTCATCAAATCTGATTATAATTGTAAATATTATAGTAGATACGAAGAATTAGGTGAACAATGTTCAAGTTCATTGCTAAATACTAAGACAAATGTGATATCGTTTCTCATTACATTGTGCTGGGGACGCCCAACATGGACGGTGTATTCAGGAGAGACAAAACAACATATAAGAATTTGATTAAAACAAATGCTGCAAGTTTATATATTAAAGAGAGTACAAGTTAAGGAATTTATGTTCGAATGCTTTTTACTTGGTACTAATAATAATCAAGTTTACATCTTCTAAATTATCAAAAAAAGACAATACTCAAGAATTTTTTATTCAAGTTGAAGAGATTGCTCTTAAATAGCAAACTCGATACTCTCAATAAATAATGTCATTAAGAAGATCCATTAGAGAAAGCAGAAATACAATTATGGATTTTTATATGGCCCTTCTCCAAGAACTTAAAGTTGACATTGGAATGATGGAGGATGATCTTATTAACTTCCATCAAATTACGAAGGGTTCTAATTCTCAACAGTGGATTCATGTCATAAGTGAGGAGTTAAAACTCAATGGAGGATAATGACATTTAGAATCTTGTCTTATTATTTGAATGCTTGAAATCCATAGGTTGATGGATTCAAAGGGCAATATTGAGAGATATATAGTTCGTCTTTTCACAAAAAACTTTACTCAAAATGAAGTGTTGACTTAAAGGAGACTTTCTCTTTAGTTTTATTGGAATACTCTTTTAGAATAATTATTGCATTTGGAGCTCATTTGGTTCTTGACCTATATCATATGGATATAAAGATTGTGTTTCTCGATGATAATCTTCATGAAACAATGTATATAGAGCAACCATAATTCTTTGTCTCGAATGATTCAAAAGATTTGGTTTGTAAACTAAAGAAATCTATATATAGACATTAGCAAATATTTTGTCAATGGTACTATAAATGTCATAAAGTTATCATCTCTTTTCGGTTTTTAGTTAATCTAGTTGATGAGTTTATACATGAAAATTTTATTGGGAGCAAGTTTATTATTTTTGGTTTTATAAGTAGATGATGTATTGTTTACCAAACACGCCATATGAATAAAGATATGTTGAAATCACTTTCGAGGTATACTTAAGTTATAACAAAAGAGTTATACTCAAATAATACTCAAGAAACTTAGCATGCAAGATTTACTCATGTTGCTAAAGGTGACAAATTTAATAAAGATTGATTGTCCCTAAAATTCAGTTAAACTAAAGAAATGCGAAAGATTTCTTATGCGTCAGTTATAGATAATCTAATGTATGCTCAAGTGTGTACGCGTTCTGATATTGCGCACTTAGTTATTTTATAAGGTAGATAATTCAAAAACCTTTGATTGGATCATTGAATTATAGTCAAAAGGTTTTATAAGGTACTTACAGAGAGCAAAAACTTAGATGCTCACGTACAAAAAATCAAATCACCTGGAAATTATTAGATATTGTGATTTTGATTTTGTTAGATGTCAAGATAGTCGGAAATCTATATGAGGATATGATAACTAGAGAATTGTTTTTAGGAAAAGTGATAAGTTAGCATTCATATTTTCTTCGACTATGGCAGCAGAATTTGTATTATAAGACATCTAATAATGAAATATAGATATGAAATTTGTTACTGGAATTTGAAATTCGGAAAGAATTGAAAGACCATTGAGGTTAAATTGTAACAATAAGTCATCAGTCAATATTCCAATAAAAGCATGAACTTTGACTAAATCAAAACATATAGACATCAAGCTCTTGGTTATCATACCAAGGCTTTACCACCTAAAGTCTTTCATGAAGACACCGCTCTTATGGGTGTTAAATTAGTTGAGAATATATTGATTTAGTGGGAGTTTGTAGTTTGTATTTAATTTTGCATATTTGGATGTTTGATTGATAGACACTATTGTTTAATTTTGTTTTGCAAATTAAAGTATTGGTTTCTTTAATTTTACTATGATTCTTAGCTATTATCGATCTCATAAGGAATAAAGTTCGATTAGTAGGAAATAGACACTGTTATGATTACATCGTATGTAATTTTCTTGCTACACACTCATGTTTGATCTATGTGATTTGGTTATATTGATACGCGTGACCATTGATGGGTTTAGTTACTAATAAGTGTGACAAAAGTGCTTTGACCCTATAGTGAAATGATTGATGGACGAAATTGTTTGGAAATATTTTGATAATGATAGTAGTTTATGTGCACATAAAGATTTTGGTGACATACAATTATAATCAAAATATATAACACAAATGGAAGATGGTTGAATTTATTTGACAATTAATTAATGAACCTACATATTTAATTATAATTATATGTTAATAGTTATCGTAAAGTCAAACTCTATCAAGTGATTAGATAAAGCTGAATTTTAGCATTTAATTAAAGTGTGAAGCTCAATGTGTAGCACCAGTAGTTAGGTTTAATTTTGATGATGAACCAAATTTAGCCTAACCAACAAGTTATAAATTCAGGGTTATGGTCTCTAAATCAAATAGGTGAAATATCTTTCATTCACTCGCTCTTTTGTTTACTATGATAATGCAGAGATTAAGATATAAGATTTTTCTAGAGAAAAGTCTTTTGGACTTAGAAAATCAAAGTCACTTGCCCTGAACTCAACAACGGTTTAAATAAACTAATAACAAAGGTCATTTTATGAGATCTTTAGATGCAAGATATTTGCATTCAAGTATAGATTATGTTGTTCTTCTTTCTATTAAATTTGAAGAAATTATAGCATACTTTCCATTAAAAAATCAAAGCAATAACTGTTTTTGACTTCTTGGTTATGTTGGATCAATTGTGCATATTTTCAAAATGAAATTATTTTTGTTGCATTCAAGAAAAAGTATGGAGTGGAAAACCTTAAATCATAATCGGTGTTTTGCACCTTCTCAGGTAATGTTTTGTGAAACGGATAACTGAAATTGCGAAATATTTGGTAGGATCGCAATGAAACCTAGTGCAATTGCTTGACATACGTGGTTTTCGATTAATTCGATTCACTGGAAAATGACATTTTATATTATGACTTGGTATTAAATGGTTCAAGTGCTGATTCTTTGGAACCATATGTAGTTTTCCAATCTCTAGCTAATGCAAGAGATTTCTATTATGAATAGCTTACTAGTTTCATTATACAAACAAATGTAATTCCACATTCATCAAAGAAAATGACTCTAATAGGTCATGAATTTGTGTGTTCTACATAATTAATTTGTGTGTCCTCCTCCCAATATGATATTGTCTGCTCATAATTTTATTTTTCAAGTTATCCTAAAACGCGTTATACTCGATAGAGTAGTGTAAAATCATGCATTTTTCACTTTCTTAAGCGATGTAAGATTGTGCATACTGACTAATATGAGTATGATACTAACATTTTGAAGGAAGAGAAGGATATGAAAATCCAACGTCTCAGCACTGAGTTGAAGCACGAAAGAGAGAGATCTCCTAAACTTGAAGAACATGGTGAATTCACGTCTCAAAGAGTTGAAGACATTGTAAATAGCGTAAAACTAGGAACTGGGATGATTTGTCAGATAAATTTACTCCACTGGAGAATGACAGTTTTCCCACATCAACTTCATTGAAGAAGAAATGTACAGACTTGTTGATAGTCTTCTCTCGCTCGAGGATATTGTTCGAAATCAGGAAGTAATGTCAAGTTATTCAGCTTCATGTCTGTGATGGAAGAGGATTGACTTTTTTAAGGTCATGAAATTGTGCAGAAGCTGGTGAAATCTAGTTCTCGCTGAGGAGATCATAGCGATCGATAAAAGAAACAAACCCATGTCTGGAAAATTAACTCGTACGAAAAAATAATCGGTTCCATCTGCTACTCTTGAAGAACATTAAATTTTCTTGTAAATTGAAAAACTTGACC
Organism: Begonia loranthoides; assembly: GCA_022433065.1. Taxonomy (NCBI): domain Eukaryota; kingdom Viridiplantae; phylum Streptophyta; class Magnoliopsida; order Cucurbitales; family Begoniaceae; genus Begonia; species Begonia loranthoides. The sequence goes on from CM039469.1 coordinate 5,554,699, forward strand.
CAAAGGAATCGAAACAAAACCCAATTTGAAAGACTATTTTTTTTTTTCTCAAACAAAACGTTGGCACAAACCTTGGATCATCCAGACAAGTCAAATCAATGACGATACAGAAGTAGACAAAAAAATGAAAGAACTGAAACAATATCAAACAAAAAACACGTAGAATGACTGTGGAGAAACAACAAAAACCACCGGACCAATATTGAAGTCAAAAAAGCTTTATCATACCCATACTTTGTTGGTGCCAATTGTGGTTCTCTCTCTTCCCCACTTCCTTTCCTTCTCCTCTTTCCATCTCTTCGAAGCTTTAAAATACCCGGTGAAGTTTTCCAACCCAATCCACTGGCTAATGGTGTAATGGAGTCTAACCAGAATCCATTTACAGACCTGGAAAAAAGCTTTTCGTCTCAACCATGGTGGTTTCCTTCCATTGTTGCTCTCGCCAATCTTCCAATGCTTTCCAAATTATATACAATCTGATTGATAAAAACCTCAATTCAACCCAATGCACTAAACCCACCTCCTTTCATCATTTGCTTAAACTCCTTGTAATTAACCATTCCATCGCCATCAACATCGACTTTCATTATCATTCTCTTGCAATCCTCTATGGTTCTCCCTTGGTTAAGCCCAAGGGAAGCAAGAACTGATCTCAATTCATCAACGGTGATAAATCCATCTCCATTTTGATCAAACACATTGAATGCCTCTCGTATATCTTCCTCCTCATCCTGCTCCTCCATTATCGACTGGTAAAGCTCACCAAACTCATCAATGTCGACGCATCCATCGCCGTTCACGTCGATTTTCTCAATCATCTGCGTTAGATCTTTATCAGGAATAAAAATCCCCAAATTCTCCAGTGAATCATTTAGCTCCTTCTTAGTGATTCGCCCATCTCCATTCCGGTCGAACATCTGAAAAACTCGTTTCAGTTCAATTGGATCCATTTTTCTTCAAAACGCAGAGCGAGGTGGCAGATAGGGGCGGAGGAATTGAGTCGGCTTCAACAAGAGAGAGAATCGGTGAGGAAGAAACAAGTGAAAACAGGGTACGAGTTTCTTAGGGACCCAAACAGAGGAGAAAGGAGTTAAGAAGATTGCAAAGAAGGAAAATCCTTGGCAAAATAGTTGGCATGCAAAGAGCAACAACAAAAATTGTGCGGTGGGAGATGATTTTCCCGAGAATATCGGAGAGAAAATCGGGGTCAGAAACCACTGAGGAGAGATAAGATTTGAATTCTTGAGAGAGAAAATGAGAGGAAGCCGAAAGTCTATACGCCAGTAAGAGAGAGAACAACGGCTCACCTTTTCAACGCGGACTGCTAAACCACTACGAATAATACAAAATGCAAAACGCGGCGTTCAACGCCTGTCGCGGGTGTCGCCTTCTAAACTAAGAAATTATTTAACAAATAAAAATAATTTCTTATAAAATCAGCATATATTCATGTTCGCACTTTATTTTTGATAGAGTTTAGTTTGACCCAGATTCTAATTAGGTAATGTCAGTTTGACCTACATTGGTAGTTTTCTAATTTCTGTAGGATTATTTAGGGTTTCCAATTGCAGTATAATTAGGGTTTTTTTTATCTATAAATATATGTTTGAGCCGCAAAGCTCATTGTACCGATTTCTATTAGTGATTTCTCTCATCTGCCCGTGATTTTTTCTCGTCTTGAGTTTTTCACATAAATTTAGTGTCCATTGTTTTATCATTCTCTTTTCCAAATCTCGTTCGTTATTTCAACAATTATTGATAATCGAATACGAAACGAAAAAAGAAAACTACGGAAGCAGGGACACCAAAATTTACGTGGAAAACCCTAACGGGAAAAAACCACAGGCAGAGGAGAAATCACTATTTAAAAATCAAGGTATAATGAGTTTTTGCGGGTCAAACATCAATATATAGAGAAAATAAATAACTCAAATATTTGACATGGGTCTGACCCGACCCAACTAAAATTTGGGTTACTCCGAACTCTAACAATTTTATACATTCTCAACATGTCACTAATTGATTAAAATATTTACAATTAATTATCGACAAACAATAATACATTCAATAGTAACTTATATATTTAATAAAAATATAATTAAATAGTAAGTAACCTAATAATGTCTATTTACTAGGATAAAATATGCTTTTTTGTTCTTCAAGCTCATGGCTCGGTTCAATTGGATGCACGTCATTTTGATTTTTTCATTGTAATTTAGGTCATTATAGTTTCAATTTTATTTTTAAATAAATTCATGTGTAATATTTAATTTAAAAATAATTAAACTTGATCTCAACTATTCTATTCCAATTAAGCTTTTTAGATGAATAAATAAAATTTCTAAAAATTTATCCGCCAACTTTTTTTTGGTCAAATTTAATGAAGAAAATATATTTGATGGCCATTAAAATTAAAATTAAGAGGGTCTTAATAATTTAATTAAAATTAGAAAGACTAAATTAGAGCTACTTATAAACTATAATAATTAATATATATTGTGGCATCCCGCCCTGTGAAGGTCAGGAAAGGCCCAGTGTGGGTTTGACCCATATTAGGGGGCACAATCTCACATCGTTTGGGAGAGTAGAAAATGCATGGTTTATAATCATGGATCCTCTCTCTACCTAGTACAACGCGTTATTGGCTAACCCCAAGAATAAAACTGTGCGGCCTTCAGCTCAAAGCGGACAATATTGTACTGAGAGCACCGGAAGACGTTTATATATATATATATATATATAGAATCGGACAAAATGAGATAGAAATTCTTGATTCAATATGATTGATTCCAATCGAACTACTTCCATCCTAACTAAAAGTGCATTGTTATTGACTTTCAAGATTTAAATTTGTGGAAAACAATTAATATTTTGTTTTGAGTCATTTTTAAACAAAAAACACTAATAAGTAATGCGTTCCAATCCATTTTGGTTGGGCAAAAAGCATGCCAAAACTATTGCAAAAATTACTTATCAAATTAAAAAAAAAGTGATTTTTTAAAGTAAATTATGCAAAAAGAATTTGAGTAATTTGATATGAACTATATAACGCAGGAAATTACCAAATGTAGTACTAATTAATGAATAAATTTATAAGAAAAATGTTATAGTTTTTTTGAATAAGGGCATTTTTTTTATATTTTTATTTGATTATGAACATTTAACATTTAAACTTCTAACATCATTGTCGTTTATAATGACTAAATTATATTTGAAAAAAATAATAATTTAATATTATTAAGTGAATTTTTTAAAAGTTTTTTTTTTCTTTATTTGGATTTTTTTATAAAATAAAACGAATTCAAAAGAAAACAATTATTTTTTTTATAATTTTCAAAAAAGTTATGATCTTTAAAAAAATATTGTCGTTGAACACGATAATCTCTAATCACTTATACAACAGTGAACACTGAACAGGAGAGAATTAATAAAATTTGAATTTAAATTATGAACAGGCACGTGATTATTTTGACTCCCGAAATTTTCGTTTTTTTGGGCTCAAAAAATGAATTTTCCGTTGCCGGGACTTGAACCCGGGTCTCTCGGGTGAGAGCCGAGTATCCTGACCAACTAGACTACAACGGAGGGTTGGTTCATGAATCAAACTGACAGAACAACACCATTTAGTTATATCAAGAATTTAGTTTTTAAGTTATAATTTATTTTATTTGAAGGGAAACTCTAAGATTTTTGGGTTCTTTTATCTAAATTCTCAACCTATAACTTTAGAATTCATTAAATATAAACCTTAATTTTTTTAAACAAAATAAACTTTGAACTTTATATCTTGAAACGAATTATCTTCGAACTGATTTTTTTGGTTTGGTTGTAGTTCGATTTTAGTTTTAAATTTTTTATGATTTGAACTCAATTTTGGATCAGATAAAGTTATGATTGGTTTGATTTTATTTTTTGTAATTTTAAAAATATTATAATGTCGGTTCAATTTTACGATCGAATCACAACTGAACATGATTTATTTTATTTACCGTGTAAGTTTTAAAATCTATTTTGTTCAAAAAATGGAAAATTTATTCGAACAAATCTAAAAATTCAATATTTATTTTATTCTAAAAAATAATTCAAAAGTTGATGCTTTAGTTTCTTGTTTACTCTTTATTTAAAAAATTATCGTCGTAGATGTAGACACGGTCACACGGTACGTTGAGAGTGACATACGAACTCCAAAAATTAGGCTATTTACCAATTTGACCTTGCTCTCTCTCTAGTCTACTCCGTTTTCGCGTTTCAACGCCTGGGTAGCCGCGTCTTCACACAATCCAACGCTCGCCATCTCTCCAAATAGTCAAAATTTCCCTCATCTGCCTTCGTTTTCTCACCATTTTCCCGGACGATTTTCTTCTTAGGTACACGCGATTCTACTCTTCTTCTTGTTGTTCTTCTTCTCATTCTTGTCGTTCTTATTTGCTGCAGGTGTTGCATAAAAATTGAGAACTCAGGTTTCCGTTTTGACTTCATTTCTTAATTGTTCTGTAGAACTAACGGTATTTTACGTTTAGATTGCAATGAAGTGAGACTTAATGTTTCAACTGCTCTGATTATTCCCTTTGGTGGTGCTATATTCTTCTATATTCTTCCATTTTCTTGGGAACCGAACTGAATGTTGGGATGGCTAAAGTTGAGAAGGAAAATAGGAAGAAAACTGAACTGAGTTTCACTTTTTGAGTTTTGGACGCAAAATAAGCTCATATTTTTCAATGCTGTACGATGGCTAGCATCTACGGCTATTAAAATTCTCACATCATGTTCCGTGACAGATGGCATTACGTTGGCATTAAACCATATGTGCAAATGAAAAGGATTACAACTCATCCTCTGCTTGAAAAGAATGGACTGTATTTTCAAATAAGGTGATGAGAGAACTACGGATATATCGAATCCGAGACTCTTCAAATGATGCGGAAACTTGAATTATGATTGCATTTGAAGCAAGCATAGGAGCTTTACCCGTTATCTATAAAGAGATACGAATCAAAGCTATTAAATTGAGGAACTTGACTCTAACCAAACTTGTTGATTAGAACCAAAATTATCAAGTTGATTTTCCAAATTTAAATTTGAAGAAGATCTAGTTCCTCACAAAGAACAAACGAGAAAATTCTCACAAGAACCCTCAAAATTCGTATCTATTCAACCTCCCAAAAAAAGAGTACAAGCTTGTGTTTAAATAGGCTACAAACATACCTAAATTAATTAAGAAATATCCCTAAAAATAATAGCAAATAATCCTAAGAATATATTATTCCAAATCCTAGTGATTTGGAAGCTTAAAAGTTAACAAAACAACTTTGAAAACTTAATAAATAAAATTAAAAAGGCTACCTAAATTAGAGTTGAATCTTGATAGAATTCGAGATACTGTTTGAATGACAAAATCTTCTCTGAATCTTGCAATCTTGGTGTCTATTGAAAATTTAAGCTGTCTACTTTAATTTGTATGAAGACCACGCGTCCATTTGAAATCTTAATCTAGCCAAAATCTTCATATCAATTTTGGTGCACAGAAAATTCAGGCCCAATCTTAAACTTTATAACCTTTGTTCTTCTAGTTGGCCCATTTAGAATAATGTATCCCTTCATTCTTGATCTTATCATTACCTATGTCTTCCAATTGATCATTGTCTTTGGGTTTGAGCTTGGTTACACTTTGATTAGCATCATTCCTTCCCTCCTCGAAAAGATTCGTCCTTGAATCTCCTTCATTACTCATGGTTTTGTTTTGTTGCTGCAAAAGAAGAATAAAATTAGTTAAATAATGGACCTTACACACTCACTCACGTGTTTACACTCAAATCAATGTCTCTTCACTCGTGTTTCACTCAAAATCTTGGCTTTTTCTATAATAATGTCACCCTCTTGCCTTTTACGTGTCAACTTTCTCTTTTAACTCTTTAAATAGAACTTTGATCAATGAAAAATTCAACAAGTGAGATAAAATTTTCAAACCAAGACTTTCAATCTCCAAGAAAAGTAGAATCAATGATTTCTAAGAGAATTTTATGGCTATTCAAAAAGTCATCAACAATTTAGGAAGGTTAATGATTAAGGAAAGAATACAATTTTATGAAAGAAACAACTAAGGAAAGAAATCAAATTAGGAAAAAACCAATTTATGAAAGTTTAACGATTATGGGAAGATAAGACTTCGAAAAGAAGACTATTAAGGAAAGATATCAATTTAAAAATGATCAAGGTAAGATATCAAATAAGGAAAGAATATGCACCAATCAAAGATGGATATAATCACGAAATTACCAAGAATAATATAGGATTGATGCACAAAAAGAATCAAATGATAGCAACAACGATGCATAAATGTTTTTTGGATAAATTTATTTGATTTTGAATTTTGCAAGAAGAACAAATTTGAAACTTTGAAAAAAAAAAAAAAAGACTTTTGCGAGAAAGAATCTTTTTTTTAGAACTTTTCTTTTGGCTTTTGCAAGAAAGTTGGAATTTTCTTCCTTTTTTTTGTAATAGGCCATTTGCTAGAAAATACAAATCTTTCTACCTATTTTTTTGTATTGCAAGAACAAGAAAAGGAAATCAAGGAACAAGAAGAACAAGAAAAACACGAAGAATAAGAAGAAAATGAAAGAACAAATATAGAAACTTGAATCTCAGATCCTTTGCTTTGATACTAAATGATGAGAGAACCACGAATATATCAAATCCCTGACCCTTCAAACAATGCTGAAACTAGAATTAGGATCGCCCCATAGGAGCTTGACCCGTTATCTATAAAGAGATAAAAACCAAACTATCAAATTGAAAAACTTGACCTTAACCAAACTTGTTGATTAGAACCAAAGTTATCAAGTTGATCTTCCAAGTTTAAGCTTGAAGACGATCTAGTTCTTCACAAAGAACCAAAGAGAAAATTCAAACAAGAACCCTCAAAATTTGTGCATATTCATCCTGCCAAAAAAAGGGTACGAGCTTGTGTTTAAATAGGCTACAAACATACTTAAATAAATTAGAAAATATCCCTAAAAATAATAGCAAATAATCATAAGAATATATTATTCCGAATTCTAGTGATTTGGAAGCTTAAAAGTTAACAAAACAACTTTGAAAACTTAATAAATAAAATTAGGAAAAATAGGAAACTTGGAAGTGGTATGTTGGCGGCCTAAATTAGAGTTGAATCTTGATAGAATTCGGGATACTGTTTGAATGACCAAATCTCCTCCGAATCTTGCGATCTTGGTGTCTATGGAAAGTTTAAGATGTCTACTTTAATTTGGATGAAGACCACACGTCCATTTGAAATCTTAATTTAGCCAAAATCTTCATATTAATTTTGGTGCATAGAAAATTCAGGCCCAATCTTAAACTTTATAGCCATTGTCTATCTAATTGCCCTATTTAAAATAATGAATCCCTTCATTCTTGATTTTATCATTGGACTTCATATGCCTTACAATAGATCATTGTCTTTGGGCTTGAGCTTGGTTGCACTTTGATCCGCATCGTAAGGAATATTGGACTACGCATGTTACTTCAAGTTCAAACTTCAAAGTTGGTTTGGTGTTTTCTTGGCAGTGTTGATTGTTGAACTATTTTCGTCGGCCTTTGGTCTAATGTTGTGTTTATCCTTCAGAAATAATTTGTAATGAGATTAATATATACGTGTAATGCAGAATTGGGAAGTCAAGAGTGATAGAGGACAAGAACATTCATAAGGGTGGCTAGAATAATACTCTACTTCATCCTCCCACTTGTGTATCTTAAAATAGCGCATAAAGACTGATAAAAGAAAAGCACATTGTAGGAGATTGTGTGGTTATTTTGTTAATTAACAAAGGGATTTCTAATGGGATGATAACAAATGATTAGTATCCCTCATAAACTACCGAAATGAGGATAGATTTTAAATTGATGTGTGGTACCATGTTTCTTTGTACTAACACTGTTTAAGTTATTGTTTAATTTAACTACTATATAACTTCCCATATCTTCTATTCCTTTTTAAAGGATTGAAATCTTTGTCCAAGTTTTCTGGATTCTTTTAGTGGAAATGGTTGGTTGTTCCATTGAATGTCTATATAAAACACAAAAAATCCAGAGAGATCTGTTTAAATAGATGTGGAAGCATTTTCCAGTCAATAAGAGTAATGTACAGCAGAATTAATTTCCATTCGGCCTTGAAATGCTGAAGTTATTCTGGGTTGTAACTGAGGCATTATTGTTCAATATGAAAATCTTTTTGACATCCAATGAAGTTATCTCATTGTAGTCAGAGGGACTGCAAAATCATTCTTAGTTGAAGACTAGGGGAACTAAAGGAAAAAATTATTAGAAGTTTAAATTTTAGTCTTTAAGACATGAGAGACTAAGCTGATAATTTGCAGATTGTAAATTTGGTTTTACGGCTTTATTTTTCTTATTTGTGCCATTATAAGGGAAGGGAGTTCATTGACTGTGATAAAGGAATCGCTAAAATTGTTTCTTTTAAGGAATAAGGTTGGAAGTTCAGATTTTGAACATAATGACGGATAAATTAAATGATCATCCGAAGTAACTTCCAGTTTAGGAACTTTATTCCTTGCTCATTTCTTCGTTTTCCGCAATATATTTTGTTTCTTGTTTTAAAAAGGAATAGAGTTATACGATCACCTGAGAGCTGTTTATGTTGAAATGAATGTAGTCACTATTTTTCTTTCTTTACTTTATTTGTTCCCATCTATTTTTGAACTTCGTTTTTTAGTAGTAATAGATGTTTACAAGAAATCTTGTGTTGTTTGCACAGATGTTTTCCACCTTCAATTTTTAGCCGTGATAGATGGTTAAAAAGACAAATAAGAAATTCTACCATAACCTTTCAAGGAAAGAGCTTCAACGGCTGTGTAAAAAGTATGGATTGCCTGCTAATAAATCGCATTCTTACCTGGCAAACTCATTGGTCTCTTTTTTTAAGGTACTACTGCAATTTCTGCTAATCTACTTCCATAAATTAATATTTAAGGATTAGTGATGTCTCTATTATGATTTTTTATTATGAAAATTATTGAATTCACATGTGGATTTGGCTCTACTTTATGATTTCATAATTTTTATTTCAAGAAATTTAATACTTATATTTATGGTTCTAAAATTGAAACTATTTTTTAATTTGATAACACTTCTATTTTACGTGGAAAAATATTCGAAAATTCAAGAATTCAAAAAGGAAACGATAGAAGGAATTATGCAATTTGTATTTCTTTTGAGGGGAAAGAATATCTCTAGTCATAAATTAGGTTATACATGTAAAAATTTCTGATAACTTATGGAATATGTTTCCTGCAAAAACTACGGTGCACATGGTATCAAAATCAAGAGTTCTGGATTTATTATTTCTAATCGTCTTATGGGACTTGAAGTACCAGTGTCCTTCATATTGAATAATATTCAATCACTTTACTTGATATGGGGATGGATTTTTTGTCTCATCAAAACTATTTGCTAGATTTGTTAAAGGAAATTGAACAGCTTGGGTATAAATCAATTAAAACACCTATTAACTAAAAATTAAACTGGAATTTGGCATGCTAGAAAAAGGAAATAAATTGAGAACATTTTCAAAGATGGTTGAGACATTGATCTACTTGACACATACTCGGCCAAATGTTTTGATTGTACTACTATGTGTAGCGAACAAGTTTATGCATTCCATAATGCTACTATGTTGAAATGTGACAATAATGCAACCATAAATATCTCTCATAATCTAATTCAACTTTATAAGATAAAACATGTTGAAATTTATAGACGTTTCATAAAAGAGAAGCTGGAATCAGGTCTCATTGATATTTATGGATGACCAAGGAGTTGATGTATTCACTAAAGGATTGAAGAGAAAACAATTTGACTAGTTGATAAGCAAGCTTGATGTCAAAGACCTTTGCAAACCAGCTTGAGACCTGATTCGAGCTTCAGTTTGGTATAAAAGACATTTGCAAATCAGTTGAGGGATAATGAGGATGTATGACAAAAATTCAGGAATTCAAAAGGAAAGGATTTCAGATTTTATGCAATTCAATTAACAATGGAATGATTTCAAATCTATTTATCCTAATCATTTTGTTTTTTTTAATTTCGTAAATATAGCTATCCCCTAGATTTGTTTTACTTTTTTGGAACATTCATCATGTTTCCTTCCCTTGTCCATTCTAAGCTATTTTAATAAAATTCTTTTTTTATTAAAAAAAAAACAGCTACCTCTAGATTGTAAAGAATTATGCTTTATTTACAATTTGCATTCCTTTGGATAGGATAAAATATTTCTAGTTTTAAATTAGGTCGTATATTTAAATTTTTTTGATAATTTTTGGAATATAATTCCTTTGATATTTCCCAAGTTCAATTTATATTGTATTTCTTTATTTGGTTTCTTTATGATTGATTGAATGGTAATAAACTGTTATCGAAGTTTGTGAACTGGTTGTTCCAGTTTCAAAGTTCTTTGCTGAGACTGCTGTAAGGTTGTTGTGGAAACAATTTGACAACTTGATAAAAAGTAAAAGCACTTGAACAACTTCTATGTGAATTCTCTCATTTTTCCTGGCTTTCTAAAGACAATTCAACAGCCGTTACTTCTTATTGTATGCCATTGTTGTAAAGAGTATTCATCAGTTCCCCTTTTCATTCGAGATTTACATGGATCGGTAGATTTTGATTTGCTGTCAGCGTATTGGTTAATGAGTTGAGTTGAATATCCACTTTGTTTTCACTTCTACAAGGTCTCGTATATGGATATATATGAATCTCTTTTTCATTGATGTTCAGTTATTTGCTATTTTTTAGTTGTCAGCTGGATTGATATTTAGTTACGACTTACAACTGAAGTTATGTTTCTCTAAAGGGTCAACCGTTCCTTGCTAAGGCCACTTTCAATACTTGGAAGTTTAATTTCTGGTTAAATCTGAACTTCCGCACTTTCTATAAAAAAAAAATTTATTGAAGTCCTAATTAATTTTCAGAGCGACCTCGAATCAGCATCATTGAGGAAAAGGTTTTCAGCCTTTAAGGAGCCATCTCTACCTACCTGCATACTGCAACTACCTTCACAAAAATTATTGAATTCAGCAGTAAAATCAAAAAAAGGTTTTCATCCTTGCTAATTAATTTATGCGGTTTGTGCATGCAACATTACACTATTAATCTAATATTTTCTAATAGGGTGCCATTCTGGAGTTCTAATCTTTCACAAAATTATGCAGCCATGGTAGAAAGATGATTTGGTGCTTCTGTTGCAGATGGGACCTGTGGATTAGTTTACCGTTCTGGACATAAAGACAGTGATGGAGCTTTTTCTCAAATAGTTAAAAAATGCAACGCACAGAATAGCATGGAAGAAAACGTAAGTGTTGTTGTATCTTCCTCTTCATAATGGTTTACATTTTAAATATTTTTCAACTTGCATATGGCATTGGATTGCAATATGAATGCCAAATAATATATTTAGATTCTCTTTGAAATTGGCAACCTTGCGATATTAATGGCACTTGAAAGTTGATTTACTCTGGAGTTTATGTCACCTGTTTGTCTTTATCCCTTTAAGGTTAACCGTTACTGTCTGAATGATCATGGTCTACTTTGTTACCACCAAATGATTAGCAGCTGCCATGACCTACTGTTCTTTCCACCTCTTTTAATAAGTTTCATTCTTCTGCATTTTTTTCTGATGTATGAAATGTTGCAAAGTAGCTGTACTCATTCAACTTTTCTGGGACGAGGCAAGAATTTGGATTCCTTTTGATCCATATCTTGCAGGATATCTGGATTTAAAATAGAAAAGCAATGATTTATGGAATAGAAGTACTGGACTACTTCAATACATCTGGAATGATGTTTTTTCTATTTTTCCTATTATTTCTGCAGATAGTTTTTTTATTTCCTTCTTGTGGATATAGAGGATTGAACTCTTTATATTAAGCTGTACTTCATCCAGGATGTTTACTCATTTCTGAATATGCAAGAACATACTTGATCTTTTTACTGAGTCTTACAACACACGTTTTCTGAAATTCGTAATTTTCTCCATGCAGGGTAGTTTTAATGGCTTAATAGGTAATCTCAAGGAGACATCTCTCAGTGTCTTTCAGTGTGGCGAGAACGATGTTAATCACAAAATTTTTCAGAGAAAAAGCCCTCCAATGCCGTCAGACTACATGCATCTATTCGGTAATAGACCTATAGAGAAGGGCACGTGTTTGTCTGCAAATGCTTCTATTGCCTCCTCGAAAACTCATGTAAAAGCTCCTTCTTTTGAGTTTCATGTTAGTTCAGAAGCAGGAATTACTCTTCATGTTGACTTGAATTCAAGCCCATCAGACTGGACTAAGAAATTCCATAGTGAGGTTTTTGTTTGTGAGAACATGCACAAGAACAAGTGTCACATACTTCCAAAGGACCTTGGATTCCCCACGAAGGGTAGTGAAGAAATGATGAATTCATTGAGGAATGATCACGCACAAATCATATCATGCTTAAGTTCTGAAACTGTAAGTGGTGATCATGTAGGACTGAAACAGTCAGATAAAATTGATGGGGCTTTAATGTTTTCCAAAATTACATCATGTAGCACCTTCGATCCCTCTGAGCCTACAAATGAAGATCAAGTACTTGTCTCAACTGAAAATAGAAGTGGGGCACATAAATTGAAGATTTCTAATTCAGAGTCAAGTGCTAAAAACAACGAACATGCATTCCTTGGTTTGGATAGTGATGATATTTTCCACAGAAAACCCAATCATGTCATTGCCATACCAAGTCGTCCATCAATTCCTGCTAAATTGAAGCATCGAAACTCTATCATTGAAGGTGAAAGTTTTGATTTTCCATCCCTGCAAAATTGTAGTAGCGTTTTTGATCTTTTTGTGGAAAGTCCTAGGTTCGTTGAAAATAGTTTAGTAAAGATGCAGTTATCAGAGGTTTCAAGTTTTCACATGGATGAATCATGGTCTCCCTGTGAAACTGGTGGAACCTTAGATTTGGTTAATTTTGAGCACGCGGGAGAGAGACAAGAAAGTGGATTTAATAATTCAAGAGACACTATTGATGCTTCTAAATGCCATTTACATCCACCTGTGGAAGAACGGGTATGGTCTTCTTTCATCCACACCCTAATAGTCATTAAATCATCTTTTCATTTTTGTTTTTCCACAGTTCATTTTCTGTTCTTTAAATGATTTGAACTGCAGTTCAATATTTAATTATTTTTGCTCTTTGGGGTTGCCTAAACCATCCGAAGGCATCTTCCCCTCCCTCCAGAAGAAAATGGTAACAACAAATGCATTAGAATTTTTTATTTCATTTTCATGATTGAATTAATATTTTTTTCCGGTCAATGCAATTAGTAACTATAGTAATTGTTTTTTTACGTAATTTTAGATCTTTGACTTTCGTTCATTTATTTTTTTCTAGAGTGCTTTTTCTTAAAAAAAAAATAAGGAACAGATATTTATATTTACCAAAAAGTGTTGCTTGACTGTTTTCTTCTACAATCATAATATATCAACGTTATGACTTTCAGTATGTACATAGTAGAGAGTGATTTACTGTATGGGTTTGATATGAGTGTCTTTACAACATTACAAAAGAATAAACAGTCTATCAAACGTTTTATTTGTCAATTTTCAAATGTTACTTTTGAGTTGTGTTTATTTAATCATTTCCTAACATTCTCTCTCAAATAAAATCTAAATAGTAGTAGCTTTACTCATGAATTGAATACTTCTAATTTTTAATTGAAGTTAAATTGAATAGACATGTATACTCGCTATCTTTTGCTTTGGTAGTATGTAAAGGTACCACTAATCTCAATATGTTAAAATTTTTTAGTTAAAGTTAATATAATCATTTATATATTTTATTAGCATCATTCCTGAACCTTCTTTTATCACGTTTCTTTTGCCATGGAATTTATTTCTTAGCAAGAAATAGAAAGTCTCTCATCCTTATATGGAATTTCCAAAAAATTTTCAATGGTATTTCCTTTATTAGATCCTTTTGCTTTCTCAGTTTGTCTTATTTTCTAAGATGCCTCTGCAGTCAGCATCCTTTGTGATTGAATAAAAGAAAAAAAAAAGCACATAAGGTTACTGGAACCCTTCATTTTTTTTGGTCAGGATTGTGACTCACATGGCTATTCTACAAGGTAGTTTTGCTAGGAATCAAGCTTCTGCTGCTATCGGGAGACTTTCAAATAATTATTGCCTTTAAATTTTGAACAAATGTCAAGGAAATCAATTGCTTTCCTAATGGTACTTTCTTATAGGAAATAAAAGATATATTAAAATGAAACAAGTTACAAAAAGGAAGGAAATTTGCTAAGAAATATAAGAGAGGTTAAATTAACCTTAACCCAACAACTTTAGTTTTTAGAATATATGGTATCATAATAAGAGATCCCGACTTCAAATCTTTGTTATAAGGCTTAAACCTCATATCAAACTAAAATATTCTCAAGTACCATTAAAATTAGTTCAACATGTTAGGATGAATGTTAAGAAATAATATTAATGATTAAATCAAGCTCAATCAAACAACTTAAACATTCGAGATTAGTGGTAATTTAACAACATCATAGAACTAGATATTATTACTTTGATTATATGCTTTTCCATTATTTTCCTCCTTTTGGCATGTTTTCTTTTCAAAACTTGCCCTGGGGTGAATTTTGTATTTGAATCTATCCTACATTTTTTTATAAGGAAAATTACCATGGATGATATTGTATTTATGCAAACCAAAATTTATATTTAACCCAAAATTTTACTTATCTCAAGATTTTCTTCTACAATTTAAATTGAATGTATACACTTTCTCTTATAACTTATAAGAAAATTTACAATGGATAAGTATTGAATTCATGTGGACCAAAGTTTATTTTTAACCCAAACTTTTATTATTTTCAAGATTTTCTTCTAAATAGATTTGAAATGACGTCTCTTTTTTGTTTACAGGAGAAAAGCAACATAGTTTCCATGATAGAGGTTTCAGAGTAAGGACTTCACAATTAGTAGTTCTGTATTACAACTCTGATAAGTGGTGTAAGATTTTCACTATTTCGTTCTCAGATGTGCACAATTACCAAACTCAATGGAGAAGACATGCTTAGGAGATGAAAACTTGGAATCTAAAAAAGAGCATAAGAAAAGAAAGCGTGTGGAAGATATACGTCGAAATCATCATCTCAAATCACATAAAAGAATTTTAAGAAGCACAAAGCATATTGTTAATTCTCCTAGAAGATCCGAGCGACTTATTTCTAAGGTACTTTGCTTCTTCTGAATTTTCATTTAGTTTAAGGACATTTGTCCTATTATCATAGTCTTATTCATTCCGGATGTTACTTCGGTTTTAATTTTTTCCTCTCTCTCTAAATGTGTATTTACTCGTTTTTAGTTCTATTATTGCACTTTTGAAGCTCTTACAATAGAATTTTGACAAATATTTTTCTTGGTGAATGTTAAGAAAGGAATTTCCTATTAAAACTGCACTCTACATACACGTCCTGTTTCTTCACTTCATTAATTTGGATGTACTTATTCTTTCTCCTCTCATTAGCAAAATGTTGGAATTTTTACAGATGTTAGAATATACTGTTTCCAGGCTGGCATATAATCCTTTTCTAACACGATACTTTGAAATACCATGTTTTCGTTTTATCTTATGCTTCTTAAAAAAGTTTCAGATCATTAAGCTCAAAGAAATGACTAAGTGGAGAAACATGAAAAAAAAACCTGGCCTTCTTTTTGATATGTTGGAAAAAACCAGACTGCCTTTGAAATGGAACATGATTTTTTACTCATAATTGAAGACTGGATACTAGATATGTATTTGGTTCTCTTAGCATTACTGTACTCTGTAGTGTCTTTATTGATCAGTCCATTTGGCCTTCCAAATCTTGCTATTTAAATTCCATGATACGTGCTAAATAACAATATTATATCCAGCTTTATTTGGAGGTCGAAATTTTCTATTTTGGATCTTAAGATCGATTTTACTTGGCTGACTTAGTAATCCACATTGGAACCGTAATACTACAAATTATCATATTCCCAAAACTCTTTTTGGACTCATTCAAATATCTGATTAAAGAGCTCTGTTGATCTAAAACAACATAAGATGGTTGTACTGCTTTACGGTAGGTTATAGTTGTATCAGTTTCAGATTATCGGACAAAACTGATTCAGCTAGCGCTTTGGGTGATTCCAAGTGAACTTTCAAGCGATAATTTAATTTCAAAATTGTATTTGATGTTTGGATTTCATGTCACATGCTTATTTACTGCCATGTATGGAAATGCTGGACATGATGAACTTCATTCGAGGATGCGTATGTGTTACTTTACCTTCATGAAATTGCTATTTTTCTGAGATATGTACTTTTCTTGTCAGTGAGTTCAAGAAGTGAATCGTTTCAACTCAACCCATGTTCTACAAAGCGCACATATAGCGGGCCAACAATTGATGGTAAGTTGGACAATTTTTAAGCCGTTTTCTAAAATATATTCTCCAGTGATGTTAAAATGATGAGAATTCTCCATTCAATATGCATTTGTTGAGGAGCACTGAGCAGCATCGAGAAGACCATCTTCTTCCTCCGTGAATTTAAATCATATTATCGAGCAACTGGTTCATCAAGATAACTTAGACCATTGAGTTTGCTGATTGATAAAATTGTTATTTTGTAGATTATGTTTCCTTTCAGTAAGTTCTAGATACTAAATTAGCTAAAATCAATCTGCATTGTGAGTGAAATTGTATGATTTAGGTGGGAATTTTGAAAAAAGGACCCATCTACCAATAAAAGACTCAGTATGAAAAGTAGAGACTTTCCCCCTTCAACAAATGACTATTGTTGGCCTAATTAACACTTTTGAGTCACATCATTTGTTTGAAAAACTTGAGAAATTTCTACTTGTGCAGGTTGCTTTACTTGTCATATTCTCGGGGCTTTTCGAAGAACAGTGTCAAGGTGATTTATGACTCCCATTTTTAGTTTAATTGTTTGCAGGACTAGAAACATTTAGCAAAAATCATTAATTTTTCTCCTCTTCTTTTGTGATGAGATTCCTGAAATTAGATTATTCTATTTTTCTTTTTTATTTTTTTGGTGAAATTGACGTGGAGTCTTTTGAATCTTCATTTTGGAATACTCTTTTTTTTTTTATTTGTAAATTAACAAAACAACCTCTGAACTATGTAAACCACTAAATAATTTTTGTTAACAAACAACAGAAAACAAATCTGTCTGCTGTGGGATGAAATTGAATTTTTTAACGGAGAACGTGACTGCGATATGTACACCGTTCATTTTTCTTAATTCAGCGTTTTGTTTGTTAGGAAAAATTATTTAGTGGTTGTCTTGTCATTGATTGCTTCTATAATTCGTTGATTGTTTTGTTAATTTTCCTTTGTTTTTTTTGGAAGCCTGATGGATTATTATATTATGTAATTTTCCAATGCAAATCTTTTTAACTTTTTTTTAAAGAAAAGGAGGGAAAGTTCTTTGTCTGCTGCTCCCCAGTGCCGAGAAAGCGCAAACACAAAGACATTTCCTCTAGAATTGATGCAGAATTTCAGGATTAATAATAAAAATCTTATTTTTTTGTGATATTTTCTAGAAATATATATATATATATTTTAATTCTCTTCCAGAATATATTATATTTGTATTTGGTATTTTTGTAAATATAAATTTACAGTCTCTGGTGTTCATAATCCCAGAGACAGCAACCTCATCTGGGTATTGGAGTTTTCAATTTAATGTGGGAATGGGATGGGGGTGGGCTCAAAGCTTTTAATTTGTTAATTATTATAATTGTTGAATTATGTTGCTGTTTTCATTTAATTAATGGTCGATGGGGGGGCCATGTTTGCTTTTCCTTTCCATCAAATAAATTGCTTTGTACTAGATTAAAATGTGACCCTCCCCTTTCATAATTATTGGGCTTCATTTAAATATAATTTGTTTTATTTTATTATTTTACATTTCCAAACACAATTTGATTTTTTATGTATTTTTTATTTTTTTTAATTTTATTTACTTTAAAAATTAGGTTTTCTTTTTCTTTTATTTCTTGAAGTTGTACCAACCAGTTTTACATTTTCAAACTTACTTTGGACCCAATGGTTTATTTATTGATAGAATATTTATTGCAAATATATAAATAACTAAGGGGAAATTAACAAAACAACCATTATACTATAGAATGAATGAGTAATGACAAGTCAATCACTGAATATTTTTCGCTAACAACTTAAATACTGAGCTATGAGAAATTGATTGAGCAAACATTGCAATTATTTTTTCTGTTAAAAAATATTGTCGTTCCGTTGTAGAATATCTTTTTTATGTGACGAAACGTTGTCTTTCCACTAAACAGTTTTTAATATATTAGTTTTTGCGGGCTGAACGATTACTTTCTACCATGGAAAGACAACATTTCGCAATGGAATGACAATATTCCACCAGCGGCAATATTACTTTTCACATAGGAAACATGACTTTTGCAAAGGAATGATTACTTTCCTATAGGAAAAGTGAAACATTGATGATAAACATTGGACGACGACGATAGACCAGAAAGAGGAAAGAGAAGATGGTCATGAGAACTGAACGACGACGTTAGACTAGGAAGAGTCATGCCGATGTTCGACAACATTTTTGGAAATTTGAAAATGTGAGAAGTGTTTTCGATAAAGAGAAGAACGTCGGAGCTTCCCGGTATCGTCTTTGCGGAAATATTGCTTCAATTATTACAATTTTAACATAAAACTGAAGTAGAATTAGAATTGCAGAGAATATGTTTCGGCATCGTATTCACGTAGCAATTTCTTTCAACATGTAATAGTGATGTTTGTGTCGTCCATTTTCTACAGTTCAATGTTTAACTTGTTAAATAAAATTATTCAATGGTTGACTTATCATTGATCTCATAGTACAGTTGTTGTTTTGTTAATTTCCCATAACTAAAATAATATAGGGTAATTATCAACATTAACCTTGAAATATGAATGTCTTCTATTTAATTGACATCTTAAATTTTTATTATTATTATCTAATACTTCAATGTTTGAGTCATTAGTAACATACATTTTCACCATTAAAAGGTCTGGTAAATAACAAATATTATTTGTGTAAAGGCTATTTTCCACATGGAAAAACAAGTATTCGCTGCGAAAAGAGTTTTTTCTGCAGCGGAAAGCATATCTGCTTTAAAAAATGTATTTTCCACAGCTACAACAAGATAATTTTTAACGATAATATTTGTCATTTAACGAATTCCCTAATAATGATGGAATCAGTTGCTAATGATTTAAACATTGAGATGTTAGATAACAAAAATAAAAGTTCAAAGTGTTAGTTAAAAATATTTCTTATTTAAGGTTAATATTGATAATTATTCAATAATATATTACAACTCCAATGCCACAAAATTAAAAATTATTTATAGATGACTTTAATTTTATTTGGCTGCAATATATATTTAACTTTTGAGCATATATGCAAATAATGAAAAATAAATTTCATAAGTAAAAAAATAATATGAAGAATAATAACTATAACTTTTCGTGTTTTGCAATGATATTATTTACATATTAGATTTTTAAACAAATATGTTTATTAAAAATAAAAATTTAATTTTTTGTTAGAAATTTTATTTATATTGATAATTAATTATTATATTTTCATTAAATAATAATAATAATAATAATTAACTTTAACTATTTTACTACATAAATAGGAGCACCATGTAACTTTTGGAAGCACCTCCCAAGGTTTTTGTAGGAAATTTAAGGTAACCTCTAATTAATATAATTTTGTAAAATCAATGCATAGCACGTGGACCAATCATATATTTTTTATATATTAATCCACAAATTTAGGCTAAAATAAATATTTAATTACCAAATTAATTTTCATTTAACCAACTAATATATCAAGTAAAGGTTCGGGCCATATGAATTAAAGGAAAACGAAGAGCTGGAGCGTTTGTACAAGAAAGAAAGGGTACGGATGAGTGTATATATAGGAAAAGAGTAATACTAAGTTTAATCGTTAATTTTATATTTTAAATTTTACTTTTATTTATTGATATAATTATTATATAAATCAGTAAATGTCACGTCATAAATATATTTTAAATTAAGATATAAATTTTAATGCAGAAGAATTAGTAACACATGGTCTTATAATATAAAATTGGATAGACTAGGAAGCACTTTTACATTTAAAATTACTAAAAATATTAGATAAAAATTAATAAAATAGATCAAAGTTTTAACATGTTATTAAAGATATTAAGTAGAATAACCTGAAGACTTTTATGAGCAATCATGCAGGTACTTAGTAGTCAAACCTACTAAATTAGTGTAAATTAATTTGCAAATTCATTAATATTTTTTAGTTTAAATTTTATGTATATTTTTAATTTCATTACACACACACACGAGGGTAAATATAGTATTAGAAAATACAATTTTACAAATGAAAAAATCTCATTTTTTTTATATTTAAAAGGGAAATTAACACATAAGAACTATAGTGTCAATGACAAGTCAACTACTAAATAATTTTCACTAACAAATAAAACAATTAACTATGAGAAAAGAACGGAACAAACATCGTTATCACGTTTTTCGTTAAATAAATTTTTTTTTCTGTTGCGGGATGTTATTTTTTCACTGTGAAATATTGTATTTTATCTGCAGAACATTTGTCTTTCCTATGTAGAAAGTGAGTCATTGAAATAAAAGTCAAGAAAAATTATTTTTCTCAGATGAAAGAAGACAAATTATGAATTCTTCTAAGTTATTTGACGTCTTTGGGAAAGAGTAATCCCGAGAAAGAAAAAAAAAGTATTTGATTGATCGCTGAGAATTGTTCATTTGCTTACATATATCAAACTTTAATTATTTCCTCAAATTATTGTTTTAAATTCTTATTAGAAGTCAATAGAAAATTGAAATTGTTAAGAAGAAAAATGATTGTCTTCTTCAGCAATTCTCTGAACAGAAACATGTCAAAATTCATGATTTGTATTTTGAAAAACTCAATTAAAGATCAAAGTAAAGTGTTTAAAGCACATGAAAAAAGACTTTTTCGAGAAAATTTTTTTTACTATTTTATTTTTAAAGTAAAATTGCTATTAACGATGATGTTGCGTAATTTATTTTTCATAATTAATTATTTTATTTATTAATAAAAATTATCCAGTGGTTCGATTTTTTATTAATTCTATAGGGGGTGTTTTGTTAATTTTTCTATTTAAAAATTAAGAAGAGGCTTATTGAAAATCAAACAAATATACTAGAGTCTCATGATTGTAATAATTTAACCCAATTCAATTATCAGTACTTGGCTAAATCCAAAAAAATGGAATCAGGAAATGACAGCACAGAGAGAGAGAGAGACTGGGGTGGGGGGATCACGCAGACAAGAGTGGCAGAGACGTTAAGAAGATGGGTTTAAACTTTTTGAATTGGTAGGGAAGAACTAAGAAGCAAATGTTGAGAGAGAAAGAGAGAGAGCATAGAAAAGAAAAATTTTTATGGAGAAAGTGAAAATTTTTGGAAAAGGATGGCCAAGTGTCCAGTGCTGTAATCCAGGCATGAAAAGATCAAATGAGCATTAACTTCTTATTTATTGCATTCACCTACGCCTTTGCCAATTTTCAGAAGCTGCAGTTTCATTGCATTTAATGCTTTATCTCCCCTCTCTCTGTCTACTCTTGTCTGCAACACCAATCCACCATTTCCATGGTTTCATCTCGATGAATCAGCCACTTCTCCTCCATAACCCACCACTCCAATGCTATGGAAAAAAGACGATCGAGCCTTTCCCTCTACTGGGTTTTTTTTTTCTGTGCGTGAAAATGGAAGTGTTGACATCTCCAAGTAATGGGTTCTAATCTAAACTTGCTGAAATTCGTCTTCCAGATTAATGGGTAAGTCCTTTTCCTGAGCTCCGATGAAGAGAAAGGAGCTTAAATTTTCTACTGTCTTGCTTGGAATGTGGGTGTATGGGGAGGAATAGTTTGAGTTTCCTTCGAAGAAACCAGTTTAGTTTGTTTCTGGTGAGATTGTTTCATCAGAAAGCTCCTTCTGATGTCCAATCTTCAAAATAATCTTATATTTTATGACATTTTGCTCATCTGTGGAAATGACAGACAGAAATGGCGTTCATGATGGATTTCGATTGATTTCAGTATAATTTATTCCTTCTATGTAACCTTACTAGTATAATTTATTCTTCGGAAATGCAATGTCCCAAGAAAATCAAAGTGAAATAGTGGGTGCGATTTGATTTTTCACTTATGGGGTTCGTTTCCACGGAGTTCCTCATCTGGGTCTTTAAGATGAACACTAAAAAAGCTGGATTGCTGCTAGAATTTATGGTCTTGGCAGATTTGTTCTTGTGGGTATCTGGTTTAGGCTCTATGTCTTCTGTTGCTATCTCTTATGGCGAAAAGGGTCCTGTTTTCTGTGGCTTAAAACCAGATGGTTCTCATCTTGTAACTTGTTATGGATCAAACACAGCTATAACCTTTGGAATTCCTTCTCATATCTCCTTTTCTGGTCTTGCTGCCGGCGACGGTTTCGTCTGTGGACTCATGATGGATTCAAATCAGCCGTATTGTTGGGGAAGTAGTGGATACATTCAAATGGGTGTTCCTCAACCCATGAGCGAAGAAGCTGAGTATTTGGAAATGAGTGCAGGCGATTACCATTTGTGCGGCCTTAGAAAGCCTTTGACGGGTCGAAAAAGCACTTCCTCGGTTGATTGTTGGGGCTATAACATGACGAAGACCTTTGTTTTTGATGGAGAAATCAACTCAATCTCGGCTGGCTCGGAGTTCAACTGCGGATTGTTTGCCGAAAATAGAACTGTTTTTTGCTGGGGGGACGAGACTAGCAGCCGGGTGATCAGCTTGATTCCGAAAGACATGAGGTTTCGAAAGATTGCTTCGGGAGGGTATCATGTTTGTGGGATTTTAGAGGGGGAAAGTTCTAGACCCTTTTGTTGGGGAAGGAGTTTAGACGTCGAAGAAGAAATCTCGGGAGCATATTCAAGCCAAGGGAATGTCGATGTGGCTCCAAATGATTCCATTCTTTCCGTTGTAGGTGGAAAATTTCATGCTTGCGGAATAAAAAGCGTCGATCGAAGCGTAATTTGCTGGGGTTTTATCATCAAACCGAGCACTCCGGCCCCTAGTGGAGTCGAAGTTTATGAGATTGCAGCCGGTGATTATTTCACATGTGGAATTCTAGCCGATAAATCGCTCTTGCCAGTTTGTTGGGGTCTCGGATTTCCTTCTTCTCTCCCTTTAGCTGTCTCCCCCGGCCTTTGCAAGTCCACTCCCTGTGCTCCAGGCTTCTATGAACTAAACCAGACCACTGCTCCTTGTAAGTCGGTAAACTCTCGAGTATGCTTGCCTTGCAGCAAAGGCTGCCCACCAGAGATGTACCCGGTTTTCGACTGCACTTTAAAATCTGATAGACAATGTGTGCATAACTGTTCGAATTGTCACAATGCCGAGTGCTTGTCAAATTGTTCTAACTCGTTTTCGAGTGGGATCCCGGGTAAGAAGAACGAGAAGTTTTGGTCGATGCAATTGCCCATAATCATTGCCGAGATTTCTTTTGCGGTCTTTTTGGTGACTGTCGTTACGCTGACTGCAATTCTATACGTTCGATACAAGTTGAGAAACTGCCAGTGCTCGGAAAAAGAGACAAAGTTGAAGAAAACCAAAGGCAGTGGCACTGCCTTCCAAAGGGATAATGGTAAAATTCGTCCCGATTTGGACGAACTTAAGATACGGAGAGCTCGGACGTTCACTTATGAAGAACTTGAGAGGGCCACCGGGGGGTTTAAAGAAGAGTCTCTCGTGGGGAAAGGGAGCTTCTCGTGTGTTTTCCGAGGGGTTTTGAAGGACGGGACTGTTGTGGCTGTCAAAAGGGCGATAATGTCTCCGAACGTACAAAAGAATTCAAAAGAGTTTCACACTGAACTAGACTTACTCTCGAGGCTAAATCACGCCCATCTGCTTAATCTACTCGGTTATTGTGAAGAAGGCGGAGAGAGGCTTCTAGTTTACGAGTTCATGGCTCACGGGTCGCTTCACCAGCACCTCCACGGGAAGAACAAGGTGGTAAAAGAGCAGTTAGATTGGGTTCGACGAGTCACCATTGCAGTCCAAGCAGCTCGAGGAATAGAGTATTTGCATGGATATGCCTGCCCACCCGTCATTCATCGAGATATTAAGTCCTCAAACATTCTCATTGACGAAGAACACAATGCTCGAGTTGCCGATTTTGGCTTGTCCTTGTTGGGACCCGTTGATAGTAGCTCCCCATTGGCTGAGCTACCGGCTGGGACCCTCGGATATCTTGATCCCGAATACTACAGACTCCACTACCTCACTACGAAATCTGATGTCTACAGCTTTGGAGTTTTGCTGTTGGAGATTGTTAGTGGGAGAAAAGCTATTGACATGCAATACGAAGACGGAAACATTGTCGAGTGGGCAGTGCCATTGATCAAATCCGGAGACATATCGACGATTCTCGACCCGGTTTTGAAGCTACCGGCCGATATGGAAGCCATGAAAAGGATCACAAATGTGGCCTGCAAGTGTGTGAGAATGAGAGGGAAGGAGAGGCCGTCGATGGATAAAGTCACGACAGCTCTGGAACGATCCCTCGCTCAGTTGATGGGGAGCCCGTCAAGCGAGCAGCCGATTTTACCGACCGAGGTGGTTCTGGGAAGTAGTAGATTACACAAGAAATCTTCTCAAAGATCGTCGAATCGATCGGAGACAGATGTGGCAGAGGGAGAGGATCAAAGATTTGAATTTCGAGCTCCGTCGTGGATTACATTTCCAAGTGTAACTTCTTCTCAGAGGAGAAAATCCTCAGTTTCAGAGGCAGATGTTGATGGGAAGACTTTAGAGCAAAGAAACAACGGAAATGTGAGTGGTTTTGTTGATGGATTGAGGAGCTTGGCGGAAGAGATTGGGCCTGCTTCTCCACAGGAAAAGCTGTTCTTAGAACACAATTTCTGAAGAAAACTACCCAGAAAACCAGCTGAGGAAAGAGATGGAAAACCATGGTTGTCTCCTGAGGTGGTTTTGAGCTCAATTTCCTGAGAAAAATGAGCAGAAGAACACAGATGGGAAAACCAGGTTTCAGATTGTTGGTGGGTTTTTTCTAAAACTTCTGGTACGACTAATATTATATATGATCATAACATTTTGGTTATGTAACTTGGTCTATTTATGTATCATCTTCTGGCAATTCATTGGTTATGTTCTTCCCTCAAAACACTACTTGATTCATCGTGGTGGCTACTTTCCACTCTTTTTTTTCATCTTCTCTCTGATTTGTTTGTTTCTTCTCTTAGCATTAGAACTAAATATCATGTGACACAGCTCCTGTAAGGCAAGTTGAAGGAAAAAGTACCTGCAAGAAACTTGGATCTGCTGCAAAGAGTTCAATTTTATCGTTTGTACGAGACCGAATCCACTTAATTTCTTCTGAAAATAAAAAATACGAACACAAAAACACTATGATAGGCATGGGTGTCAATTTTTGTTCGTCAAGGATTGTGATAATGTCACTCACATGCTAACAAAAAATGTGCTTTGGTGACATAACCAAAAGTGTGACAATGCGATGTACTAACGGCACCACAAACAGCGAGCAACTACGAGCACATACATCTAGTTCTTAAGATGGCTTCGAATGGCTCCATTTGAGCAGATCAATTTCATGAATAAAAAGTGGGTGTTCAACAATTTCCAGCTCTCAGACCCCCTATGGGTTTGAAAAAAAAAGCTTCCCAAATACTATGATGACATGATAATAAAGCAAATTCATGATTAAATCTAAAATTTTATGTTTTGGACAGCAATTTCATTTCAGAAAGTATACACACAATGGGCTGCAAACCTATCCGCCGTGAAGGGTGGAAATGAATACTACCACATCCTTTTCTTCCAGTGTAGTATCAAGTTGACCACTAAGCTCCCAATCACAATCATTTACAAGAACAAGAACACCAGGTCTCCTGCAAGACAAACAAATTCACATCTTATGAGACTATCTCAATTCAAAGGAAATCACACCTCAATCCATATAGTTGTGTATATAAATCAAACTTCACTGGCACTAGTTGTTACGTGAGAGTAAGAAGGAATGAAAACCCACAACCCATGCACGTTACAGCACATGTGGCCAGCGATATAAACAACCTTTAAACAAGTCTATCACAAGATAATTATCTTATCAAGATTCCATTGATATAATTAATCCTATTTTCAGATGCAAATTTCTTATAGTTGATCCCTCGTGCCTACAAGATGGTCATAAGTTGTTCTTCACTAATGGTCTGCCCTGAGACGAGATGAGCATCTTATTTTTATTAGTAATCAAGTTTACATTAGAAAATATATACAAGAGCTAGAGCTAAAAGAACTCTACACTGTGAAAGCCTTCAGAAAAGGCCTACCCAAGCTAAAACTTAAACCACTCAAAAAAAAAACCTAATACGACAAGATGAGAATCTTGTCAGCTTTCTATATTTATAATCAATCTTATCTTCAAAGACCAGTTTCTCATAATTAATCACTGGTGCCTCAATATGCTATTAAAAATCCAACTTTACAACCATTTACCCCATCATCCTTCTATGTTTCTAATTAATCATGTTTTCAGGGGCAAGGCCCCTATAATTTCTTTTTCTGATCAAGCGTATCTTGTAAATTAAAAAGCAGCATGATCTGCTAGTTAGTCAGAAAAGTGTTTCCTAGTATACTTACACAGAATCTCCTTTCATAAACATTTCAGGCCTCTCTTTGATCAGATTGGTACGAACCCAAGAAAGCAAATATTTCATGGTCAGCTGATGATAAACATTAAGAAAATATTACACAAATGTACATCTACAGAAACAGGATGAGTTTAAACAAAAATTTAATTCCTTGTACAAAGTTTTTGAGTAACCAGAACCTTTTCTCCATTTTGAGGTCTGACATCCACATTATGAATCTTAACAGAGTTGCAAAGAAGCTCTAATCCTCCACTGCATAAAGGATTATACTTTTCAGATATCTATATTGCAACAGGCGAAGATCACATTTATTGTGCCAAACTAAATAGAACAAAACATAACTTGACAAATGAGTAATGAACTAATTTATTCAAGTCCAAATCAATTCTTGTAACTACTCTATGATCTCACAATTCCCAGCAATAAATATCATGATTGCACAAACAACCACATAGTCTCCATAAAAATAAAATAATCCAAATTATGATGGAAATGTAAAGCATCTGGTTCCACAGAAAAAAAAAGCTTAAATATCTATAAGCCCAGACTTTTATCCAGACAAGAAGAAGCACTAAAGCTTCGAAATTTTCGTTAACTTTTTAAGATAGTCCTTAAAACTACCGTCTGACTTCTGATACTAATTTTGATTTCTGTAAGGATAAACATGATAAATCAACAACCTACAACAAAATTTCCCTAAATCACTGGCCAACCTCAATGACAAAAAATTTATAAAACAACTACACAAATTTTGTAAGACAGTTTCTAACCGATAATTTCGAGGGGAAGAAGAAATATTTACCCAAATTCGAGAGTCAGATGCATATTCAACGAGATTTCTCTGAAACTCAAAGCCCTAGAGAGAGAGAGAGAGAGTGAGAGAGAGAGGTAGGGACTTGCCAGTTGCTACCGTTAGTCAGCCAAACGTGAACTCCGAACCTTTTCAAATCATTCGCGATATTTTGAAGTACATTTTTCTAAATACTATTTCCATTTTTTGATTTCTAAACAAAGAGATAAGGAAAGTTCATAAATACCCTCTATACATCTTCAGAAAATTAACTTTTAGCTAATCTTTTTATTTCTCCCTCTCTTTACTCTACTAGAAACAAAAATGATGCAATGACTCAAACTCATAATCCAACTTGCCAATCTAGGCCTGAAAAAGTTTTTCATGTACACGAGTCTAGCTGCCACTTTTTGCTACAGCCTACGGGCTTATGGCGAGCTTTTAGTGGTTTATCAACATGTTCACGGTGGATTTTATTTTCATTTTTTGTTTTCGTGCACATCAATACACTTGATTCTGACATCAATCGACTACCCGCTATGTGATAAATGCTCAACATCAATCGAATCACCGCACATCAATGCAAAGCGACCCCACATCTAGTATAAATAGTTCCAGCTATGACCAAAAGTTCTACTAGCGGTTGTACGCACCAACGCACAACAATCGGCTCCGACTACAATGTGGTGCACTAGTGGCCGTCTGCACCAACGCTTAAACAACCTCACATACACCGTTGCCTTAGTCATCCCGTGGCACACACCTAAGGCGGCCATCTCATTTACATTTATTTTGTTTAATTCATTTACTATATGTTTTAATTTCTATAATAAAATGAATATTCCTACAGTTCAAATGATGGTTGTCTACTTCGGATGATCAGCCCTCGAGAATACTGTACACTTAGTACGTATGAGCATTCATTATACCATTTTCTAAAACCATGCATGAAAATCATTTTCGTAACATTTTAAAAATCATGATGCATGAATGCTCGTGAATGCATACAATTCTATAACCTCAGTATAATTCTCGAAGCATGATCAATATATGAATTCTTAATGTAAAGAACCTGAATCTAATAAACACATCATTAAAACAATAAGAAAACACACAACAATACATCTTCGAAACATGATCAATATGTAACGAACTGGTTTTTCTTACTTTAAAAATTGTGTAAAATTTGAAAAAAAAAATTCCATTTATAAAACATTAGTGAAATTCTTTCTTTAAAATCCTTTTAAATTAAAATTAGAAATCTTTTCTTAAAAACTCAATCGTTAAAACATCTTACTTAAAACTCGTTATTTAAATCCTTATTAACAGCAGAAGACTTTATTTAAAACCCTTTTTCTCAATTTACAGCGGAATCATAAATAATTTATTTAAAAGACAATAAATAAACTGTCACTTTATATTTACAAAACTCTTTTCTCTTTAATACCATTAGCATAGTCAGCCACAAATGTCGTCTATGCAAATTCTTCATCGACTGCTCCTTAATATGTTCGTCATTGTCTCTCGTGTTAGTACCTACATCGCAAGTCATAAACTATGAGCAAACGCTCAGTAAGTGATAAAATCTAATATGCTAAATGCACATACTGTGCCATTTTAAAACCGTATACAGTTTCTCTTTTTGTTCTTTTTCTTTTTATCTTTTATCTTTTCACATTTACGTACTTTCTTTTTATTTCTGTTTCCGTTGCTGTTTCTGTATCCATTTCTGTATCCGTGATCGTACACGTTTCCGTATCTGTTCCCGTGTCTGTTTCTGTATCTGTATCTGTATCTATTTCCATTTATGGAAACTTGTTTCCGTTTCCGTTTCCGTTCCGTATTCGTATTCGTTTCTCTTTTCATATTCTTTTCTTTACTTGTCTTCTCTTTTCATTTCTTTTCTTTTGTTCCTGTGCCAGACTTGACCTATCGGACCACAAAAACCTTTATATTTTGTTCATGTGCCGGGCTTGACCTACCAGACCACAAGAACCATAATCTTTTCCTTTGTTGGGTTATGTGTCGGGCTTGACCTACCGGACCACACCACCCCTTTTCTTTTATCTTTCTTAATCGTTCATTTGTACTTTCTTTTTGTTTTCGTTTCCTTTTCAAAACCGTGCATAAAAATTATTTTTGTATTCTTTTGAAAATCATGCTACATGATGCTAATGAATGCATACAATTTCTAACATATAAATGAGGAATATAAATAAACACTCAACGTGCGATTCACAAAATGTGCTATAAAAACTGTAGACATGCTTTTAAAGCAATAGACATGTTGTAAAAACTGTAGACATGCTTTTAAATACTGTAGACGTGCTATAAAAACAGTAGACATGTTTTTAAAAACTATGCTCAATAATCAACTAATCTAATAAAGCGGTAAACAACGAAACATGCATATCTTATTCTTATGATATAGGGCCCAAAGACCAAAATACACACGTATCACTTAACTCGTTTCCTTAAAGCGTTTAACGCTTAATCGTTATCATTTTCTTCTCTTTTAGTACATTCACAATTAAAAACATTCAATTATTAAGAATGAATCAACTAATCAACCAATCAAATTCTCCTCATTATTTGCAACTATCTATTTTCTTTCAACATCTTTCATTTACATGTAACTTGACCTAAACAGAATGTAATCCCCTTACTCCCACCCATAAACAACACATGCACATTAACTCCAAACAAACAACAACAAGTACATTAAACCAACATAACACATTTCTTCATTTTTTTATCCAAAGAAAGGTAGTAGTTAAAATCATCTATCAATACCAACAGTGGAGCACAACATGCAACAGAGGCCGCACCTTTAATATCATAGTTTCACAATCGATACCAAATCGCAGAGTACATTCATGCTTCACTATCGGACTACAATTACAGTAGCTAAAATCATCCCACAACAAGCAACCAGAAACAAATTCTAAAACTAACAGCACATAATCCAACCATGACCATTTGCCCAACAATTCACAGATTATTAATCCAAAGGAACAAGGAGCATGCATCCAACATATTCACACTTTGGAAAATAACCAACAGAGGGCATTAATCCAACAACAGGCAACATAAAGAGCATTCCATATAATTCAGTCATCCAATAGGTCAATTCAAAACATCAATCTAACACGCTTCTACGTCCGACAACCCATCCAAAATATTACACTTAACATGCTTCAGACCAATAACAATACAGAGACATTATCTAGACAATGGCAGTTAATCAAAACTACAGAGCATAACTTGAAGCACTCCAACGCAGAGTCAAACTTCACATCATAGTAACACAACAGGTTAAACACATCACTAATAACCCAAACCGACTCCAACGTATCATCACTCAAACAATTCCAACATGAGACAATCAAGTAATTCATAAGCAACAGAGGGAAAATCCTTACCAACTGAGCATTTGAGGGGAGCAACCTCAGCTCCCAAATTGCCAGAGAACTTCACCCCCGAAGGGAACCCGAGAGCAACAGCTCTCCCATGGTCAACACCAGCAGCTCCCCTGTCAATCGTGCATCCCTTCACGTCACCGGAGCCACAAGGCCAACCCACGACTGAGCCTCATATAGTAGTTCTCCCAGCAAAAAGCAAAGCAACCTGTCACAACCAAAGGAAATCAATAATACTGGAGGCCGAGAAGCAAACATGCAGGGAACCTACCTCCGACAACGAAGGCGCTGCCAGAACCATCCACGCAGCCCACGACCGGAACACTCCTAAGGAAGCAGCAAGGAAGACAGCCAGCGGGAGCTCACACTCGAGCCTCCCTTTATGCCCTAGCCTCTCGACGCCGGCACTCCCACGTCACTGCTAGCAGCCCGCACACCGAATCCATCATGTTGCCGTAAATTAGCTCGCCCGCACGCCCGAGCTCCCTCAATCTCCCAATCTCAGTCTCCTTCTCCCTCTCTAGGTTCTCTCTTTCTCCCGAAAACCATAGACCAACATAAACTCTTCTCCCCTTTCCTTCTTTTGTTTTCCAAGAAACTGGACCAATGAGCCAATCTAAACTGGTTCACTAGCTGAACCAGTTCAGCTCCTACTCTCCCCTTCAATTTCATTTTCTATTTTATCCCTTCAAATTTTAATTCCAACTATTCCCCCAATTATATCTCACTACTTTAACTCTAATTATTATCTCAATAATTTCGGTTAATTATAATCTAACGGTTACGTCCTTGGTAATAGCATAATAAATATCCAATTAATCTGAACATCCCCAATTACTTTCTAATTATCCTTATTAAATTCCGTTATGAAAAGTCAGGGTATTACACAATATCCACTTTCTCAATGTAAAGAACTTAATTCTAATAAACATAGTCAGCATACAAATCTTAACTCTTGCGTTGTAGGCCTTTCGACCAAACACAAATAGTATCACTTACTTGGCGGTTTTCGATGCAAATCCAATGCTTATGCTTATCTTCCAAACTATTCACACCTTATTCAAAGTATTACACAATAAACAAAGTATTATCCTCACAATGTTTATCAAAGCTGTAATATGAAACAGAGAACAAAACCTACCTAACGGGGTATCTATCCTTAACTATGACCATCAAATAGTAAGTAAATTAAGTGACCGTTCTCAAATCAACAGCTTACTATCCTCGACAATATCCTTCAAGCAGTAAGTGAAGTATAGAACATAATCAGCTTAACAAAGAGCTATTCTCATCATGGTTCAGTAAGGCAGTGAATGATATATAGAGCACAAAATCAACCTAACAGAGAACTATTCTCAGCAACATCTTTCAAGGTAGTAAACAGCAAAGAGCAATTCAACCAACAAAACATTATCCTGAACACATTTTATCAACCAGTAATTGAAAATAGAATAAAGTCACTTGACTGAGTGCCATCCTCCACAATATTCACCAATTAGTAAATGTAGAAAAGAATAGAAGAACTCATTCAACAGAACAAATTTCCTTAACAGTGTCTAATAATAGTAACTGAAACACAACCAAATTCAACTAATCAGAGCATAAATCCTCAGCAGAAACAACAAGCAAAACAATATATATCCTAAATCTTGTGATGTAGACCATCCAAGCATATTCCTTACCTTATGCCTTGCAAATATTCCCACTTAAAGTTCTTTCCTGCACACTAGCACCTCAACTCCTCAAAAGAAAGAAGTAGAAACGTTCTCTTTTCTTAGAAAGCTCCAATGCCTCTACATATCTCCAAAGCTTCTTAGTTTGTAAGCACCACGCAGGAGGTTGTGCTTAGCAGGACGTCCGCCTGGTCATCACCTCTCATTCCACCAATTAGATCGTAGCATTAAGCAATCTTCCAGGCGACTCTTGGTATTCTGGTCGATCGCTGCCCTTCACATGATCGACCGTAAAACAATCCGGAAACTACATTTTATATTTTTTCGATAAGTTGGTCAATCACCTTCTTTCTTATTATCGACTGCATATCTCAATGTTACAATCTATCATGACCAAGTTTGATTGCAAATCCCAGTCGATCGACTGCCATTTAGCTCGAGAACAATCTTCTTCTGAAAACCAGTCGTTCACCATCGACCGCATGTTTTAAACTTTTCAATATGTCGCAATTTGTATAGACCATGATCGACCGCCCACTTTTCAGCCGATCAACCGCTCATCAGAATTTTACAATATGTATAAAATCTACTTTGGAACCGGTCGATCACCTCCTTCAGCTGATCGATCGCTTCCAAAATGTTTACAATCTGCTTTGAATCTGTTGAATTTTTCATGAAGGTGAACGACCACTCCCATTTTGAACGACCACAACCCACCGAAATTCTTCCTACTCTTTATATTGAACACTCTTGGTCCATCAATCCTTCCTTTTGATCAACTATTCCTTCAATAATTACCATACAACCACTCAAATTATGATTCTTCCATAACTATAACATCACTCTCCTTATTTAATGAAGATTCCACTTATCCAAATTCATATATTAAAATTTTCAAATAGATCAAGTATACAATTCACTATTACCAAACACATTTCTTTTGACAAAACATACAATATACATAATTCTTTACATTACACATATATGGATTTTCCCGGATATTACAACCATTTGGGTTAGACATTAATTGGAAATGTCTAAGAATGATGTGGAGTTAGGGTATCGAGACAATGATCATATAATCATATGTCTAGGTATTGTCTTTTATGCATAGTGAGAAATTTCTTCATATAGAGGATTAAGTGGTTGTGACATAAGTTACGATAGACATAAATACATATGAGGATTTGTATGTGCATAATGAGAAATTGCACAAGAGATTAAAGGGAAAGGTAGACTATGGTTATTTAAAACATAGGCCTACTTCTTATATAAAGAAGTGCATCACATAGTTGAGATGTTAATTATAAATATATAAAGAGTTAAATAAAACATAGATTATGAAATGTGTGATTATAAGAGTTAATCAAAAGTTGAATGTTGGAAGTTATGGATGTGAGGAGTAATCATGTTGAGCTTAGTACATGGTTAGTTAATATTTGTATAGTTTATTAGATCATTAGATTAAGATTCTTACTGAACTCAAAAAGTTTACGATTCTTTATTATGTTTTTTAAGAACAGGTGGTAGCAGCTTAAAGTCTAAAAGGTAAAGATTAGTTGGACGGATGATTAGCACAACATAGGCCAATAGTGTGAGTTTGAGTTTTTATTTTAATGTATTTAGCTGTAATTCGGTCCATGTTTGTAAAATAAATTTGGATACAGTTTTGTAAATAAATAATATTGTACAATATCCTGTTTAGGTGAATTTTTATATTTATGTGGCCAAATTGCGCGAGTTGTGAGTTGTGTGATCGTTCTCTAAGAGAAGAATCTGGTTTGTAGTGCGATTCTCAAGGGAATTGGGGCCGGGTTGTGATAAGTTTTGTGGTGCAATAATGGACGATGTTGATAAAAAAAATTATAATATGATATTTTTCGTTAAATTAAAATAAAAATAGATATAATAACTATTTTAAAAATAAATTTTAAATTGTAAAAATTTTATGAAAAAAAAATTAAAATTACATAATTGAAACAAGTCACTTGCCATGGAGATTAAAAAACATAAATTAAAGTAAAATAAAAAGTTTTAACTTTTAGGTACTTCTTCGGAAAAAAAGTGCAAGAAATAAAAAAGAAAATCAACAAAATAAACCCTATAGTTTAAGATCAATGATAAGTTAAACTTTGAAAAAATTTTGTTGACAACTAATACCTTAAATTATAGAAAATGAACTATGCAAACCTGCCTGTCATGTTTTTTGTCAAAAAGGGCAAAGGCAAATGTTGCAGCCACGTTAACGTCAAGACCCGTCCAACGACGACGTTTAAGAATCAACAACGAATGCCATTTGACCACGAGAGATATCCAAGATTGATTCAGATTTTCTCGAAAGTAGTATGAATGTCCGTTTCAAATAATCGTTCTTCCCTTTTGTTATTGGAAGAGTATCTAACTAAGAGAGAGAAAATAGATATCATCATCATAGTCCATAAAGTGACTACTATCATTGAAAGGCAAACTAATAACTTTTTTTTACCACATTACAGCCATAATTTATTGGATTTGGTTTGTCCCTTGCGTTCTTTTTGCATTGTCTGCAGCTTGTTTGGCCTTGTTTCAATCGTCTCTTTTGCTTCTCAGTTTCTTCATGAGTTAATGACATTGCTTTATCAAAAGTATTATGGAGGGACATTGTGACGGGAAGGGGCTGGCAAATGAAGCTTCATGGCCATTAAATGAAGGGACGAATGTCCCTCAATGAGGATGGA
Source organism: Begonia loranthoides (assembly GCA_022433065.1). NCBI lineage: Eukaryota > Viridiplantae > Streptophyta > Magnoliopsida > Cucurbitales > Begoniaceae > Begonia > Begonia loranthoides. The sequence goes on from CM039469.1 coordinate 5,590,145, forward strand.
CGGCCAGGATGGACCAAAGGTGTTGGCGGACATTATGTTGAAGAGGGTCACATGTAAGGCACATGCTATTTTAAATGAGAGCAGAGTCTCAGACAAAAGTTGTTGGTTGTTGGGTGAACGAATCAGACGTCCTTCAGAGTTAGGGGACATCCGTCATTGGAAATGAACATTCAGGATGTATTATTGAAAGATGACGTGATCCTCAGCTTATAACGGACGTTCTTAAGCCCACAACAAACGTCCTTAAGCTACAATGAACGTCCCTCAACTTAAAACAAACATCCCTCAACTTACAATAGACGTTGAGGATGGATTATTAAAAGACAATGTCGTCCCTAGCTTAAAACGGACGTCCCTTTGCTAACTACAGATATCCCTCGCTTAAGATGGACATCCCTCAACTTATGATGGATGTCCTTAAGCCCACAACGAACGTCCCTCAGGTTAAAATGATGTCCATCAGCTTATGACGGACGTCCTTAAGCTTAAATTGTAAATTGTAAGAGAAATTGCTAGAAGAAGGATTGTTCGAGCTTTTCCATGAATCTTATTTCACAATTGAATTCGAGTTTCAAGTCTCACCCTAGTTTCGTTTGTGGTAGTAGAGTATCTGACGGATAATCGATAATCGACAAAAAACATTGCGCGTCCCTTATGGATCAACTTTGTGTGTCCCTCGTCTTTGAAGGACATCCATGCTTGATCATTGGACGTCCGTTGGAGGTGCAGGTGACATCCATGGCATTTTCTAAGCGGAAAACATGACGAGAAGATTTGCATAGTTCATTTTTTTATAGTTCGAAGTTTTAATTGTCTGTGAAAATTATTCAAGATTTGCCTTGTTGGTGATCTCAAACTATAAATTTTGTTTTGTTAATTTCCCAATGATAACAGTCAAGTGTAGAGAAATTTGAGAGAAAACAATAATTTTTATCTAGTACATAAATAATGTATCGTCAGCATTATAATGGAATAGTCATAGTCTATGGTTAAATTATGTTATAGAAAATAGCACGAATAATAGCTGGTTGCCCACTTCAGAAGATCTCTTACGTGCAAGAAATCAATTTTCAAAGAAAGCATATAGAATCTTCCAAGGAATTATGCCATTGGAATTGTATTGGTGAATGTGTCAATGATTAGGACACACAAATTAAAAAGGAAAATTAACATGATAGATTCTATACTTTGGTATTAGCAATACCACAAATTCTATTAAAATTTGAGGATAATTAAAATCCTGAACAATGAAAAAAGAACAACGTTGAGCTCGTATTCATGTTTCCCATCAAGGCAACAACAACGGAAGTCCCTCAGCTTAAAACGAACGTCCCTCAGCTAACAACAGATATCTCTCGGTCTACAGTAGATGTCTCTCGTCCAAATTCGGATGACCCTTGTCCAAAACGGATGTCCATCTTCTCAAATCGGACATCCCTCGTCATAAAACAGACGTCCTTCAACTTAAGACTACGTTGTTCTATCCATAATGGACGTCTCTAGTCTCACAACAAACGTCTCTAGTCTCACAATGGATGTCTCCTGACTTAAGACTATGTCGTTCATGCCAAAATGGATGTCCGCCTTTGGTCGAGGGACGTCCGTATTTGGGGGATGCCTTAAATCCATTCTTTGGGGGATATTCTAAATCCATCATCGACGTTCATTCCTATCGAGGGACGTCCGTCCCTTGATCTAACGGGCAGGACAAATGTCCATCGCGTGTTGTTGTTTCCTTGGACATCTCCGTTCGACAGGAAATGTGACTGTAAAGTCAGCATCGTTCTTTTCTCATAGTTCAGAGTTTTAGTTGTCTGTAAATTTTTTTCAGGGTTTGGCTTATCGTTGATCCCAAACTATAGGATATGTGGTGTTAATTTTCCAATTAAAAATTCAAAAATTTCTTCCAAATAATTAATTCCAATAAATAAAAAGGTCATGAAAAACTTTTTCTCTAATTCTTTTCAAAATATAATTATTTAAATTAATCTTGAACTATATGATAAATGAATAAGTCAAACCTTACAAACATATTTTTTATTAAAAAAAATATGTTTCAGACATTCACATCAACCCGTGGATGTGCGCACTTTAATTAGTAGACATCTAAGCAACCCACGGGTACATCTGAGGGTTGGAGCGAATGTTTGCGAGTTGACATGGACAACACGGGCATCAAAAACACGTTTTTTAATAAAAAAGAAAACATGATTGTAAAATTAGCATTTATTTTTATTATTTTAAATAAAATTAGTTTAATGGATGTTTTTTTTTCTAATTATTCTAAAATCTAAAATAGAAGTAAAAATAGATAAATAAATTAAAGAAAAATTAACAAATCAATCACTGTACGATGCGATCAATGACAAGTCAATCACTTAATTTTCTCTAACAAATAAAATAATCAACTATGAAAAATGATCGGCCTAAACATCGCAGTTACGTTTTTGGTTAAAAACTGATTTTTCTTGCGTTTCATTCAATGGCAGACGACAACAACGATTTCTTTTGCGGAGAAGAAGACGAATAATTCAGAGGCTGGAGACGTCTACAGAAGCAATCATAGAACTGGAATTAGAAAAATTCAAAGGAAAACTGAGAGAAGATTTATCAAACAAGACAGTGAATTATCTGGGAAGATTTTTGGAGAAACTAGTAAATTATATGAGAAAAAAGAACAAAAAATTAGAAGAGAAATTGAAAGAAATGAATTTTCCATAAGAGGTAGAACGGACATAACTTCGTTCTTCGTTAAGCAGTTGCAAAATGACGACATTCCGCTGCGGAAGGAAGAAACAGAAAAAGGAACATTTCCTTCTTTCCTTCTTTCCGTTGCGGAAAAAAAAGGAAAGTTCCTTCTTTCCGCAAAGGAAAGAAGGAATTGTTCCTTCTTCTGTTTCTTCCTTCCGCAGCGGAATTTCGTCGTTCCGTTGCAGAATGTTGTCGTTTTGCACTAGAATGTCATTGTTTCACAACGGAATTTCATCGTTTCGTAGCGGAATTTCGTCGTTCTTCTGCTGCGTAACGAAGAACAAAGTTCTGTCTGTTCTGCCTCTTATGACTCGTTTGATAAATCTTCTCTCATTTTTCTTTTGAATTTTTCTAATTCTAGTTCTACGATTCTTCTACAAACGTCTCTAGGCCTGAATTCTTCGTCTTCTTCTCCGCAAAAGAAATCATTGTTGTCATCTACCGTTGAATGATTTGTAAACGCAAGAAAAATTGATTTTTAACGGAAAATGTAACAGTGATGTTTGCGCCGTTCATTTTCCATAGTTGAATATTTTATTTGTTATAGAAAATTATTTAGTGGTTGACTTGTCATTGATTGCATAGTACAGAGGTTAATTTGTTATTTTCCCTAAATTAAAAGGATCATTTTAACACTTCCATCTCTGTCACGGACAAAGACGATGGGGCTATGGCTTGACCATCATCTCCCTCCTCAACGACCTTCGTTCTGGCAGATGCAAAGACCTTCAGAGACCTAGTCCAGAAGCTCATTGGCTTTTCCGCCCACTCCGACATTGTCAATATCACCATTCCTCGCCTATTCTCCTCCAAACCATTTTCCGCTAACTTTACCGCCTTTTGCCGCTCCTCTTTCAATTCCAGACTCACTCAAAACCACTGACATTATGCTCAACAAGTACTCCCATGGGGAGGGCCAACCTAAACAATGGGTTCACTTAAGTTAGAAAATTACAAAATGGGGTATTTCATTTTCTGGTTAACCTTCCAAATCTAGTTTTCTCCCACTTGGTCTGAGTTTTATATAATTCCTATAGTAAGAAAACATAATACATGAATCATAGCGATAAATTCTCTTTATTTTATCGAGAATTATCTTCCATGTATCACGATGTATTATATTCCTTCTTTATTGCCCATAAACTTAATGAATAAACCTTATGTCTATTCGAGGTTCATAAACTGAAATATATTTCTCAAACTGAATGTGTACACAATAATTTTTATAATGAGAAATATCATAAGAAGAGTTATAAACATTCGTTCTTACAACGAAAAATTACATAATGGACCCAAGTCCCATTTCAACTACATGATCCTTAAATTTTAACGGTGGCATGCCCTTAGTCAAAGGATCGGCGACCATCAATTCAGTGCTTATGTGTTCGATGACCACTGAACCATCTTTAACACGTTCTCTTATGGCTAAATACTTAATGTCGATATGCTTACTTCGACTACCACTTTTGTTGTTTCTAGCCATAAAAACCGCAGCTGAATTATCGCAATATATCTTCAGCGGTCTAGAAATCGAATCAACGATTCTAAGCCCTGAAATAAAACTCTTCATCCATACACCATGCGAAGTAGCCTCAAAACACGATACGAACTCAGCCTCCATAGTGGATGTGGCAGTCAAACTCTGTTTCGCACTCCTCCAAGATACAGCTCCACCGGCTAACATAAAAATGTATCCTGATGTTGATTTACGAGAATCAACGCAGCCAGCAAAATCTGAATCGGAGTATCCAATCACATCCAAACTATTCGTCCGTCTGTAGATAAGCATGTAGTCTTTGGTCCCTTGAAGGTACCGTAACACTTTCTTTGCAGCTGTCCAGTGGTCTTTACCAGGGTTACTCTGATATCGACCCAACATCCCAACAACAAATGCAATGTCAGGTCTTGTGCAGACCTGAGCATACATCAGGCTTCCAACAACCGAAGCATAGGGAATGTTCCTCATTTGCTCCCTCTCAAGATCGTTCTTCGGGCACTGGTTCTCATGGAACCTGTCACCCTTAACAATGGGAGCAACACTAGGTGAACAATCTTTCATCCGATATCTTTCTAAAACTTTATTGATATAAGTTTCTTGAGACAATCCCAAGCAACCTTGGAATCTGTCTCGATGAATCTTTATACCAATGACATAGGAAGCATCACTCATGTCCTTCATATCAAAGTTGTCAGAGAGAAATTGTTTCACCTCATGCAATATACCTTTATCATTAGTTGCAAGCAAAATATCATCCACATATAGGACTAAGAAACAAATTTTGCTCCCACTAACCTTCTGGTATATACATTGATCCATAATGTTCTCTACAAAACCGAATGAAGAGATAACATCATGAAACTTTAAATACCACTGACGGGAGGCTTGTTTCAATCCATATATGGATTTCTTAAGCTTGCACACTAAATGCTCACCATCACTAGAGGAGAATCCTTCAGGTTGTTTCATGTAAACCTCTTCCTCTAGCTCTCCATTGAGAAAAGCCGTTTTCACATCCATTTGTTGCAACTCAAAATCAAAATGTGCAACCAATGCCAAAATTATGCGAAGAGAATCTTTCTTAGATACAGGAGAAAAAGTCTCTGTGTAGTCGATTCCTTCCCTTTGTGTGAATCCTTTAGCAACGAGTCTTGCTTTATATCTTTCGATGTTGCCCAATGAGTCTTTTTTAGTCTTAAAGACCCATTTACAACCTATGGCTTTTACACCATCAGGCAACTCGACAAGATCCCAGACTCCGTTTGAATTCATAGAATTCATTTCGTCTTTCATGGCATCATACCATAGACTTGATTCACCACAACTTATGGCTTGTGAAAACGTTTCTGGATCATTTTCGGCTCCAACATTATAGTCCGACTCTTGTAGATATGTGACATAATCACTAGGAATAGCTGATCTTCTTTCTCTAGTAGATCTCCGTAGTGTTGTTCCAACATTTTCTTGAGAAATTTGTTGTTCAACTGGTTGATCAACAATTTCTGGAACTTCCTCAAGAACTTGATCTACTGGATTATTATCAGCAACTTGTGGAATCTCATTTATTGATGGTTCAACACTCATTTGAACTCGAGGAGTGTTATGAACAACAATCAATCTTTCATTTGAGTTAGAGGGTTGAACATCAATGTGATCTCTTTCAGAAACAATATCCTGAAATCGATCACTCCCACTAATCAAGTCATTCTCAAGAAATTTCGCATTTCTTGATTCCACAATCCTAGTGCTGTGAGATGGACAATAGAATCTATACCCCTTAGACCTCTCGGCATATCCAATGAAATATCCACTAATGGTCCTTGGGTCTAGCTTCTTTTCTTGTGGATTATAAATTCTCACTTCAGACGGGCATCCCCAAATGCGTATATGTCTCAAACTCGGTTTCCAACCTTTCCATAACTCAAATGGCGTCTTTTCGACAGCCTTGGTTGGAACTCGATTTAATATATACACTGCCGTCTTAAGTGCATCAGGCCACAAGAAATTTGGAAGTTTGGAGTTGCTACGCATACTCCTCACCATGTCCAATAATGTTCGATTTCTTCTTTCTGCCACACCATTCTGATCCGGAGAACCAGGCATGGTGTATTGAGCAACTATTCCATGCTCTTGAAGAAATCTAGCAAACGGACCAGGTGCTTGTCCATCTTCAGTATATCTACCGTAATATTCTCCACCTCTATCAGTCCTCACGATCTTAATTTGTTTACCGCATTGTTTCTCTACTTCTGCCTTGAAAACCTTAAAGGCATCCAATGCTTCATTTTTGTTCTGAAGCAAGTAGAGATACATGTATCGTGAGTAATCATCAATAAAAGAGATGAAGTATCTCGGACCATTTGAGTCCATGACTGGACTACAAATGTCTGAATGTATGATCTCTAATATCTCTGAACTCCTCTTAGCACCTTTCTTAGATACGTTGGTTTGCTTTCCCTTAATGCAATCCAAACATGTATCAAAATCAGTAAAGTCTAAAGTACTAAGTACTTTATCATTTACTAATCGCTTAATTCTTTGTATGGAGATATGTCCCAATCTCCGGTGCCACAACATAGAGGAATCCTCATTTATAACACATCTCTTATTACCAGTGTTAACATGCATAACATCATGAGTAATATCATTTTGTAAATCAATAGAGAAAAGACCATCAGACATTGTACCATTTCCAACAAGATCAGATTTGTAAAATAAACTGAAGTTTACATCTGAAAACGTAAAGGAAAATCCCAAAGGTACAAGACTTGAAACTGAAATTAAGTTCCTAGAAAAACTAGGAACATACAAAGTCTTTTCTAAAATCAAAATGAAACCACTGCTTAGAACTAAACTGCATGTTCCAACAGCTTCCACATGTGAACGCATCTTGCTTCCAGAATAGATGCTTTGTTCACTTCCCACTGGTTTCCTCAGGTTTCGCATACCCTGCAAGGTATTCGAAATATGGATTGTAGAACCAGAATCAATCCACCAAGTGTTATAAATAATATGAGCCATATTAGATTCATAACAAACAAATGAGATTAGTGTACCTTTCTTTTCAAGCCATGCCTTAAACTTGGTGCAATCTTTCTTAATGTGCCCTTTCTTGTCACAGAAATAGCACTTGATTTCCTTCTTGATTTCACCAGATTGGATCGGTATTTTACCTTTCCCTTTATCTTTCTTTTTGGCTTGTGTCTTTTTCTTTCCTTGGGTCATCATGAATGCACTCTCTCCTCTTTCCATTACCAGCCTCCCTTCCTCTTGAACACACATGGTCATCAACTCATTAATAGACCATTTATCCTTATGTGTGTTATAAGAGATTTTAAAAGGACCGTATGGCTGTGGAAGAGTATTCAAAATGTAGTGCACCAGGAAAGAATCTGACATAGTAACCTCAAGTGTTTTCAGTTGAGCCGCAATGTCTCTCATCTGCATTATGTGCTCACGCACACCCGTAACTGAAGTGAGCCTTAAGGATGAAAATTTCATGATGAGTGTACTTGCTAGTGCCTTATCAGAAGTTACAAATTGCTCTTCTATGGCCTTCAGCAATGGCACAACATCATTATGCTGCTCGACAGAACCACGGATACCAGCAGCGATCTTAGTCTTTATGAACATCACACTAAGGCGATTGGAACGTTCCCAACGTTCATAAAGAGCTAGATCTTCTGGAGTGCTGGTCGGAGTAATTATTGGTTTGTCTTTCCTTATAGCATAATCGATGTCCACACATCCCAAATGAAGGAGAACTCTCTCCTTCCATACTTTATAGTTATCACCCTTTAACTCAGGTATATCGCATTTTAAATCAGAGAAACTGAATGAATTTATAGCTGCAAAAAAGTAAATAACATGCTTAATTGAGGCAAAAAACTGAATAACATGCTTTACCAATGTAAATCATGCAATAACAATGAATCTAGAAACATAAAACTTGCCTGTGGGCTAAAGTTCTAATTTAATAAGATTCATTTTTACCGAATTAATAAAACTATCAAGTTATATCCCTTTTCTTAATTCCTGTGGGTAATTAAGAAAAATAACTCGATATTTTATTCTAATTAATTAAATAAATACAATAAAATTTCCTGTGGGATAAACTTTATCATATTTATTAAATTAATTACAATAAATGTCATAATGTGATTTTTAATACTTAATATATAATTTAATTTAATTAAAGATGCTGTGGCTACTCTTCAATTAAATAAAATCATATTAAATCACTCGACATTAATTCACTTAATTTCAATGTTATTAAATAACATGCATTTAATTTTGTATACATTATAAACTAAATTATGCATACAAAAAATAAATTACCAATTATTGCAACTAAATTAGCATGTAAAAATATTAAATTAATTAACATGCTATTTAATTGACAAACTACTTAATTCCAACAAAATAAATTTAAGCATTTATTTTTACATATGGAAACTATTTATTAAAAATTGTGAAAGGTTGCACAATTGTATATGAACAACAGTTTATTATATTAAAATCAAATAAATCCAATTTATTACAGCAATTAATGATTGGCTGAGTGGCAACCCACCCAGCACAATCTTCCCAAGGGCGCGGGTTCGATCCCACTAAACAGCACACTATATGATTTTAGAGAAACTACGTGTAGTCACCAACTTTATTGTGTGTTTAAATGGGCAAAACGACATGTAGTTTCTGCAACCAGAAACTACATGTCGCCCATGTCATCTTCAACCTCCAGATTCTGAAATTCATCCCGACGCGAAAACCAGGCGAAAATCGGACTGATTTTCTCAGTTTTATGCATCAAAATCAATAATTTTTACAGCAGATTGTTCATAAACCAATTTCTGAATGTTTCTTCACAATAAAAATTTCGAAATCGACCAAAAACTTTATCTTTAAAATTTCAAAATTTTTTACAGAACAACGATTTTGAAATTGTCAAGACAGAGGCAATTGATGGCTCTGATACCAAATGTTAAAACATCTTAAACGATCTATGCATGCTTCACTAATCAAAATTAAAGCATATAGATCAATGCGGAATAAACGTTAAATACCTCCGGCCATTGACAGTGATGAAACGGGGACAGCTGCTCTCCCTCCCTTCAGAGTTTCTTCCAAAACCAAAAGATCTCTATACGATGGTGTATAATCTTTATGAAATCAAAGGCTATGGGGAACCCCTTACTCAATGTTTTCCTTCTGAAAACTCACTGTATTTTACTCCCTCTTTTTCTTCTTCCATCAAGAATTAAAATGGCAGTAAAGGGCATAAATAATGTAGGCAGTTTTTTCAATAAAAAACTGTCAAAAACCAGACCACGTATGTCCATTAGCAGTTATTTTCTCTGAAAAAACTGCTAATGCTAACATTCTCCCACTTGGTCTGAGTTTTATATAATTCCTATAGTAAGAAAACATAATACATGAATCATAGC
>CM039469.1:5609767-5662003 GCA_022433065.1 Begonia loranthoides
ACCACGTATGTCCATTAGCAGTTATTTTCTCTGAAAAAACTGCTAATGCTAACATATAATTCCACAATGGGTAATTCTTGGTCTTGTTGGCTGCTCTCAATACTTTTTATTGCGCACATTAATGGTGATGGATCCTATTTTGCCTTTGTATTGGGTCTGGTTATAGTTGAGAGAGACGTTAAATGAGTGGGCTGGTCTCTCCTAGTGAGTTGAGCCTAACTCAGTTCGTTTAACTTATGGCTCGTGAGTTGACTCAAATTAAATTTTTTTTTTACGAACTCGTTAGGCTCAACTCATTTAATTTACTAGGCTCGGTGAACTAAACTTTTTTAGGCTCGAATTGACTAACTTATTTGTCATATCTACCTTTAAATGCACTCTATCTATTTGTATAAATGCCGAGATGAAAGGTTCATAGATAAAAGTAAGTTGCTCAACTAACATCTATCATTCCAAATAAACTTTTTTTTTATTCTCTACATAGTTATTTTAAATAAATCTCATTGTAAACTAGACTAATTAACTCGAAATTGGTCATTAAAATATAAATTTAGCAAAATATGATATTGCATTTCTTTTTTTAATCAATAGTTTCTCGAGAATAGCTAGAGACACTAATTATAATTATTTCATGTGTGTTTGTTGGATTTACAGTGTTTGATGGAAAATTAAGAAATATTACAAGATCCATGTAACCAAAGTACTAATGAGAAAAATATTTGTAATGATATTCGTGTGATATACTTTTTTTATTAGATCGTCTCAAATAATTTTTTTATCAATACATATTATTTTATACATTAATAAAATAATTTTATTAATTAAATGATTAATTATTATATTTTGACATTATAATATTAAATAATTATTATAATTTTAATAATTAAAATTTTAAAAAATATACTTATATTAATATAAATTAAAAATATTTACGTACGCTCAGATCGTTAGGCTTGGTTCGTTAAGATTTATTTAGTCAGCTTGACTCAACTTATTTAATTTGTGATTTGCAAACATGCTCGAGTTAAAAGAAATTTGAGCGAATTCGTTAGGCTCGACTCAGTTCACTGGATTTGTGAGGCTCTTGTTTAAAACACTATATTCGATGAGTCAAACGAACCGATTCAACTGGTCCGCCTCATTTGTCACATCTACAATTGAAGTGGGCAAACAAGAGAGACATACAGGGGTGGAGAGGAGGGGAGGGGATCGTGTGTCCCAATGGTTGAATAGACATGTAATTTATTTATTTATATTTAAAATAAGAGAAATTTTTGTTTATTCTTTACTCTTTATTTTTTAATTTTAAATATTAATTAATATAATTAAAATAAAATGTTAATTATACCGTGAAAATAAGAATAAAAATAAAAATAATATTGTTCTTTAAATATTAATAATTTTTTTAACAATAATGTATTCGTAGCTACCAAGTTAAATAATTGAAAATGTCAGCAATCATATCCTTAAATTTGGGGTCTACCATACATTTAAAATCGATATTGTGGTATATTTTCAATCACAATCATTTTTATAATATATTGATATCTACAACTTAAGTTAAATGGTAATATATTAATTTTTGTTTGAGTAATAAATATTTTTGTTTTTATTATTCTTAGTCGTGTTTAAGAAAACGACTAATGAAAACAGTTGATTAATTTAGTGCTAAATTTATTCTAATTTTAGTCTAGGAAAATTAACAAAATAACCACTGTACTATAAAATCAATGATAAGTCAACCACTTAACAATTTTCGTTAACAAATAAAACACCCAATTTTGAAAAATAAATGACACAAACATCACCGTTAATATAAAGGAAATGACTCGACCATATCGTTTCAGAGAATTCATAGTGGAAAAAATTTAATACCCATAAAAAAAACTGTAAGAAGTCATGATTTCAGAGACTTTCAGTGGAAAAGAGCTAATATCTATGAAGAAAGAATTTAAAAAAATATTGTATAAATTGATTTTAATTTTTTTAGTTTTACAATTTAAAAAATTTTATAAAAGAATGTATAATGTTTTAAATGTCAGATGATTTATAATGTTTTAGTACTTAAAGGAGAATCACAACTTATCTTTGTTTTTACATGAAAAAAAACAATGGAATGATGAAGTAGAAAGTCTTTCCTTTGCGAAAAGCCATATTTCAAAAGACTCATTTTCTGCAGCGAAAAGATAACATTTTGCAATAGAATGAAAATAATTTTTAATAAAAAATAAGGAAAATGACAAACCAACCATCGTACTTTTTAATCAATTACAAGTCAACCACAAAATTATTTTTGCTAACAAATTAACCATTGAACTATAGAAAAAAGTCGCCGCTAACATTGCTATCACGTTTGCCGTTAATCGCAGCGACTTGACGAAGAACCCCGACAAATTGATGACGATCCGCGGCGGCTCGATAAGAAGGAGATTCCTTTCTTTCACCTAGAGAAACGATGAATCTTTGCAGATCGATAATTCTCTCAATTTTCAACTGTTTTGGATGCTTGAGGACTCGTTTTCTATCATCTTTTTGCGATGCATAGGTAGGAAACATCTGTTTTGTTATTTGGTGTTTATTAGAGTATATTCGGGCAGGAAAAAGTGCGAAGCATCACGATTTTTAATTGTGTAAGGTAAATTGGAGGACTTAGAAGCCTTTTTAGGCCTCGAGTCAAAAGTGGGTCAAGGCATCTTGCTAGCGCGTAGATCTTGAAACATTACAAGAAATCAAAAAAAAAAATCGTTCAAATTGGTCGACTGAGCACAAAGTTATGGCCTATCAAAGTTTTCAAGTAAACGATCTCATTTTTTTCCTGCTCAAATCTGCTCTGATATGCACCGAATGACAAAACATATCTCTCCTACCTATGCATTGCGAAAAACGTTGGAAAACGAGTCTTCAAGCGTCCAAAACCGTTGAAAATTAAAAGAATTATCGATTTGCAAAGATTCATTATCGCACTATGTAAAATAAAAAAAAATTCTTATCAATTCACCGTGGATCATGGTATCCACCGCGTCTCCTCTGTGGTTCGTCATCAAGCCGCCGTGATTAACAATAAACATAACTTGCAAGCAACAATTTTTTTTTATAATTTAACGATTAATTTGTTAAAAAAAATAGTTTAATTATCATTTTTCCTAAAACAAAAAACCATAATAATATTTATTTATCTTAATTAAGTATTTAAGTTGTATGGTAAAAATTGGTAAGTGAATGACTTAAGCCAACCGTAGCGTGATTGTTGTGTTCAGCGTCACAAGCAGAGTTTATTTTACAAGCGTGATTACAATGATCTCCCTTTGCCTCCCAACCAAAAGTCAGACTCATATGGGTTGGGTGCTTAAACTCAAGCTGCATTCATCCTCTGTTCCTTCTTCCCCCGCTTCAAATTCCATCCACCGGTTCTGCAGATCCATCTCCGCCCGATAAACTTTCTGATTTGTGAAGTGGTTATGGCTGCCGACTGCCGTGTTTGGCTGAAAAAATGATAATCAGAGCATTTTCGTCCGGCTTTCAGCTGCACAATCTAACTGTGCAAGCCACAGCCTGAGCCCAAAATTTGAGCCTTGCCTTTACATCTTCTGGATGATCACCTGCAAAATGAAGAACAAAAGTTACAGATGAAAGATCAAACTCAGAAAAAATAATTCCTCTGCAAGTAAAATCAAAGAATCCAGGAAAATAGTTTGATGAACAGAGTCTGAAGTTGATAAAAACTGGCTTTCAATTATCGACATAGTGATTGGCTCCCCAGAAACGAAAAGAAAGAACTGGGAAAATTTCTCAACAACTAAGAATCCAAACCTCTGAAAGAAGATAAATCCAAATTTTGAAATAAAAAAATTCAGACTAAATCCCCAGCATTGCTCACCAGGGCTGGAGATTATGAAGTTCGCAATCGGGGATGAAGAGGAGGAGCACGAATCAGACGGCGGAGCCTGAGAATTCTCCGGCGATTTCTGGTGGTCATCGATGAACTTCTGGCTCATCGAATAACAGAGCTCAAGCGCTGGCAGGGTGTTGCAGAGCTCCGGAATCTCATCGTAACTGAACCCAAATCCCAGATCTAAGCAGCCTTTGAGCTCATCCAGATCTTCGTCGGTCAAGCTCTTCGTTCTCTTCAAATCATCCTCAGCCGCAGCCTCGACATATCCCTCTAGAAGAACCTGTCTCTTATTCTTCTTCTTCTTCTTCGTCCTCGTCGTCGTCGATTGGTTTCTCACCCTCATCCATACATCAAATTCTGAGCTCAGCTCAGTTGAGTTCTCTGAATTTGCTTCTTCTTGAGAAAGGTTAGCCACAGCCATCTCCGTTCGCCGCAAAATCTCACCCTTCCCCTTTGTCTCTCCGCTGTCGTGTCTGTCAGCGAAGCTGGAACTACTCTAAAGCCTTAAAAGTGTCGTCCATGTCCATCAGAAAAAGCTTCCACCTTTATCATATTTCCTCGCACCACATTTTTTTATTTTATATTAATTTAAAATTAAAGCACATCCTCATGTCATGGGGGCATGATGAAGAATGCATACACCATACATGGATCATTCATCATTCATTACCCGATTGTGACACGTGGTGAGGCTGAGTGGTGGGTCCACCATGTCATTGAACATGGCCCACGTGAGTGGCTAAAACACTGTAACCAGAGGGTGCGTTTGGTGACGGAGGTAAGGCTATCCACAATCCAAACTCTGGATAGACTTGTTCTCGCTTTATTGGTTGGGATTTGCGGGTGGTGTTTGGTAATCCATCTAAGAACTCTTCTTGGATTCTAACACTGACAAATAAAGTTTTCTGTAATTGACAAGTGTTTTATTTTTCTTACCTAATTTGTGGGCCTTGACACAGTCCGATTTGATTCTGACGTGGAATTGGATTCAAACTGTGAGATCTAACCTGGTTCCACGTCGATTCTAGAATAAAATCAAAAATTAAAAATTATCAAATATATTGATTTTGAACTATTTTGTTAGGTTTAAATTGAAGTCCAACTAGTAAACTATTTTTTGCTAACAAATTATTCACTGAACTTTGAGAAATTGTTGTTACGAGTATCGTCGTCAATTTTCTGAAAATCATAGTGAAAAAAAATAAATACCCATGAAAAAAAGAAAAGAACTTGTAATTTTAGAAGAAATTTTCAGTGAAAAAGAGTTAATATCAATTGAGAAACTATACTTTGTATATTGAAAAAATAAAGATTTACAGAGTACATTCCCTTTTATAACAATAAGAGAAGATTTTAGACTATAAGTCTGTTAGGTAATAACTAAATAACAAAGTAACACTATACATAATTACAAGAATATCTTAATAATATCCATGGAGAATGAATTTACAAGATTTTAGATTTTGTAAAAGAATGAATTTAGAAGATTTCGGGTTTTATAATTTAGAAGATTTTGTAAAATAATATTAATGTTTTAGCTTTCGGATGATTTAAAATTGTTTGACAGTCCATGGAAGAATTACAGTTTGTTTGTGTTGTCTGTGTTTTTCAACGAAGAAGACAATAATTTTTTTTTATTTATAGACGATCCTTCGTAGATTGACTATAATCTATCATAGATTAACGACGATTCTCTAGGAATCGACGATGTTATTTAATAAAAAATGTAGGGAAAATGAGAAATCAACCATCGTGGTTTGCGATCAATGACAAGTCAACCACTATGGTATAGTTTCTAACAAGTTAACTATTGACGTATGAGAAAATGACAAATCCAACATCGCTGTCATGTTCACCGTTAAAAATGAGACGGGACGCAGTAGTGTTTTCCCAGGACACCGCCGTTGCGTCCTGGGAAACCGCCGCAGTGTCCCAAGTCTGCGATGGCTACTTTGAGAGCTATGAAAAACAATATGTTTTTCATGCATGGCTAATTCAAAGTCCGCAACGATCTTGATTTTTAGTGTTTCATGCCTACTTCAAAGTTCTTATGTATATGTTTTTCTAATTCAATGTTTTTTTTTAGATTTTTGACCTCTTCAACTTCAAACGACCATAACTTTGGCTACAGGTGTCGGAATTGGCTGAACAAGGTATCAAACTGAAGCTCTCTCAGAGATCTACACTATAATATAGGTAAACATCTCCATCCCCTTTTCTCAACCCCAAAATCAATCGTTTAAGTCTTCAAATTTGCGATCAAACATTTTTAACACGTCAAACCCTCACGGTGTCTTAGGACGCCGCGATGGTTTTCCAGGACGCCGCCGCGATGTCCTAGGTTACAGCTGCGGTGTCTCGAGATGCCGCCGCGGTTTCCCAGGACAATGCGGCTGTTTCTCAGAACGCCGTCGCGGCGTCCCGTCTCATTTTTAACAGCGAATGTGACTTTGATGTTGGATTTTTTATTTTTTTATACGCAGTGATTAACTTGTTATAAAATATACCACGATGGTTGACTGGTTGATTTGTCATTTTCCAAAAAATGTAACTATAATAATTATTTCATTAATTTACTATAATTTAATAATTAAATTATTAACTAAAATAAATTAATGATTAACTTGTTGTTAACAAAAAAATGATTGGTTTATTGTTTTTCTTAAAATATAAAATTCCCGTGTAATAAAAAAAAGGTAATAATGAAGCAGATATTAGCTGAAATTTGAACATGGGTCCCACAACCAAAATTGACGCACAGGATGTATATTGTATCGTGACAGAGGAAGAAATCACGTGGCTGCAAATGATTGGTTAACGATTATAATAGGACAATTACTGGCCAACATCCCACGTGGCCTGTCATTATCGGTTAATAATGATGCTAGAAAAATGACTCTGCACTGTTTTAGTGATTAAAGCTTGTGGGGACTCCTAAAGCGGCCCCACCTAAAGATTAGGGCAATGGGTGGGTCCTACACCAGCAGCATGAGGGTCCCACCGACTCTTGTGATTACATCAGGCGAACCAAATATGTTTATCCAGCGGGAGAGATATTTTGGAATCTAGTGAATGAACGGTGGTGATGTAGTTGATGCGGGACAACGTGTCCGAAGACTAGCAGTAGGTAATAACTCTCTCTCAAAATGCTGAATATTTTTTGTTTGGAAAATAAATTTTTTTTTAATGAATTTGAAAATGATTAATTTTGTGTCCTCTTTCTATTTTTGTCTGCTGACCCAAATCAATTTATTTTTATTTATTAAATCTTAATAAATTAAATTTAATGCCCATATTCTTATATTCAACACTTACTTTGTTATTTTTCATGATATTAAAATAATAAAATAATTAGATAATTAAAAAAATAAATATCACTCCAAAATGACACAAGTATGTGATAATCTAATTGATTTTAGATTTCACTTAAAATCAATCAAAGTTTTGAAAACAACACATTTGTAATTATCTCAAACTTTATTTCCTCAGTCCATTTTGTGTGTGGGATAAAATGATACCAATTTACAAGGAAGTCACTCAATTGTATTCTAATGGAAAAATCTGTGGGTGCCATTTAACTTTCCCTTAATTTCAATTTTTTATTTAATTATTTATGGACATTATATGTGATGATGAGGAGGTTGTTCTCATGAAATGTGATTATATACACAAGTTTCTTGTTTTTTTTTTTGGTTCATCAAGTTCATTTTTATCTTTGAAAAAATAACACATTAATCTGTGCCACAATTTGATTTTTGGTTTTTCAATAATTAACTCATGATCAATAATATATATTTGATCGAGTTAAAAAATAAGGTGCGATGTAAATATGGAGAATAATCTAATCTAGAAAACAAAAGATTAGGATGCTTTGCTTTGCATGTTCATATTTATTTACAACTTTTTTGTGGGAAAGTATTTTTCCAAATGTTTGTTTTTAATTACAAGGAAATATTGATTTTTTTTAAAGAAATTAAATTATTATTACTATTATTTTGTTACTGTGAGAGATCAAATGATAACTAGAAAAAGAAAATACGAAATGACACACTAGATTTATATGGAAAAACTCTTTCGGAAAAAAACCATAGGCAGAGGAATAAATCTAACTATAAAGATCGAAATACAACCACAAGTTTGGTTACTTTAACTTACATGAATTTATAGAGAAAATGAAACTCTAAATGAGATGTACAATGTAGGTCCACAGGTTTAACCAATAAAATTTGGGTCACACCAAACTCTAATAAAGAGAAAAGACAATGTGAGATACCATATTTACATGGAAAAACTCTTTCTGGAAAAAATCACAGGTAGAGGAATAAAGTCTACTATAAAGATCGAAATACAATCGCGAGTTTTGTGATTCTAGCCTACATGAATTTATAGAGAAAATTAAATAGTAAATGAGATTTACAATACGGGCCTACTGGCCCAACTCAATAGAATTTGAGTCACACCAAACTCTAACAATCTCCACTTTGACATGAATTCTATGAAAGAAATCTATAGCAAGTGCTCATCAGTTCAACCCAACAAAATGAATTCAAAACCTTGAATTCTGATAATTTCCATATCGAAACGAATTCTGCTGCAAGGAACCAATTTTTAAATTTTCATTTTCCACACATAAAGAAAATTTGGGACAAGGGTCAGTCTGCCCATCTCAAATAAATAAACAGATAACCAATATAAAAGTTTTTAAGGGTAAATTCATCAACTGATGTTGACAAGATTTAAGAAACATTTAAACCACGATAATGACATCTTTAAATCCTACAAAGTGTCATCCAAATATGTGTGAGCATATCTCACCTATTAACCTGCTATATCAAATATGTCATTCAAAACACTTTATAATTCCACCATCGTTATCGTACCATAACGAAATATCGAATCTCAATCCAAAAGTGGAAGATTTACTTCAAAGATCTTGATGGCCCAAAACAAATTATTGAACAAAATATCTGACCAAAAATCAATGATTTCAATAAAATATTCACCCTAAATATTGAAGTGAAAAACCATATTACAAGATTTTAAAAGATATCTCAAAATATTCAGATATTTCTTTCATAACAAATTATTCTCCAAATCAAATCAAATCTAATTGTTAGAATAATCGTAGATACCACGAAATTCAAACATAATTTGAATTTCAACCGAAAATAATCCCCAAAATTGAGATATTCTTACAATTCTAGATCTGCCATAAATCATCAAACTAAAATTTTTCAAAAATCTTAAAGATTTTTAATAATTTTTATCTCTGGCAAAAAAATCTAACTTTTTATAGGACACTCTCGTGGATATTCTAATCGGAACGACTTGACAACAAGAATGAAGAACAACGATGCAGATCTATGGAGACTAAATATGAATAGATATCCTCCGATGATGAATCTGTTGCCCGGAGGTACAACACATCCGACAAACTCAAAAGCAGGAAAAGGTTGAAGTTTTTATGATGGACTCATCAACAGTTTTTGATAGCGATTAGACGACAAAGAAGAATAAACCATCATAAACAAGATGAATGACTAGGGAACAATTTTCCATTTTTTTCACCTTTTTTTTTCCAAAAAAAATTATAATTTTATAAAAAAATTACACAAACCTTGTTTGATGCGGTATGACCGGAAAGAATATGTTTTAACACATTTGGAAACACAAACTCTTGAAACTAAAGCTCAGATACCACTTGTTGTAGATGGAACGATAACCGGAAAAAGAAAATACGATGTGAGACACCAAATTTACATGGAAAAATCATTTCGGGAAAAAATCACGGGCAAAAGAATAAATCTACTTTGAATATCAAAATACAACTACAAGTTTTATGATTCTAGCTTACATAAATTTATAGAGAAAATAAAATCCTAAATAAAATTTACAATGCCGCCCCACAAGCTCAGTCCAACGTAATAGAATTAGAGTCACACCAAACTTTAAAAGTGAACTAGAATGGAATTTTCAGCCAAACCCTGACCCATGTAATTGAATATTTTGCTAAAAGATTTATTTAGTGAGAAAATAAAAATATTGTAATTTATTTTTTTCAAATAAAATAGGAGAATCAGATAGAAAGAGGTTCCTTGAGACGATTTAAAAATTGGAGGAGACTAAAACTCTAATCGAGAGTTCAAAAACAGATTAGAAAAGATTAGCAAAACAGATTCAGAAATTCAAAACTAAACTATCAAAAAGCACCAAACACATTACATAATACATGAAATTTATTTGTGTATAAATGAGTGTCAACAAATCAATACGCAAAAAACAGTTTCCTAATAAAAATGCTTCCAAAAACTCCAAATAGATATCCAAATCTAATTTTCAAATCTCCCAAACACGGCCTTAATGGAAGATGCTATGTGGAGTCTAAAATTCTACACACATGCAAACACACATGCAATATCTCATCTCTTCTTGATAACATGCATCGATCATTCATATGCACGAGTTGGTGTGTAGTAGGGTTTTCAATTTATTTTCACTAAATTTTTTAAGAAAATCACACAATCATATCCTTAATCTCATGCTAATTTGAGCTTATATTCACAGAAAAATGCTCAATCATACTACGAAATGAATATCGGTCATACATGTGTGTATTTTTAACAAATGCACCTCACAAAGTACCAATCGACCATAGGCAAACCGACTTTGGCATTTGAATCAAGTTGTGTTCGGTTTGTAAGAATGAATTTGATGCACGATGAACCTTTAATACAGAGTTCTATTCCCTCAACTAAGGTTTTCCTATGACTCTAAACTACCCATGAGTCTAGCAGCAATGCTGAAGACTTGAAAATACCTTAGCAGAACATTGCGATGTCAATTCATTTATTAAATGTAGGGTTATTATCATCTAGTACCTCGACTTTTGGGTGTCTTTTTATCCAACACCATAGGATTTTGGATAATCATGCGATAGTTTGAAGCATCTTCATCCAAGACTGGATAATGGAAGACACTAAATCGTTTGTCATACAAATATCCTGCAAAAGTATGCACAGGATAAAAAAAAATCAAATTGTCTAAAGGAGGATAGAAGACATAGCGAGACAATGAGCAGAGAAAAAAGTGGTTGTTGTACAACTGAATTTTATTGCAGTCTCAATTTGTATATATATAAAAAGAGAAAGTAATGCTAGGAGTATCTTCTTATCCCGCCATTTAGATTATTTTGTAATGTGTTGTTCAATAATTATTCTAACTATTTAGAAAGCTATCATAAATATTCTACCAATGAAATGAATAGCCCATCATTCATTACTAATATGATTATTTTAAGATGTACACTAACCATTATTCATTAATAATATGATTGATGTGTGCCAATTGAAAATTGAACCAGTTGAAGTTACATTTAGTCATATGCCAAACTTAAGTTCAACATGTTTTCAAGAGTCCATTGTACTAAACTTCTATATATTATTGAAAAAGCAAGCTGTAGACTTTTTTTACAAAAGAGTTCTTGAAGAAGCAAGCTGTAGACATATTTACAGAAAAGTTCTTTAACAAACAATTTTTGATGTTTTAACATTGAAGTTGAACACATGACACATTTATGATGCAACTTGGCAAGGAGTGCTAGAAAACAAGGGGAGAAAGAGATAACAAAGTCACCGTGTTTAAATTCCTACAGTTCTGTAATTCCATCCCAATTCAAGCTCTTCAGGTCCTATCTAATTTGTATAATAAATAAGATTCCTATCATATAAAATATTGTTAAAACTCTCCATGTGACTGACTCATGCACGGCCAAGGGGCAAAGAACATTAGAAAGGAAACAAATGAGAGACAATGGTAGTTTGAGGTAATCCTAGTTTACAACATAATAGTTTGTTATTTTAGGATATAAGGAACATGAGAAATAAGTTAGTGTGATAGGAGCTATCTATAAATAGGAATAGAAAGTTTTGATGGAAAGGTATTCAAAAGGTATTACTACTCTCTGTAATACTTCTTCTGTCAATTAATAGCCTATTAGGATTGCTTGATTTACTAGTTTGCTCGGAAATTAGTTGTTTGGATCCAATCAAGTATCTTCTAGAGTTTTTTTTTATAAAAAAATTATTCGATAGAATAGTTGTTAAATTAGTAATTTATAAGTAGTTGAGCAATAAATTAGAATGCTATGTGCTAAACTATTTAAATATTCAAGTAAAGAACAAATGGAAAAAAAAAAAAGTAAAATCAGATGAGAGGAATGATGGATTAAATTTATAGGCAACCTCCAAAAGCAAGAGAAGACTCTTTTTAGACAAACAACATTCAAATAAGAAAGTATTGAAGCAAATAAAAGTAACGAAGCATGATTCTTATTAGGTCGATAAATCACCAGGAAAAAAAATTGAAAGGCAAAAGGAACAGTGGTTACGACCTCAAATGAAATGATGAAACAAACTACAAAAAAAGGAAGAATTATCTAACCGGTTGCAAATATCTCTGAGACACATCCGCATTCGGCAAAGGGCATGCTGTTCAGCTTCTACCTTAGCTCTTAATTCAGAGGCCTTTGGACCATTTTGTACCTTAGGAGCCTTTGGAAGTTCAGGAAGGGATGCTGACTCTAGGGAGTTTTTCACCATGCCCTCCACCGATACTGAAAGAGCAGCTGCAATTAACCGATCAAAAAACAAAGATCTATCTTCTTTAGATGGTGGATTTACTTTATAGCTGAAAATTTTTAATAAACGGTCAGTACAGGTAAATGCAGGCTTGAAATAAATATTTCTTGAATGTGAAAGCAAAAATGATATTTGAAGTTTTTTCATTAACTGTCAAAATAAACAGGGAAACAGTAAAAAATATAAGCTCTACTATGACATAAGGTAGACAAGCACAACAAAATATGAGATAACTAGAAAAGAACTGCTCAAATGCTTCAGAAAATATATTACAATCAAACATAACACACATGCAGCTATGAGGAAATACAGAAGATGCTTTCTCATCCATTTCAACAAGTGTAGAAGAAGATGTTCCCAGCAATAATATTGGTAGATCTGATGGTAGTTCTTCTAACAAGGATAGAAGAACTGCCCTGAGGATTTCATCCGCCCGCAAAATTTCAACAATCAAAGCGAGTCAATTCAATAAATTTATCATAATGTAAGAAATAAATGTCGGCATGAAAATTGGTGCACTAAATAGTAAGTTGTGCAGCAGCAGAAACTCACGGTCTCCCACCAATGATGGAACTGAGGTAAGTACAGTATTGATGGTGTTGTCCTTCTTGCTTCGCCAAATATGTGTAGCAATGCCTCCTCCGGAGTCTTTGCACTAGAATCGGAAAGCAGAGATGGGAGTCCTAATGAATGAACAGGAAACTTCTCTAATTCATGCAAAATGGCAGGTCTGATATGATCCTGTTAAACTAACATAGAAAGTATATGTTAAGCTGTGCTTCTCAAAATGACGCAATTGAATAGCTAGAGATTCAAAGATGACTACCAGGCCAACATTTTCACTTCCACAGAGGAGAAGTCGAGGCCTGTACAGAAGAGGAATTGCAGAACCATATGAAAGAAAAGAAACTTTAATTAACTCTGAAGACATCCCAACAGGAGGAAATACATCAATTATAAAATTCATGGTTTTCCGGAGATGTGTTTTTAAACATGGTACAACTACTGATGACAAAGGTCTGGAATGAACTACTGTGCCTCTATGGGCAGCAGGAGTTATTGTCGACATGGCTTCAAGAAAGTGATACTTTTTAACCTTAACAGAATCAACATCTATCAGAAATATGTCGTCGCTTGTATAAACCCGAGGATATTTTTCACGAAATGCACGAATTGCAGCTTCAGTGCGTAATGCTTTCAAATCTGCCCCACAATTTCCTACACAACCCGCTGCAAGCTCTAATCTGAGTTCTTTCGAAGGACAATGTTTCCATTTTCGTGTATGTATGCCTAAAATTTCAGCACGTGCATCACAACCAGGCAGAGGAAAATTAAACTCACGATCAAATCGACCAGGACGACGTAAAGCTCCATCAATAGCATCAATTCGGTTGGTGGCACCAATTAATACTACTTGCCCACGAGAGTCAAGACCATCCATCAAAGCTAATAAAGTAGAAACAATAGAACTGTGAATTTGCTCTTGTTTGTTGGATCTCACAGGAGCAAGTCCATCTATTTCATCAAAAAAAATGATGGAAGGCTGATTCTTTTGCGCTTCCTCAAAAAGTAGTTTCAATTGCCTTTCAGCCTCACCAACCCATTTACTAAGCACATCAGCACCCTTACGCATGTAAAAATTGACCTTTTGACCAGCCTTTGATGCAGCACACACAAGGGCCTTAGCAATCAATGTTTTTCCTGTGCCAGGAGGGCCACATAATAATACCCCTCTTGGTGGGGTGATGTGATAACTTGAAAAGAAATCAGGATATAGGAGGGGAAAGAAAACCATCTCCTTTAAAGCATCGATGTACTCAGAAAGACCACCAATATCATTGAAACTTACACTTTCATCAATCTGTAAAGGTTGGATATCTGCCCCTCCTTTTGAACTTGGACCAGCAGTTTGAATCCCAGAAGTCAGGGAAGCCAAAGCATCACTCTGATGACCCCAACCAGAAGCAGCAAGATTCAATCCCCATGCTGTTGTACCATGCATATCTAGTCCCCCAAAGAACCAAGGTGGTCCAGATCTGCTTCCACTTCGCCCCCATGGAATGGAAGGAGCTTGGTCTAGCTCATCAACTAGAAGAGAATCATCAGAATCTTCAACCCTTGATAGACGATGATGTTTATGAACTCTTGACCCATCCTTACGTAGTTCTCTAGCCACTTTCAATCCAATTCCTTGATGCAAAACCATGCAAGGAGACCTTGGTCTTCCCTTACCTTCTTCCATAGAGAGCCTACGAACTTCTGCATGATTGGGAAGATCATATCGTCTTCTTCCCTCCTCTTGTTCATCACCATCTGCTTCGCCCTCATCCTCATCCTCATATTCCTCATTCTGATCATCATCCCCATCATTGTCCTCCATATCATTCACATTTTCAGTTTCATCTTGGTCAACCTTCTCCTCTGAAGTATCTTCCTCGTTGTCAGATCCCATATTTAGTTGTTCCCCAATAACTTTTGAATGACGCGGTGGAAGTCCTTCACGTCGAGGTGTATGTTTATCATTATCCAATGTTTTTTTTATGCTTTGGAGTAGCTAAACCATCTTGAACAATGTTGTTATTGATTTGTTTCCTCAGCTTTGGATAAGTGGATCTCTGAAACAAGATACCTATAGTCAGTCCAGGATGGAACCTACTTGTTGGTTGCACTCATAGATTATGTCCATATTTCCATGAGCAAACCAAAATTTAAACATAGCAAAATCGATCTCGAAATTTCAATAATTTCTCACCATCGAATCTTCATCTCCCATACCAGAACTATCTGTATTACTTCTATAATTTGCTGGTATCCTCCTCTGTCTTGTAGATCGTCGAAGTTTGGTAGGTACTAACTGAAGATAAAATTCAATTGAGATCATTACATGTAAACTAGTAACCAAACACCTTAATTGGAGTAGCAATAATGAAAAAAAAATTGTATCCAGAGTTTGTGGCAAGAAGAAAAGATTACAAGCCCATCTCAACAGATGTGGTGAATTTTCTACAACCATGCTCAAAGAAAATATAGAAAGCTAGAAATGCCTAAGATAATTTTACCTTGAGAAACCGTCAAAAAGAAGATGAATGAATATTTACCTCACCCCAAACCAGAACAAATTTTCCAATAGTAAAGCGGAATGATTTTGCACCGAGCACATGATAAAATTACAAATAAAGCAGATCAAAAAACCAAAAAAAAAAATCCAAAAGGCTCAAACCAGGGGTTACAAAGAATAAACTCAAAACCATGCTTCGTGAGCAAAATCCACAGTAACGGAAGAGATTTGAAGTGATAATCTGCACGCTCTTTCTTAAATCATGAATGTTCCAAACACATTACAAGAAAACAGACTTTTTTCTAGGGGTTTAACTTTTTACTGTAATATGTAATGAAAGAAAAACCCTTTTTCTTACTTGGCAAGAAAATATGCTTTCAAATGCATGATACATAAGAAAGATTAATTACACGAGGGATTTTAGTATTCTTAAGATAAAACAAACAAACAAAATTTAAATTAAAGCAATCTTTGAACATCAACTTAAGCTATCAACTAATAAAGGATTATTAACAGAAAAAAGCACGTCAAAGTTACACTTACACGAGTATTCAAATTCCGTATCAGTTGTCTCCTAGACTTCATCCTTTTGGCAATTGTAGAAGCTGATGCCCTTGTTTTTGTCTTCTTTTTCTTGGTATGCATGATGTTTGGACCATAATACATGCATGCACTGCTACGACCATAGACTTTCGGCCTTCTTCTGAGCCTGTCACAAGTCCGGACCTGTATGGAAACGACACCAAATGCCTTCCATAAAGAGAAATATCAAACCTATTGCAAACAGGTAGAAATATTCCAAACTTTTTATCACAGTGATTACAAAATTTTCTAGACTGCTAAAAAATCTAATAAAAGAATCTCCAAAGGTAAAAACACTAATTTGCATGACAGTTTCGATTGTCGGGGACAATGTGATTGAGCTGAATAGAAGGGGAGGAGGGGGGCAATCTTCCCTAATTTTTTTAAGAAGCTCTTGCATTGGTTTTAAAGTTTTAATATTAGCAAGGTTTGCACATAATGACTGCCTGTTAATTTTTTTCCCCCATCTCAAAAAAATTAATTAATCATTAGGAGAAACTTAATTTATAATGAGTGAAGAGATATTGCTGACTTACGCTATTACAATTACCACCAAATTGCCGCCTATTTGTCTTAAATAAGTTGAACAAAGAAAAAACAGATTCATTATTTCATCCTCAATCTAACCTCTATAACCTTATAGAAAAACCTTCACTATCAAGAAAACGCATAGTATTGACCCACTCAGCCATCTCTAACGATCAAACTGATGCCTTATCCTTCTGTTTTACTTCTGTTAAACAGATCACCTGAAGAGGAAAATAGACTAGAATGTAAGCTCTACTATCAAATTCATAACAGGTCTGCTATTGATTCATACAATTTCTAACCCCTCGTTGTTGCTTTCAATCTACACTATAGTCAGAAGAAAACAAGATGAAGGACACAGAGAGATATATGCAAACTTACCCAAACTGCAACAATGCTGGTGAGCCAAAAATTGATTCATTTTACGCCTAAGAGATCACTGGTAAAAGATCATTGAGGTTATACGTTACCCGCATTGGACTGGAGGAGCTCATTTTCTTAGAGCCTCCCTAGCACCTCCAGAGTGATTAGTTATTTAGATAATTTACCCGAATTGAATGATCTTTGATTCATTTTATTTCCTAAGG
The DNA here is from genome assembly GCA_022433065.1 of Begonia loranthoides. NCBI lineage: Eukaryota > Viridiplantae > Streptophyta > Magnoliopsida > Cucurbitales > Begoniaceae > Begonia > Begonia loranthoides. The sequence goes on from CM039469.1 coordinate 5,627,051, forward strand.
ACAAACAGACCAAATCATTCAACCATGGAGAAAATAGATCAGTCAATCACCAATGAAAATAACAATCACGCTTTAATGAAAATAACAAGCACAGAACATTTTCAAATTGGAGAGAATGCATCACTCGGCGAACAAAACATGGTAAAGTTTTTGTTCTTTGGTTGCAAGACAGAACAGAGAAAAAGAACATAGCAAAACATTCAAGAATCGACAATCATGCTTTCATGAAAACAATTGCTATCATAATAAATTAAACAGTCAAACTGAACAGAAGATCAGACTTCTTCAACCAACAAAATACGAAGAACAGACCATATGTTATGCTATCGAATGAACGTACCCTAATCGAGCTGCAAGGGGCTCGAAGACGAGTCTCTTCGATCTTTGTAGAGCCGGGGTTGCCTTCGCAGAGCACAGTTCGTCTTCGCAGAGACGAGGTCGCCTTCTCCGAGCCCGGGGTTGCCTTCGCAGAGTCGGGCTTTGCCTTCGTCTTCGCCTTCGACTTCGCCTTCAAGTCGTCGCATTCTCCTTCGTTCTTCAGAGAGATGAGCTGCTGCAGAGTCCTCTTCGGGAGATCTGTTTAACAGAAGTAAAACAGAATGTGTCGATTGCAAACGGCTGATAATTGAAAGTGTTGGATAAAAAAAATAAAACGTTAGGGTGTTGGATAAAAAGGCACCCAAAGGTTGAGGTATTAGATGATGATAATAACTCAATTTTAAAATACTGGCAGCACTTGGGCTAAAGGTGAAACTATGAAGTTAAGTTTCTCTACTAACATACCTGTACAGAAACTGTATCAGGAAGAAACTCCATGGTCAGTCGAGCACCATTTTCAAAACAGAGAAAATTTGATCTATATTTTCTCAATTTGGGTTTGGACGCAGAACAAAGGACGTTGTTCTTCGTTCAATTGCTCCAAATTGAGTTATTGTCTCGCCGTTCACCAAATCGAGTTCTCCTCTTTGCCTTCTCTCCTGCGTTGATCATTTGTTTGTTCGCCATAGAGAGAATATGCCCTCAATTACTCCATCAAAAATACCACTGCTCCCTGAAGTCAAAATCAGAATAAAGTTCAACATATACAAAGAGATCAATAAATAAGTTAAATAAACTCTCAACTTGCAAAACATCCAATACTTTATGAGTGTTAATGGTAGGGTTTGTGAGCTATTACCTAGAATCAAGTGGCTATCCAACTCTAGTCCTATCTTCCGATAACATTCTCTCATCATCTGTCATTGTTTCCCGATCTGAATCCAATTCAAAAGGAATCTTGACAAGTTTTTTGTCAATTTTTCTATCTTAAAATCAAGCTGTAAAATCCATATGATTTCAATATAACTAAGCATACACAAAAAAATTAAACCAAGGGTTAGATACATAGTAACAATATTGAGAGTTAATCTTACGATGATATCAAGTGGTGTCCTTCCTTTCTTAGCTCTGTTTGGATATTCTAAAAACTGGACAAAGTTCCTATTCTAGTTGTCACTTCCACTAGTTCATCACCGAGACAAATAGTTCGATTGAACAGCTATAAGATTTGTTTCTCTTTCAACAACTAAAATGGTAACTCTGACCGTAAGGAAGTCTTCCCTCCTATAAAGTAGGATTAAGAACGTGTTAAGTAGTAAGAAACTGCAATGGTTGATTAAAATGACCAGTGGAAACAAAGATATTTTTACAATTAAAATGACTAGGTTGTGATTGTCTTCAAGTTTATTCTATTTCCCTCCTCAAATTTCATAAGAGAAGTAATAATAAGCGGACTTCCAAATTGAACAAAGAAAACCTTGAGAGAAATCAATCAAACCTCAACTATTTCTTGTGCTGTATCGATATTGTGGCCCAATGGAATGTCGAGTTTCACCGTAGGAATCTCTGATAAATTTGATTCAATCAACAACAGCTTGAGTCACTTACCCTCACCTATGGGCTCAACTTTGGAGCTTCAGCTCTCAATCTCTCCTGCAAGTCTTTGTCAAGATTCAATTCTACCACTGGCTATTTTCTCCTCCTTATCTTTATCACTTGAATAGCTTCCAAGCAAGCCCCAAATTCAATCTCTCCTCTATTTGATTCGCCTCTGGATTATCAATTTTGTACAGTTTTTCGATTCTTTTGAAAAATTTCTGCTTCTCTTGCCTTCCCCCTGTTAACATTAACCATATCCGTTAATGCTGCGTCAAATTTTTCGGCTCTTCGATTGTTGAATCGCTTCTTTTGTGTGGAATTCGACAGGTGGATCACTTCGTCTTGTTCAAAAAGAAGTGGACCTTTAATGGACGCAACTGTGGGCATTGTTACAGCAGCATTGGAGGATAAAGAGCTGTCTAATGATGAAGGGTGACCTGGAGTAGGTATTTGCAGATATTTTGGTTTCGAAGACGATGAAAGGGCACCGCTTGACTGAGTCCATGAAGACCTACGAATCTTATGTTGAGATGGACACAGAGTAACAGGCATTGGTTTTGACTGCGATGGCGGCTTTGCAGTAAACCAGAGAGAGAGAGAGAGAGAGCTAATAAATGAACACGGTGAAGACGATGGAGCTGACTAGTGACTACTGAGGGGTAAAACCGAACGGTTTGGTTCGGATCCACTGAGAACTAAACCGGCTACACCCGATTTGTGGACGTGCAAACCTATCCGTGCTTGGTCGGAACCAATCCAGACTTCCGACGATTAAAGACACTGGCAGATCCTTTTTTTTTTTCTTTCCAATTATTCGTTGGCTTAAATGTTTAGCTTATATGCTTGCCGGTGATCGGCTTTAATGGCTCCCATCGGAACCCAGGCATTAACCAGATGATTAAAATTTTAAAAATTTGGAAACAAATTGAATCTACGCTATCCAGCATGGGAAACTAAACTTCACTAACAAATAAATATGTAGGTAAAACTTGCAGAAACTGAGTTCTTGTTGAGCTAATTTGCTTAAACGACAAAAACCCATGAAATTAAAGCTTTAATCGTGCAAAAATGGCACCTTTGAGATCCTCGGACCTTGCTCCTACAGGAACTTTAACGACAAGGTCTTGAAGAATTAAGTCTTTTATTTTAGAGACAGAAAGCAATGGCTTCCAAAGAAGAAACCAATTACAAGACAATCAAATATTTTTATCTGCATCCTTAAAAAGACTACTCTACTTTTCATGGGTAGTGACTGTACTTGTACTTGAAACGGTGTCATCGTCGCCGCCATTTTTATTCTCCTCAACCTTCACCAAAGCAAAGCAAAGATCGGACAGGCCTCTTTCTCTTCTCTCCTTCACTCGGAACACCCACAACTGAATTGTGTCGCCCACCTCCAGCTTATTCTCCTTCACCAAATTGTTCCAGTTTTCTATCAGATTATACACGAAGATGTTGTTCATCTTCCACCTCTTCAGACAGAGCTTCAATTCTTCTAGACGGCGGTCGATCACTAAAACGTCAATTCCTCTCATAGTTTTCGTATTTGGAACGTGTTGACTGAGAATTGTCTTCTCTGTTTCGGAGAGAAATTCGGTTCTTGTTTTGCTGCAGGGAATGGAGAGGCGAGAATTTCCAGAGTTGATATCAGTTTGGTGAAGCTGTTTTTGGATTACTAACTCAACACTCTCCCCACCCATTCCTCTTATTTTTTCCGTCACTACTTCTGCCATTGGCGGCACTCTTCGGATGGCAGGTTTCAGTATCGCTTTTTCCTGCTTCTTCTCCGTTGTCTTCTTCAGTGGCTTTTCTTCTCTCGACTTCGAATTTAGGGTCTTCTTTTTTTTGTTACTTTTCGGAATCTCTGCAACTGGTGATAAGAATTCGCACTTTATGTTCTTGCAAGGAAGCTTCTGGTTCTCCCACAGTTTAGAAGCAACAGCCAATAAATTTTCAAATGGAGATTTGCCCATCCCACTTTCCTCAAACACTCCAAACTCATCTCTCTCATTCTTCAACGCCATTGCTTCATTTGCCATTAAATTCAGACTCGTCTTCGTCTTCTTCCGATTCTCTTCAGGCGAGGAAAAAAATGTAATTTTTCTCTTCTTTAGCGGAAGCCTCGCGTTTAACTCCGATGATTTGGAAGCGACAGACGCCAAAAGTTCCAACGAAGACTCGCCCATCATCCTTTCCTCCTTGAACATTCCGACTCGAGCAGACCTTTTCTTTCTAGGGATTGCAGATTTCTCCGAACAAATCTTCGTCAACCATCCTTCTTCCTCTCGCGCATCGCAATGCTCCTCAAACGGAGAGAGCCCATCAGCAGTAGAGGGATTCTCTTCCATTCCTCCTCCGAATCTCAGAACTCAAACGGAAAACAGAGCAATAAAAGAACGATTTCTTCAGTCGAGAAACGAAAAAGAGAAGTAGTAGTGGATAGTTCGATCAAGAAAATAAGCAAAGTGGTGATTAAAACCTGAGCAGAGATTATATATAAGATGAGATGATCACTCACGTTTAAGGAAAGTAGACTAAAGTCTTCGATCACCGTTGGATGATGGGTGTTCAAAAGATGATCTTTTTCGCGCTCGGAGAGATGATCTTTCCTAAATTGGAAGAGCCAATGGAAGTTCGTCATCTCCAGTCCGTCACGTAGTTCACTCGAACTTTCAATGTTCGTCGTTTCGACGCAGGCTGTCTCCAACGGTAAACTCCACTTACCAAAAACCCAGTCTCTGTGTTCTCGCCCTTGGTTCTTCTTCTTCTTCCAATCTGGAAAATATTATTATTATTTTATTAATTAATACATTTTCATTTATTAAATTTGTAATTTTATTAATTAATAAATATAATTTCTTTGATCAAATTTAAAATTTTTATTGTTTAATTATATAATAAAAATTAAATTAAAAAAATTGGTTAATCAATTAGATGATCAATAACTAATTAAAATTTAATATTAGAAAGTTTAGAATTTTTTGTGACAAATATGTTAGCAAGTGCTTTGAAATAACTAAACAAAATGACAATTTTACCCTTGTTATTTTGGATAAAATTTACGGTGTTCGTATACAAGTTATTAGTTAACCAGTCAAGTTCAGACCTTGTAGGCTATGGAAGGAAATGACGAAGAAGACGAAATGAGAGAAGAAATGATTTCTTCAACTCCTTCTTCACAACCCGATTTCATCCTCAGAGGAGTCGCCCAGCTCTCCAAGTTCCAAGTATTATTTTCTTTATCTTTCTCAATTTTTTGTATTGATTTTCTTGCAAATTCCATTCCCTCCTCTCGCATGATTGGCGGTAGAAAATCTTTAGGTTAGTAGCATACTAGGTTAATTTTGAAACGACATTAATCAAATCAGTAGCAATTTTTGCTCGAAACGAGAACAATAATAAATATAAATGAAAATCATCATTTTTATCTTATTTTTTGAATTTTTCAAGTTATTACTATTCTATCTGTGACGACCCGACTTTTCTTTACCTTTTAAAAATTCATTAAAATTCAAAACTTTTATACAACGACTAAAACCTTTATTAAAACATTTTTTACATAAAAAACAGAGTGTCTTTCAAACCCGGACCATCCAAACTCATTCGTGAAAACATAGCGGAAGCGTAATCAAGAAACATAGCAAATTTACCAAAACATAGCGGATTTATCAAAACATAGTAGAAGCGTAATTATTCATTCAAAGCAACTATATTAATTACAAAAGTACTCTCTTCACTTTCTTTAGCCTAGCCAACCACAAATCACGCGTGTGCAAATCCTTCATCTTTACTTCTTGATCCATGCATTGTTTTTCGCGTACATGTACCTACACCACAAGTAAAGATGTGAGCCTAAAGGCCTAATAAGGAAAAGAGTTTATGCAATATGTTATGCCTCTCTTTAGTTCCTTTGGAATGAGTACCACCCTAAACCAATCTTTTCATTACGTTCGTTTGTCCTTACTCGTACATTGAGCTAGAGATTGAAGGACCCATATGGAATGATATAGTTTGATCGGCTTCTAACCTCCTGGGTGCAACTAGTCCCCTTCCCGACAAGGTATGGGCTTAGCCTACCTGCCAGGCTAGATCCGAACTACCCATCCGCCCCCCAACTCCCTTTTCTTCTTTTCCTTCATTTTCTTAACGTTTTTCTCTCACATAATGCATGTGAGTACCACCCCAAGGTAACACTCCCTATTTGTTTCTATTAGCATTATACATGATGATACATTATGACATAACAATTATAATAGTTAAATAACGCATAGAAATGAAAGTAACAATCATTGAATCAAGCATAGGAATGAAAGAACAATAATTGAATAACGCATTGAAATGAAAATAAACAATAATTGAACTGCATATATATATGAATAATGGCGCATATAGGTGAATGCAATAATTAAAGACACATAAAGAGAACAATCATAGCAGCGAATTAAAACAACTAAGGACATGCTTGAGTTTATGGAACACCGCAGTAAAAGAAACAATGATCAGTACATGCTATTAAACTAAGATCCTAAGTCAAATAGCTTTCAATTAGTTATCCTGCTCTAGTTAGTTAAACCTACTCAGAGTGATTAGTTAACATGCTCAAATTAACTAGTTAATTAGTTAAGCATGCTCGGATAAATTGGTTAAATATACACAGATTATCCTTGTTATTCAACCTAACAAGTTAAACATGCTCGGATTTAGTTAAATGTGCTTAGTTAAACATGCTCATAGTAAGGGTCATATTACGATTATTAAACTAGTCAAGTAACATGCTCGAATTGAGGATCAATAATTTATCTTAGTTGATTAAACATGTTCAGATGGTTTAATGGCATAACTTCTATTGAATTTATAACTTAGTTCATTATTAAGATTAATAACCTAGTTAATTAAACATGTTCGGCTTCAGTTCATCATTCTATACTAAGGAAATTAAAAAGAAAGACTAGCAGGAAATTTAACCAAAACTATTAGCAAAGGAATTCCCAGCAAGGTAATTACAGTAATGAAATCACATGACAATTGATAGTAAAATAGCATTACACATTCACGCAAACATTCATCATTCATCACTTTTCTATCGTTAAGCATTTCATTCAGTCAATAATTGCAGTTAGAAAAATACATGAAATTGACAACAAAGGAGTTAACATCAACAAATTATAAACATACAATTGTTGTTACAATTGTTCTATATTTATTACTCTAATTAATTAGTTAATTAGTTAATTAAACATGCGCAAGGGATTTAACATATGCATAGCACTATCAATTCACGAAATAACTTAACCTAGTTAATAATTAAACATGGCATGACTTTGGTCTAGTTAATTAAACATGCTCAAAATTCTAGTTAATTAAACATGCTCAAGTTAGATTTCAATTATTATTCTAATTAGTTATCCTAGTTCATTAACATGCTCAAGAAAGATTACGATTTTATTCTAGTATCCTAATTAATTAACATGCTCAAGGAAGTAATTACAATAATTATTCTAGTTAGTTACATACTCAATGGAGTAATTACAATTAATAGTCTAATGGATTAAACATGTTTAACTAGTTAATTAAACATGCTTGGTTTAAGGGAGTCATAATTGTTATCATAGTTAATTAATATGCTCAAGGAAGAAATTACTATCATTATTCTAGTTACTTAACATGCTCGGGTTAAGGCAATATCAATTTGATTAATGACTTAGTTCCGATTAATGACTTAGTTCTTTGTTACAGTTATTGACCTAGTACGTTAAACATATTAAGGGAATAAAACTTCTAGTTAATACAGGGATTCGAACAATATTAGTAGAATAAAGTAGCATTAACAACTAGGGAAAAACTACAGCAATGTAAGACAACCAAAATGTACAGAACATAATCATTGTTAAGGGAACTCTTAGCTCATTCACGCACTAAACATTCATCACATTCAAGCATTAAGCATTCATCACAACATTGATTTTTATCAAAGTAAAGCATTTGCAGTAAAGAGAATTGCAGGAAACTAACAGTAAAGAAATCTACACAACTTAAGTAAAGCATTTGCAGTAAAGAGAATTACAATAAAGGAAGTTGTAGGATTTAATAGCAGTATATCAAATTACAGGAAACAACAATACAGAAATCTACACAACTCACACACACTACTTGTGGGTAGGGCCTCCACTGGCCAAGACTCTACCCGATTCCTTACCCTAATGAAGAACTCAGCTTCATGGACAACACTCCCAGCTCACACTCAGCTTCACGGACAGCAACCTTCAGCAACTCCACAGCTCCCAGAGTCTCTAACATCACTCACTTATCACTTAGGAGAACTCACACAAACTCACCGACACTCTCCACTTTCGTTGGAAGCTCTCATTTGTATGGAAAAAATGGACTAGAAAGTGAAGAGGGGGATGGCTTAATCGAAGGCCATACCTGGGAGAGGGACACACGTACACCAAATGGCAAGGGAGGGAATAGCTTCGGCATGGGGAGGAGAGGCGTCTAGCATGGGGTCGTCATTCCTTGGTCGGCTGAGTGGGAATTTAATGACTAAACGACAAGAGTTTCTATTTTAAACCCTAATTTATTCGCGGGTCTGGGATGTTTCGGACGCGAGGAGTCGTCCTGGCCTCGTCTGCATGCGTCTAAAAAATACTATCCCCCTTGCAGATTTGTAAATCAGGACGAAGGATGACGTCCTCACCTTTGTTTGCACCCGTCTGAATTCGCCATTCGGACGAAGAATGGCGGCCGCATTCAAGCGTCTGCATCGTCCGAAACTGTCCAGAACTTGGAGAGATTCAAAATGACCGCATTCACATGCGTCCACAGTCGTTCGCATGCGTCCGAAAGTTCCCAGTTAGAGATAGGGGACAAATTAGGATACAAGGCTCCCGTCTTGCGTTGTCCCAAAGTACTGGGATGACGTTCCATGTATTTGCGGATGACATTTCTTGTCCTCAAGTCGTCCGCATGTGTCTGAATATGTCCAGTACACCCTTTCCTTCACATTTTCCCACTTAACTTTCATCCCATAATATTTTTTCCATAAATACACGTCACAATTTAACACATATCAACACGCAATGTAATATATAATTATTCTGTAAATTAATTACATCACGTATATGGGAAAAACGTTATCGGGAAATTACACTATCTTTCTGCATTTCAGATCGTTTTGAGTATTTGATTCAGTAAGAGCTTGCAACCATATAGAAAATTTTGAAATATCATCTTTCCAATTTATTCAGTTATAGAACTCTCTGAAATCTGGATTTTAGCTAGAAATCATGATTCATATGAAGATGATTCATGATCTGCTATTAGCATTTCCTAAAACCTTGCCTAGTGAGACTCTACGTCAACCAGTGGATTCGTTGTTCAATTAGATTGAAGTCGCATTTAGTCTACAAATTTTTTCGCTAAATTTCTTAACAAAAAGCTAAGTCTAAATATAACCATTAATTTGTAACTACTACCAACCTAAAGTACTAAGAAAGCCTCAATGAGTTCTTAAATGTTACCTTTGCTATGTCTTTTCCATTTTAAGAGTGAAAACAAAAAAGAAATCTAAAATCACTGCAATGATAGAGTTCTTATCAAAGGAGTTATATTTTTGGTTGAATGGAAATCATTTAACAGACCATGTCCTCCGGTCGATAAATTTTAGCTAAGTAAAGGTTGGTTTTGTGGTGACATGGAATTATAAACCAAAAATCATAATTCTTCTTTATGATTTTCTTTGTTGGTATCAAGTTGTAGCTTCTATTGCCAAAAGTTTGCCTACGATTCATGTAGCCAGATTTGCGACAGTTAAAAAGATATTAGAAAGCTTCTTACTCAAAACTAGGAAACAATGACCAACTTCTTCCCAAAAGAGCTCACTCTAGCTGTTATCACATGGGAGAATTCCCATTTTCCTCACACAAAAATATTATTGTTGCAACCAACATAGATTATATATTCTTTTCTTATTTGTATTGAAAGATTATAATAGGTATATGTACATGTATATTTTGAGTGAAAATCAGTGAGAATTACTCTAAATTTTGACGTCTGATCTGGTCAGCAAAAATAGTGTTAAGAACTCAAATATTTTAATAAAATATGAAATAGAGTTATAAATTAACATAGACATTTTAGAGGTCTGCTAGCTTTCCCCTATAATATTTTTTCCAAAATTATCGATACCCTAACCTCTATCAACTAGTTCCTTAAATAAAGACACCAACCGAAAACCAGAAGACTTGAACATAAATATCTAAAAATAAGAAGAGATTTTTCTAGGAATGCTAACAAATGATTTAAAAATCTTAAAAGATACTATAATTTAATTTGTATTTTTTGTTTTCCTTACATAAGTAAATTTTAGAGGTAGTGACGTATCAATACATTCTTCCCTAAGATGCACCTTGTCCTCAAGGTACATGATTTTTATGCTCCTTTCTCTTTAATCATTCAGTTCATCGTCAGTTAAATATATGGCAATCTTGTCTTCACTAGGTTGTGTTGTCTGCAAAATTTGTCTCTACCCGGGTGGTCTAAAAACCATTAATTATGCTCAAATTTCCGTCCACAAACCATTCATAAATTGAGCCTCGAATATGTGATCAGGAATGTCTTGAAAAAGAGCAGTCAATTTCTCGAACTGCAATGTATACTCTCTCATTGTTCCCTCTTGTCATACTGCCAAAAGTTACTCTGATAAAAAACCTTCATGTGAATAACGAAATCTATTTAACAGAAGATCCCTTATATCCCTCCAACTCCGAAAGAGTTGTCTTTCGTCCTCCCATTGATTCTAAGCAAGAGCCTCTCCCTCAAAGTGTACAACCAAAACATCCATTTTTTTAGCTTCCAACAATAGATGAAGAGCAAAAAAACGCTTAACTCGAAATACCCAATCATCAGGTTGCTATTATCAAACTCGAGCATCTCCAAATTTTAATCATGTTGTTTCTTGCCTCGAATCAGGTCAACTCATCAGAATCAGGTCTGTTTCCTAAGCTGAAGGTCGTAGGTGCGCCTACAGAATGATTGAACCTGGCAGTCGGTCGTTGGCGAGGATTTTGGTGTTCACCCTCGCTGAACAACTCCTCCTCCAGAAGCCTGGGGGAAACTCTATCACGACCTAAAGGCAAGTCAGACAAAAATGCAGGGCCAAATGACCTTGCCCTCAGAGAGGACTTGATCGCCCAACCCAAGGTTTGTTGAAATTCGTGGAAAACTTGAATATAATTACCAGCTGTAGCCCACTTGGGATGGGTCACGGTCCATATAGTGATCACAAGAGTAAATAATGCGAAATTATAAATTATAAGTCTAAATGAAATTGTGCATACAAACCAAAGTCCAAAAACTAAATCCAAAATACTATACAAATTATCCAACAGATTACTAACCATGAAATGAAAACACACCTAAAGAAATGAAAGAGGAATGGAAGCAAAATATTCAACCCAAACCGTGCAAGTCTAACTACTATTCTCTTTACCTAGAGGGGAGGGTCATTGGGATGAGTGACTAGCTCAGTAGGAAACTTATATTAAATGTTATGCGGGTTTAAAACTTGTTTTACTCTTTTTGTAAAAACTATGGGTTTTGGGTAATCTTGCACGTTTTTCAAAAACTTTAAATCTTTTTTATCTTTTAAGGAAATCTAGTCTCAAAGGCTCCCAACGAGCCATCAAGAAAACATAGTTGTATACATAGACAACTATAAGTTAAAATACTCTTGTCAGAGTCTAAAAATTGCCAAACATGAGAATTCTAATCAGTAAATCAGAAGGAATAAATAGAAGGGTCCTATACCGGGGCTAAGAACTCAACCGAGGTGTAATTGACTCAATAACAAGTGTGTCTATACAGTAGGGTTGACTTGCAATCTGTTCATTTCTGGTCATTTGAGGTCGACCGGTCCATTTTTGGTCGATTGTCCACTAGCGTCCGGTAGATCAACCGATTATTTCTGGTCGATCCACCATTGTCTTTGGTCAATCGATTGCAAGATTTTTGGTCGATCGACCACATGCTCCCGGTCGATCAATTTGTCGGCTAACTGATCAACCGATCGATTTCTAGTTGCAAGTTGGTTGACCAGATTCATCTCTGGCACGATTTCTCTGTCGAAGACACATCGTTTTCTTCCGTTTGGCCTCTAATAGATAGATAAACCTACCTAGACTTCAAACATATCAATATTTTTCAGAGGGGTCCCTCGGAGGAGAAAACCTTACTCTTTCGAAATCCTCCTTAAAAAATGTTGCTCCCCTCGTCGATGCAAACGTTTCCCTTCTATTGGAATGTCGCAATTTCTTAGTTTGACCTCCAGTGTTCTCCCTCTTCGCGTCGTCTAACCATCGGCGAGATAAAGAAAATGAAGAGAAGAGTTTTCACTTCTTTTCTTTCTTTTATTTTATTCTTCATTTATTTTAATTTAATTAATTTATTTAATCAATAATATATATAAATATATATTATATATTAAATAAATCAAATTCAATTTCCGACTTTAATTTTGAATTGTTTCGAACGTTGACCGACAACGTCTTTTTAGCAAAACTACTTTTCCAATTTCACTTTCTCGATTTATTTACCTCTTGATAACATTCAATTTTACCGATTTTTGACCGCTTGACCAAAATTTCACACGTGGACATTACGCGACAAATTGGGTCAACTTCTCAACTGTAATACCCCGAAAATATTTTTTCCATTTTGTGGATGTATTAAATTTGGATAATTAATATATATGAATATTTTATCATGTTGCTTAATTATAATGCTTGGAAAATGGGTTAATGTTGAAAATTAATCTAAGTGTGAAAGTTAAGAAAAAAGTGTACTGATGAGTTTTCGGACGAAGTCCGAAATCGGGTCCAGACGGTGCAGACAGTGCGGATGGTGCAGATGAGGAAAAAATGAATCTGTACAATTTCTGGACACTTTTGGATGACCTGCGGACGATGCGGAAGAGGATGGTTTGCGTCTGATTTGACTCTGGACAATTTTATGACACTCTCAGACGACTTACGGACGATGCGGACGAGGATGGTTCGCGTCTGATTTGAATCTATACAATTTTGTGACACATTCAGACAAATTCCAGACGAAGATACGTATGAGAAATCGTGTCCGAATGTCGCTTGCAGACAGTACAGACGAGGTATTAGGAAGTGTTTTCTTGTCCCAAATTGAGTTTCGAACGAGTACGGACGAGGCCCGGACGACTCGACTCGTCCGAATTATCGGGAAAATATGAGAAACCCATTTATAAATTCTTCTCTCTCTTTCGATTTTGTAAACCACTCTACATAATCTCTCTCTCCAGCCTCCCACTGCAACGTCCAGCTTTTTCCCCTGGGTTGTGGAAGCTTTTCCACGTGGTGTTAGGTCATTAGACCACTTCCTCTTGAATTGGGCAATTGACAACAGCTTATCCTCTTCCCTGTAGCTCAGTCTTTCTCTCTCCCTTTCGTCTATGTCTATAAGAGTGATAAGCTCCAAGGGCGACAAGAGCTTAATTTAGAAAACGGGCAATAAACTGTAAATTAAATTGGATCAACAACAATAATCAGAGTAATTCTTCAAATTCAAACGTGAACTTTGGCTCAATTTTGGAGGACACTTAATTAACACAATCAAGTAAGTTGTGTCAAAATTTCAGATCAAAACTCATTCTGAATCTCTAGTTATAGCCGAAATAAGATATCACCAAATATCGAGCTTCTTCCGAACAGTTTTGACGACCAGAAATACAACAGTGAGAACTCACTCCATATAACTCCAATAATTCCCAAAATTTACAGGTAGCTTCGTCACTCAACAAAGAATAAAACTCCAGAAGAAATAAATTTAAGAAAACCCACGCAAGGGCTTCGAAACAGGCCAACAATCCAATGCAGTAAACAGATTGCACAGAAAAACAGATTATGAGATTAACAAAATATCCAGCAAAACTCCATATTCATAAGGAACGACGCCTTTATCTCAATACACAATTGTTAACCACCAAATATGAAGGGAATAGGACCAGAACAACCAAATCTTACCAGCAATAATCTTCGAAATTACAAAGGGAACTGTGGAGTTCGATTTTACCTCATAACGTGAGAGGATCGAAGTAATCGGCTTAATCACGGATTAAGCGCTCTCCAAGGGATCTAGCGATTCTCCTATCTCCACACTACAAGAACACCACCAAAGATGATGCTTTGGAAGAGACAGCAACCCTTCCAACTTGCTCAAGAAATCGCTAAAAGAGAAGCAAGTTCGGGTGAAAATGGAGAGGGCCGAGAGGAGGGAGATCCTGCGGGCACACACCTTCAACAATGGTTATTTTCTAATTCTTCAAAACTGCCTTCTAATTCAGCAAATAGGGCTATAAACCCTAAGTTTTACAATAAAGACAAAAGACTAAAATAGCCCTAATTAACAAATGANNNCCCTAAGTTTTACAATAAAGACAAAAGACTAAAATAGCCCTAATTAACAAATGATCTAAACAGCCCTTGACAATAAACAAAAAGAAATAATCCGAATTTGGAAATCAGTCTTTGTAAAATGAACATTAGCTATAGCAAACCAAACCCAAATAAAACGCCCAATATGCCTTTGGAAAGCTCTAGCTGTTAGCTGCATTTGATATGAAGGACTAAAATTGAAAGGAAATCATCTCAATTGTCAAAACTGCACATGAACACCCAGAGGTCAGATTCAATGCGGGAAAAGGAAGCCCACAATTTCTTCTTTGATAATCATGATATCCACTAGTCCAAAAGCACCAAATCCTCTTGAGACATTGATTAAAACTTTCCTCCAAATTGGTTAGGAAAGAAATACCTACAAAAGAAATAAAAAAGTTAGAAAATAAAAGAGCCCTTGGTTCAGGCTCAAGTGACGGCACCTTGGGGCACATCAAAGAGGTAAGTTTCCTGCAAGTTTAACTCTGGTCTGGCAGTTGTAAGGTGTGAAAAAGAGTGTTACCTTGTTGAGAAGTGGTTGGTGAGTGATGAGCTCATGAAAGTGTAGTGTGTGAAGGGTGCTCTGTTGTCCATCCGTGAACTGACGCAAAGCTAAAAGTTTATTTATTTGATTATGAACCTCTGGTTTTGGTCAAATTAGATATAAAGATAGGATTTATCCTTAATGTTGCTTTGCTTAGGAACTGTTGAAAGTTTGGAAGGATTGTGGATACACATTTGGCTGCTGTTTTGGTTGCTGTTGGATGTGGTTTTTGTTATTGGATATTGAGGTAAGGATTAGAATTATTGTTGGCCAAAGAAGACCCTACATTACGGGTTTTTGTGTGTTCAATTGTTAAATGGGTGAAAGCAGGGATATTATAGTTGATGTGGTTAAGTCATGCTTAAAGGATTTATGCTTGGATCTAATTTGGAACTTGAACTGTTGTCTCTATGAATCATAAATTGGATGTTGTAAGATTTGGGCGTCGTAAATTATACTTACACTCACATTTGATATTATTGAATTTCAAGCATGCTCAACAGTTTAATTGTTCGAATTAAATCTGAGAAAACTCACATGGAATAGTTAGGATAGAGATTTGATTGAGCCTTGTTTGAGTGGATCTGAATATGTTCTTCCTTACTCGTAACGATTAATTAACAACGCGAACCTTGTAATGTCTTAGCTCAAATTCTTACTATAGATCTGATTATTACGATAAATTAATATGGTGTTCTTAAATTGAATTCCCTATGAATTAGTAATTAAATTGGTTGTGTTTCTATTGTTTGACGTTTCCATGATTTACTTTTGTGGCATTCATGCATCATCCTAGGAATTATGAAACTGCCTACATATTGTATGTCATCCTAATATATGTAAATAGTCATGTGGGGGTTCCGGAGAATTGGGGATGGTTCTCGTGATAACACCCCTATTGGAGTGCTTACTCCCACATAGTGGCTGTGAGGTACAGTTAAGTCACGTAGATCTTAAGATTCTCAATTCTCTTGTACTAAAATCCCCAATGCCTTCAACAAAAGTGAATGGGTATGGCACGTAGTGACACCCCTATTGGTGTGTTCCCTCTTCGGGAATACGGTTAAGCTACGTGATCAATTGACTTATCCATCACCCCGGTTCACATATGAGATATGGATCTCCTCTGTAATGCATTGCATGGTCATGCATATCATTTGAATTGTATTTGAATTCTAATTCTTACTGGACGTTAGGCTTATTATTTTCCCCGTAATGTAGGTAACTATTACAATGATGATGACATACCAGTTGAGGAGGAGAGGATGACCCCTCATGTTATCAACCGATTTGACCTGTTGGGTGCGGCTCACATGGTTTGGGATTTATTGGTATTTTGAAAGTGGTGGGCATTTGGTATTTTGGTATTAGTACTATTTTGAATATTACAAATGTTTTGTAATCAAGGGACTTTTGTCGAACACTTGGAAACTATGTTTTGAAATCCCATTACTATTCTGAATAATATGATTTCCTTCAAATGAATTTTGAACAAATTAAACGAAAAATTTTATATGACGAATTTTGTTAAAATAAAGGAAAATAGTTTTAAATTTTTCGGGGCGTTACATCAATGCCTTAATTGATTTGAACGCGAAAAATTTACACATAGAATTATTACACTCCTGCACGAAGGGAGAAACCTGCTCCTGAGCGAACTTCACCCAGCACCAACATCGTCGCGCCTCACCCCAGCGCAAACCTCATTTTGTGTCATTGTCAATGTCACTAGAGTCTACATCACCAAAGCCAAATCAGCTTTCATGGTTTGGAGTGAAGCAACGTCTACCTTCAACTTTTCCAGATCCTAGGAAACTTGGTAGCAAAAAGTCCCTAGTTCTGACCGGAATTCCTCTCGAACTTAACCAGTTCTGTCTTCTCCAGCCACCTCTTTTCCTTCTCCTCTCTTCTCAGCCATGAAACTTGTGTCTGTCAACAACATGTATGCTTTTTTCTTTGCAAAGCTTTGAGGTTTCTCCTTGCAACTTTGAAGCTTTTGTCAACAACTTCTCCTTATGACTTCGAAGCTTCTGTCAACAACTTTAGCTTCCCGTGTAGGTGATCTGATACCAATGTTAAGAACTTGAATATTTTAATAAAATACAAAACATAATTACAAAAGAACGCAAATGTTCGAAAGATTTGCTAGCTCTCCCCTATAATATTTTTCCAAAATTATTGATACCCTAATTCCTTACAACTGCTTCCTTAAATAAATATACTGATAAAAGAAAACTTCTTTATTTCATATACCCAATTACAGAACACACACAAACCACATAGCGCATGCACAATCTATTATTGGAGGACTATCATTACTCCCCGCCCAATAACAAACAATGTCCTCTAGGTTAAAAGTAGGAAATTGAAAATGGATCTGATCGAAATCCTCCTAAGTAGCTTGAATCGGTTGAAGATGCTTTCATTTGATTAAGACCAAAATTTTTCTCGGCTCACCACAATTGTATTGGACATCCAATAGAGACTCTGGCTGCAGTTGCCAATCCATATCATTCAACAATAAGTCCGGTTAGGGAACCACTGACGAAATTGGCCCAACAACTTTTTTCAATAAAGACACATGAAAAACTAGGTGAATCAAAGAGAATTCAGGCAACTGAAGCCTGTAAGCCAGCTGACCTATCCGTTCCAGCACTTGAAAAGGTCCAAATACCTTGGAGAAAGCTTGACACTCAGTTTTTTAATCAATGATTTCTGCCTGTATGGTTGAATCCGAAGCAAAACAAATTCGCCCACTTGAAATTCCACAAAATGATGATTCTTATTAGCATAGAGCGACATTTGGATTTGAGCCTTTTGTAAATGAAGCTTTAAGGTAGCGAAAATATCATTCCTTTCCTGCAATTGAATGTCTACTGCCGAGACGATAGAATCAATCGGTAAATCAATCTTCAAAATTGGTAGAGGATCTCGCTTATACATCTCTTTGAATGGTGTCATGTGAATAGATGAATGATATGAAGTGTTGTACCAATATTCATCCTAGCTAACCACTTCGACTAAGCTTTAGGTTTATCACCAGAAAAACAGCGTAAATAAGTCTCAATAGTGCGATTTACCACTTCGGATTGGTCATTCGTTTGATGGTGATAAGCTGAACTAAATTTCAATGTAGTACCCTGAAAAGCAAACAGTTCCTTCCAAAACTTACTAACAAACATTTTATCTTGATAAAAAATTATGGACTTGGGCAACCCATGAAGCTTAAAGATATTATTGAAAAACAACTCTGCAACTATTTAAGCAGTAAAAGGATATTGTAACGGCAAAAAATGAGCATATTTACTCAAATGATTAACTACAACAAGAATAGTATTCATGCCCTCTGATTTTTTTAATTTCTCAATAAAATCCATAGTAATGTCCTCCCAAATATCATTAGGAATCGACAACGGTTGAAATAATCTTGCCGGAGATAGTGATTCATATTTATTTTTCTGACACACTTCACAAGGCCTGACAAAATGTTTAACATCTGTTCGCATTCCAAACTAAAATAGTTCGACAACTAAACGATGAAGAGTTTTGACAAATCCCGCATGGCCACCAATTGGACTAGCAGGAAACAACTGCAAAATGTAAGGAATATATTTAGATTGTTTCGAAATCACCTTTCTCCCTTTATAAAATAGCTGAGCATTAATAAGGAAAAATCTCGATGGAAACTGCAAATGGTCTTGAAACAATAATGCATTTTTATCACACTTAACTTAGGATCGGCATCCACCTCTTTTTCCAATTCTCGCAAATCACAACGGCTCTAACATAAAATTCCCTACAACTCACAATCTCAAGATATGTCCTCTTTCCTTGATAGAGCATCAACTACTTTATTGTTAACGCCTGGTTTATACTAAACTTTAAAATTAAATCCTAACAATCTTGTGAGTCATTTCTAGTGCTTGATCACCATCATTTGCCAATTCAAAAGAAATTTCAAATTTCGTTGATCGGTACGAACACTAAAATGACGACCTAGTAAATACGGGCACCACTTTTGGATAGCTAAAACAACAGTCATCAATTTCCTTTCAAATACTAATTTAAAATGTTTTGGGTGCAATAACGGCTCACTAAAAATGCAATTGGTTGTTGGTTTTGCATCAATACAGTTTCTATACCTGTCCCCGAAGCATCAGTTTCGACCATAAAAATTTCACAGAAATTGGGCAATGCTAAAATTGGCAGTGTAGTCATGGCCATTTTTAAACTCTTAAAAGCATTTTCAGCTTCTTCGGACAAGCAAAACATATCTTTTTTAAGTTGCGCATTAAGGGATAAAGTAATTGCACCATAACTAGCAACAGATTTACAATACTAACCTATCAGCCCCAGAAATTCATGTAATTGAAATATAATAATTGGAGATTTCTAATCTATAATCACCTGAATTTTGCTAGGATCCACTGCCACCTCTTTTTCAGAAATTATATAGCCAAGATACTCCAACTTGTCTTAGCAAAACAACATTTCTTCTCATTGACATACAATTGATGTTCAGTTAGTGTATGTAATGTCGTGTTGAGATGAATTATATGTTATGTATACGACTTGCTATAGACAAGTTATCATTAAAGAAAACCAAGATAAATTTTCGAAGATATTGTCAAAATATCTTGTTCATTAAAGATTAGAATGTCAATGGAGCGTTTGTTAAACCAAATGGCATAACTAAAAATTCATAATGGCCTTCGTGAGTTCTAAAAGCTGTTTTGTGAATATTTTCCCTTTTAACTCGAATTTGATGATATCTCGACTTTAAATCCAATTTCATAAAAATTGTTGCACCATATAACTCATCCACCAATTCATCAATAACCAGAATTGGGAAACGATCTTTTACTGTCTCTCTATTAAGAGCTCGATAATCTACACAAAATCTCTAGCTATTATCTTTTTTTTAGTTAAGATAATGGAACTAGAGAACGGACTTAAACTTGGTTGGATAATGCCAGCCTCTAACATTTTTTCACGTACTAACTTCTCAATCTCATCTTTTTGCACAACTGGATAATGATAAGACTTGACATTTATTGGGGCAACTCCATCCGGTCAAAATGATAGCATGATCTTATTTTCTTTCAAGAGGTAAACCTTTCAGCATATTAAAAACATGTACATACTATAACGACCCGGATTTTTGTAATTCCTTTAAAAATGCGTAAAATTTAAAAAAAAATTCTTTTTAAAACAAGACATATCAGAGTGCGTCTAACCAGATCGCTACTGACTCTTTCTTAAAACTCGATATAAAATCCATTTAGTAAAGATTTATGCGGAAGCGTAAATAAAATCATCGTTTGTAAAATATAGCGGAAGCATTATAAAATCGTTTATTTAAAACTTGGCTTGGCGGAAGCGTAAATAACTAGTTGAAATAAGAAATACTAAACCATTGAAATACCACTTTTATACGATTTACTATGTGACTTAATTACAACATTTAAAACTTAACTTAATTGACACAGTTTCTCTTTGACCCATTTCATATGCCTAGCCAGCCACAAGCATCCCTTGTGCGTACGAATCCATCTTCCCTGCTTTCTATTGTTTATTCTTTATCTTTGCTCATCATTTGCCACTTCTAGTCCATGTGTTTTCTCTACGTACTGTACCTACATCTACACCACAAGCAACTGTGAGCCTAATGGCTCAGTAAGGAAAATGGTTAATGCAATATGTTTATGACTCTCTTTAATTCATTTGGAATGGGAGCCACCCATACCAATTCTTTCATTACGTTTCTTCTTTCTTTCTTTACTTGTACTTCGAGCTGGAGATTGAAAGACCCGTATGGAATGGTATAGTGGATCGGGTCTAACCTCCCATGGATAACTAGGTCTCATTCCCGATGAGGTAAGTGCATTTCCTAATTACCAGACTAGAACCGCTACCCATCCGCCTCCCAACTCCCTTATTCCTTTCTTTCGTCTTTTCTTATCATTTTACTTTCCTTACCATGCATGTGATATAACGACCCGAATATTCGTAAATCGTTAAAATGCGTAAAATTTAAAATTTCTTTCTTTTTAAAACAAAGCGTATCAGAGTGCGTCTAACCGGATCGCTAATGACTCTTTCTTTAAACTCGTTTGGAAAAACCAATTACAAGGTGCAGAAGCATAAATAATAAAATAAAAACTATTTGTTTAAAATCTTGCGGAAGCGTAAAGAAATAACCCTTATAAATTATGGTAGAAGCGTAAATGAATCGTTTAAAGGATAAACTAAACAATGAAGTGCAAAACAATAAACTTAATATGATTATAACCGTTTACTCGTTCTTTTCTTTGCCTGGCCAGCCCCGAGTCTCACGCGTGCGAAATCAATCATCCCTGCTTCGTTATGTGTTCATCATCTACTTATTATCTGTTCATCGTTGTACCTACACCACAAGTAATACATGAGCCTAATGACTCAATAAGAAAATGGTGAAAACAATTATGCATATCTCTCTTTAATTCTTCTTGGAGTGGGGGCCACACAAACCAATTCTTTTCATTACGTTCGTTCTTTCGTTTGTTCTGTACTCGTACATCAAGCTGGAGATTGGAGGGTTATTAGGGGATGGAATAGTTGACTGGACTTTACCCTTTACTTGCAGCTAGGTCCCCGTTCCTGTCAAGGTTGGGGGCTTTGCCTAACTGCGGAGTAGTTCTGCTACCCATCTGCCCTCTAACTCCCTTTTTTGTCCCCTTTCCGGCGTATCCCGCCTTCAAGAGTTCTCCCCTTCCGGCATATCCCGCCTTCAGGGTTTCTTCCCTCCCGATGTATCCCGCCATGAGGGTTTCTTCGGTGATGGGCGTATCTCGCTCATCCCGAACATTCTTGTTCTTAGCATTTTCCTCACTCATGCATGTGGGTACCACCCCGAAGGGGTACCCCTACTGGGTTTCTATTAACATGATCTCAACCTAACATGACGCACAATGCATATAACATAACTTTAATAGGAATTGAAGTGTACATGTAGAAGTAATTGAAAGCACATATAAGGAAAGCAAAACATATAATAGAAGGAAATAACTGCACACCACAAAGAACAAGTACAATGAATTGAAACAAAAAACATGCTCGAATTAATAGGATAATATCGTTCGGAAAAGAATCGAAAGCAGACTATCGATTAACATGTAAATTATCTTGGTCCATTTACATACTTCTTATATTTTTTATTCTAAGTGATTTAAATATGCTCTTGTTCTAGTTCATTGGTTAAGCATACTAATTGAACATATTAATCACAAGTTTATTACATGGCATGTCTTGATTAGTTGTCATGCGAATATTAATCCAATTTAATTACATGCTCGACTAAATCGTTATCATGTTCAAGGTTTAAACAACTGGTTAATTATCATGCTTAGTTACATACTTAGATTAGCTAATTAGTCAACATGCTCAAGTTACAACACCACTTTAGTCAATTAACATGTCCAAGTCTATTTATCTACTCCGATTAATTAACATGCTTGAATGTACTTAATAGCTAACATTAAAACATGCTTTAATTAATGTTAAAACATGCTAAACCTAGCTAAGTTAATATGCTAACTAATTAATATGCTTAGCTAATTAATTTACTTAAGTAGTAATCACATGCTTGACAGCATATTATGTTTTACATGCTTAGCCGATTTACATGCTAGGAAGGATATAAATACAAGGTAAGTAGTTTACATGATAATATCGTTCTAATTAATTACATGCTCAAGTTTACAATTAGTTATTCTAGTAGATTTACATGCTCAAGTAAAGTATAATTAAGCCATCTACTATCATTGTTAACATGCTTGAGTACAATTAATAAATGCTAGTTTAGTTGTCTAACTTGCTCAACTAATTAGTTATCAATTACAACTAGTTAATTATCATACTCAATTGGTTAACAATTGGTTAACATGCTCGTTAATTTAACACGGAAATAAAAAGAAAATAACCAAACGATATATATATATATATAATGAAAGAAATGACGGTTGAATTATCATAAGAGATGTAATCTAGATAGCAAGTAGATAATCCATGATAGAACGTTTAAAAGAACTTTTAGCACATTCATGCTCCTTATCATTCACGCTTTCATCATTTACACTTATCACATTCACTCCTTGATTATTTGTCATAGCAATCTATCACAACAATTAAAGGAAAACATATGCAGTAAGAAGGACAATTAACAGTAAAGAATATGTCTACAAAGTAAAGCATTTGATCACAATACAGAGACAACTACGAAAGCAAAACTGACAATAAAAGAAATGAATCATGAAGCAAATCATATTCTAACAAATCAAGGGAATGTCCATGGCAAGAAATCAACAAGGAAATACCGAAAAATTATCTAAGGAATTAGCAGTGAGCATTTCAGAAAATGAACATAAAACGCACGCACTTTACTTGTGGTGTAGGGCTTCAATGGCTAAGACACAACCAAATTCCTTACCTCAAAGTCTATTGCGTCGACGCATAACCGCTATCTTTTCTTCTCCTTTCGATACCTTAAAAAATTAGTAACATTTATCATTAACATTTTCTCATCGAACCCCTTTAAACCTTAACACTTAGAAGTTCTAATATTCACAACTTAGCAGCCAACAAAACATGTTCATTATTCTTTTATCCAAGACAGATTGTTCCAACGTTCATAACTAAACAGTTCATAACTTGTCACAACCAACAGTAGAGAGCACATTCACAACTTCGTACTAATCACACAGAGATTATAAACAACTCATCATCATATCCAATTTAACAACTAATCTCAAATCTTACCCAGACAAAAGAAAATCCATGTATAACAACCAAGCCCAACAGATGCCACCCATAAACCAAAAATAACAATTTCACTTCCAACTTTAGGCAACAAATAATTAACAACTAACCGAGTACATATATTCATCCATTAACAGAGTGTAACCTGCTGTCATGACTGATTTCTAACATGTTCATGCATTCGGAATACCAATCAACAACGCATACCACATGTAATAGAAATCCATTCAGAACCAACGACTACACAACCACAAGAGAGTATTCCAAAATCAACAGATTATTGCCTCTAATAGATCATCCAGCGACCAATATTTCTAAATCAACTAAGTGTTTCACAAGGTAGTATATAAATACATATTCCAAAGCAGATAGTCCACAACACTTAATCAAGGAGAGTAGTTTACTGAATATAAATCCAACGACAGAGCAAATCATTTTAGCATCTTGTAACAACAGCAAAAGACTCATTTTACCTTGAGGAACACCCGAGAGGTGATTGCAGAGGAGATCCGAGAGCAACTCCCTCTTCTCTCCCTCATCTTCTTCAACTTTCACAGCTCCAGAGAGCATCTCACCACTCAACCCAGCACATGCATTAAACCATGACAGAGGATAACATTTATCTTTACCAATCTTCACCCACGTAACAGTATATAATCCAAAACATCAGAGAATGATCATCTCACCTGAAGAACCAAGAAGACCCGAGAGCTCTCCATCCAGCCCTCTCCTTCTCTGCCTTCCTTCTCACAAGAGCTCAATCGAGAGCATTTAACAGCTCTGCCTCCACTTCTCTCCGTCTCTCTTACGAACCGAAACAGAGAGGACACTCTCTGCCATTAACCAGGGCAGAGAGTGACATTCTCCATCTTGCCCGACAATTCACTCCAGCTTTTTCAGAGTGTTCCCCGCACGATGGACACGCTGGAATCACCCATTTGGGCCGAGCTGTAGCCCGGGCCCATCCAAATTTGGCCCAACGGCCCAAGCCCATCATCCCTGCCATCTCATCTCTTCATCGCCGGCCACCGCCCCTGCAACACCATCCCAACCACGACCAAACCACAAGAAGCCATAGAGGAGGAAGAAATTGACTAAACGTACCTCCATCGTCGCCAGAAATCGCCATGGCAGAGTCCAATTCGAACCTTAGCCGTCGTTCGCAACCCGTCCTGTCGCTGCTCCTCGTCGTCGCCAGCCAGCCGTCGCCATGCCATCGGCGCCGGCATCACAGACCCGTGAGCGAAACTTGAGCGTGCGAGGACAGAAATCGTCGCTTCAAAACGCCAGCGTTAAGTTGAGCCTCGCGCGAACAACCCGAGCGCTCCACCGACGCAAGACGCGTCGGCCCGGTAGCTCGCCGACCGTCAACCCTTGCTTCGCCGACGCTCCGATCGCTCGTCATCGTCTCGCCCGATCGCTCGCAACCTCCGATCGTTTGCCCCCCTCTCTTTCTTTCGGGCTCTTTGTTGCGAAGAATGGCTAGAGCCATTCTTTTCCTCCCCCCTTATTTTTATATTATTATATCTTTACTTAATACTAATAAATCTTCAAACCCTATAGTTTAATTTAGTAAATTAACCTATAGTTTAATTTAGTGAATTAACCAATAGTTTAATTTAGTAAGTTAACAAATCCCAAATATTACATGATTTAAGTCTTAAATTAATACTTATTTTAATTACAAAATTTTCTATTTTATTTATCTTCAATTATCTGATTTAATCTTAATACTCTCCTTTTTGTCATTTCGTCAAATGGCCAAAGGACAAACGAAATGAGGGGCGCTAAATCGATTTCGTTATTTAATAACAGTCTCACTTATAAATATTAACCCAATTAATCATTTATATTATAATTTAATTTAATTAACCCCAATTGATCACATACATTATAATTTAATTAATCGAATTAATATTTATTGTAATCACATAAATCTCCATAGATTATAATCTAACGAATACGTCATCATTAATACCCCGATAATTATTCAATTAATCCAAATGCCCTTAATAAATTTTCAATTGTTCTTAATAAATTTCGATATAAAGATTCAGGGTGTTACATGTGAGTACCACCCCGTGGGAGTACCACCCCGTGGGAGTACTCCCTAGTCCCTACTTTGTTTCTATTACATGATGCATGACCATACATTCTCAACCTAACATGATGCATGATACATGATACTTCACAATATAACATTCATAAATAATTGAAGTGCGCATAAACGAAAATCATTGGAAAGCAACAATTGAAAACACATGGCAAAGAAGACAATTGCGATGTACAATAGAGAACATCTATAATATAGGAGAACATCTATCATATGAAACACATAAATAGTATACCAATTGTCAAATTAACTTCCTAGTCCGTTTACATGCTTCCTATTTTTATTAGACTAGATGATTATCCTACTTAATTTACATGCTCAAGGGTTAATTACATTTATTATCTAGTTAGACATCTTAGTTACTTCTCTAGTTCATTGCATACTCCCTACAATTATTATTCTACGTGATCGTCCTGATTAGTTATCCTAGATGAGTTACATGCTCGATGTCAATTTACATTAATCTAGTTGGTTGTCCTAATTAGTTCACCGGTTCAAGAATGAATTATATAATTTCATAGCATATATAACCAATTGACATGTGAATATCATTCTAGTTATTGACTCTAGTTCATTTCGTGCTCAAGAAAGAATAGTGATTAAACATGCTCAGACAGTTATTCTAGGTCAATTTACATGGTTTACTAATTGATGTACTTTAAGTAATGATTATCATGTTTGGATTAATTTCATGCCGCGAGTAAATTAAATAATTAATCATTATGTTTGTCTAGTTAATTATCTAGTTATTTATTTACTCTACTTAGTAATATGCACCATTTTTAATTACCAAATAATATTCTAATTAGTTAAGTAACATGCTGATCCCAATTACCATGCTAGTAAATTGTTAAGTGTGCGAACTACTCTAATTAATTTATTAGTAACATACTCGACTTCATTAACAAGATTATAACATAGATCATATATTAACTAGCTATACCAAATTAATTTAAGCGGTCATCCTAGTTAAACATAGTCAAACATACTCTTCTTAATTATTACTATCACTAAACATGCTTGGATTCAATTGTTCCCTATCACTACCATCATTCCAGCAAGTAACAATTGTAATAACAGAGAAATCCATCATCAATGAAACACACATCACATCATTCAGTATTCATCATTCTTCATTCTTCTTACATTCTAACATGGACATTAGGTTATTGTAGCAGTCATAGGTACAGTCAATAACATCACAGAGCAACAAAATCTACACGTCACTACTCACAAGCTAACATCGAAGGAAATACAACAAAAAGTCATTCAAGGAAACTAAACCAACTATTGACTACCAGCAGTAAACATCACAGAGGAACTAACATAACTCACGCACCCATACTTGTGGTGTAGGGCCTCAATGGCCAACACACCCTTAATCCTTACCTATTGAAGACTTCTTCCTCATGGACAGCTGCACTCCCGTCAATTCCAACCATGCAGGAAACCCAAGTCCTCTTTGAACGATCCAAAATAATGGAGAAGAAGGGAAGGAGGACTGAAGAAATAGGGATCTCACCTCCCTGGGTCGTGTCCTATGTGGGGAAGATGGCGTTGTGTGTGATTTCAACGACCCACGTCGTTTCTTCCCCTGATTTAAATCTTATCAGTTGCTGAACTGATACGATTCGGACGATGGCGGATGTCAGTCTTGCGTCCACAGTCATCCACAAGGCCAGATATTTGAAGGCTAAAATCTGACTTCGGACGGCAGACGGCGTCCCCAACTTTGTCCTTAATGTCAGCAGTCGTGATTAGGATGCTAGTCGGCGTCCGCATACGTCGTCTGTGAGGGGAATTGAATAAGACAGATTCAATTCAGACGCCACTTCTCGTGTCTGCACCTTCCGCATATGTCGTCCGAATGTGTCTAGGAATTAGATAGACAATTCGGACGACTCTCCTCCTCGTCCGCAGTCGTCCGTGGTCGTCCTAATGTTCCCAGACTTAAACAGATTTGTTGTAGACGCATCCTGTCTCGTCCGTATCGTACGCGTTTTGCGTCCGCAACACCTCAGCACAGCGAGGTTGGGACACTAGACGGCGTCCTGAGTCATCCCAAATGTATGGACGACATTCCAGGTGTGTTGCGGATGACACCTCTCATCCGCAACATCGTCCGCAGGCATCCTAATGACCAAAAGTCCATCTTTCCTTCGAAAATTCAACTAAGTTTTATCCAACTCGGATATCTTACAAAATTATTAAGCCATGGCCAAGGAGTAAGAACAAAATGCATTACATTAAATTTCATCTTGGAATAAGATTACATCGTTTATGGGAACTAGTTTACAACTGCTGTGACATTTCCCCTATAAATACATGTCATAAGAAGACACGTATAGATACGCCATGTGATGTCCTCCAAACTCCAACACTTCGATTACATCACGTATATGGGAAAAACATAATGGAAATACCTCTAGACTTAACACTCAAGAACGCCCTTGGTAATATCCCGATAACTATCCAACTTAAAAATATCGGGATGTTACACATACTATCTTAACAATGCACTGATTTCCTTCTAATATTTCTCGGTGACCCGTGGTGAACATAGGATACTATCACTGACATATATTAATACACCCTGCTTTGTTTTCTTGAAAGCTTTCATCATAGCTGTTAGGGATACTTTTGTTCGACTAAGACTCCAATCTCCTCGAATAAAAATTGTTTTGTTGTCCAGTGTAAACTTCATGACCAACAGCTTCCAATTCAAATATATTTCTCCAATTGATTCTAACCATTTCATGCCCAAAATAACCTCTGAATTTCCCAATTCAATGGGTAAAAATTCCTCCATAATTTCCACTTCTAGTAAAATCAATAAAACATTCTTGCATATACCTCTTCCTTTGAGAGATTCACCATTGCCCAATTGAATACTATAATCTGCGAAAAAAGAAACTGGCAATTGTAACTCCTCGACCAAACCTTTATCAATGAAGTTACGAGTCGCTCCACAGTCAATCAAAGCAATTACTTTTCTTTCTTTAATTGTTCCACACAATCTCATGGTATGTGGAGTAGTCAGACCCACCACTGAATTCAACGATATTTCAACCAAATCCTTTATATCTTCAATCAAATTCCCCTCTCAAAACGTAGGTAAACTATAATCCAAGATTACTGTATCATCATCTTCTTGCATCATCAACACTTATAACAACTTTTTCTTGCATTGATGACCTATTGAAAATTTTTCATCACACCTGAAACATAACCCTTTTTCTCTTCAAAATTTCATTTCTGCATCTGTCAGAAACCGTATACCAATCTCACTAGTTTTATTCCTTGAATGAGCAACTAGAGGCAAAACTGATGTTTCCATATGAATATTTTTTGTAGTCATTACCACTGTCCAGTTGTGTTTTGAAGAATTTCGAGCTCCCAACCAGTCATTTTTCATTAATTCATTCATATCTTCCACCAATTGTGCTAACTCCATCAAATCCTGAAGCCCTATCGGTCTCATGTCTTGTTTTTTAAACCATTAAAGAAAGCACTGTAAAGTACCTCCTCATGAATGCCAATCAGATTTGATACCGTCGACTCAAATTGAGTCTGTACTCCTTCAGAGATTCATCTTGTTTCAACAAAAACAACCTATCACACCATATTCCTGTATGCATTAGCCCAAATCTTTCCAATAATCTCTTCTTTAAAATTAGCCAGGAACAAAATGGCCGAATTTGACTCTCTCACTCATACCATGAAAGGGCAAAACCTTCAAAATAAACCATTACTGCTTCTAATTTCTCCATTGTTGTAAAACAATTCAACTGGAAAAACCTGTCAGCTATATTTAACCAACCCTCAGGATCAGTAAAAACTAGAAGTTCCAGTTTGCGCGTAAGAAATTCTTAGCTCAGACTTCCTTGGGCTGCCGACGTCGAAGGTCATTCCTCCATCTTCTCCAAAATCCTCGTCATTTGGTCTTGAATTTGGAAGATACTGTTCTTCATCGCAGCAATTTTTTCCATTTTTTTAACTCCTCTTTCATTTTCGCCATTTCCTTCTGCCATTGGGTAATCATCCCAGACTGCAGAACCTACTTTGATACCAATTTGATAGAAGAAAACTTCTTTATTTCTTATACCCAATTACAGAACACACACAAACCAAACAGTGCACACATAATCCATTATTTTACACAACCATTAGGTATTCGAGTCCCTAGAATCTCTTCCTATTTTTTCTTCTGATACAAACCTTCCCACCCAATAACTGTCGAAGACTGTTATTTATTTATTTATTTATTCAGTTTTCTTTCTCCTAGAGTACGTAAAACGTACTAGAGGACTACCAGATACCAACGGAAAACCAAAAATCTTGAACATAAATATCTAAAAATAATAAGAAATTGAACTGCTTCTTTATGGTTTTCTTTATTAGTATCAAGTTGTTGCTTATATTGCTCAAAAGTTGGCCCACAACTCACGTAAATCTCTGCTAGATTTATGACAGCTAAAAAGATATTGGAAAGCTTCTTACTTAAAACTAGGAAAAAATGACCAACTTCTTCGTAAAGCAGCTCACTCTTGTTTTTATTACAAGGGAGAATTCCCACTTTTTCTCACACAGAAATATTTCTGTTGCAACCCACGTAGATTAGACATTCTTTTCTTATTTGTATTAAAAGATTATCATAAGTATATGTACATGTAAATTCTGAGTGAAAATCAGTGAGAATTACTCTCAATTTCAACATCTGATCTAATTAGCAAGAATAGTTGAGGGATCAAAAACAAAACAAAGAGAAAAGAGAAAACAGAAAGGAAGAGTTGGAATATCACCCAAAAATCATTCTCTACATATTATTTCTCACAAACTAAGTAGTCCAAACTACCTTCAAAGTTCACAATCCTTAATATTTTTTGTTGGAGTAAGAGAAAAAATGTTTGACCAACTCTATAAAAAAACTATTCGAGAATAAAACATGGGATGCAAAAGATTTCATGATGTGGGAATGGCTAGTGAACTTTATGGAGACAGAAGTGAGCCAAGCAATGTGTTCTACAACAAATCTCAAGAGATTGGGAAGCAATTTCCATAACATATTGCATAATTCTATGAACTAAGGAACGTAATCACTTATAACAATAAAATGAATAAACTTTGGAAAGAAATAGACGTATATGAAGACTATATATGGAAATGTGTGAAAGATGGCTTATATTTAAAATTATTCAAGAGAAAGATAAAGTTACTATTTTTTTTTTTAAAAAAACTCTATTTTGGCTTTGTTAACCAATCCATTAATTTTATACTTTCCTCCTTTATGATACATGAATTGCACAAAAAGCCTTTACAAATAAAGGTGAGATCTAAGATGAAGAAGAAAACCAAGAGTTTGTTTCTTTACCTAGCTTTTGAGGTGGTGTTGTTTCGACCTATCAGACCTATTTGTTGCTTCTGAGAATGATAGAACTGCAGATGGATTTGGCACATTCCAGACAAAAGCTTTTAATAAAAATTATGACAATAAAGTTGAAGCCTCAAATGTCTCTACAAATTTCAGTCACAATGATAAAAATGCTACCTTTTCGAAGCAAAAGAGCACTGGAACTTATCTTTCACTCAAGAAACGCTAGAAGTTACACTGGGGGTATGATATGTTTTTTATCGATTAATCTATACACAATTATCAATAAAAAAGTCAACGTAATGAACACACGATGGCACAATTGAGAAACAAAATCACCAGATGGTTCCTTGCAATTACACGATCTAGTATGAAAAGATGTGAATCATATTGGTTTCACTTAACAATTGATAACTAGGATCCTTGAATGAGCACTATGTAAATGGTAAGATATTGATTGATTACAGCAAATATAGTCTTGAATGATATTTTATATTCCATACTATTGTATTTTGTTTGATAGAAAGTCTTTGTTATCACTTTTTTACGGCTCTTTGTTGGGAGGCTTAACACCAAGGAAAGGTGGGAGAGGAAAGCTAACATGTAAAAACTTCTCATTCACTTGAAATGGGCATACCTGCTCAGACTAGGTGGGAGAGGAAAGCTAACAAGTAAAAACTTCTTATTCTGTCTTTCTTTTTTTTTCTCTCTCTTCCTTCCTTTTGTTAATTTTTCCTTATCTTCTAAATATCAATCCAAATCTTGTTTTTTGCTCGTTTTCCGGCTAATATCAAAACAAGTGGTATCAGAACAACAACGATCCATAGCCGAGGCGTCCTCCTGGTCAAACAAGGATGCTTTGAGCTGCTTCAGCATTGAGTTGAAGAATTTCGGATATGCTATTTCCACTTTTTCTTCTCGTCTCAACATTTCTAATTTCTGGTTGCAGCAACTCACGCTGAGGCAAAAACGATTGGAAAATATTTTTCATAATATCATTCAGGACTAAAACTTCAAACACAATGCTATTATGGTGGGGTTAAATTGACTACTTCCGACTCATTGGCACTCTAAGTTTTCACACATATTTTATGCAAACAAATAAAGCTCAAGAGATTGTGGTCGAGGATTCATGTTTCACGACCAAAGTTAAAATATGGAGTCCAATTTTGGAGAATAATTTGGATGATTACTATGTGGATTATGGATTTGATAAAGAATTCTAGAGATAATGACGCGAATGATCTTTATTGGGTTGAATATCTGAATGACCTTTGCAATAGTTTTTGTTTACCAAAACAACGAACTGCCTACTACAATATTGCAAATATTGTTGAGAATCTCCATTTTGGAAGATTACTTTACATCATAATTCACTTAGAGCAGGAATATCTTTGGAATTGTTCACTTTACAATGTCTTAGTAAGTCATTTCAAACTTTGATGCAAGTGTATAATATGTTTGTATTTGATCCAAGTGGAGGGGATTTACCTTTGGAAGGTGAAGTTGTTCTCAACAACTTCACTTATAATTGTCCCAAGCGAGTGCATCATATTAATAGAGAAATATCAACTATGAAACCAATTTGCCATCCTAGAGTCATAAGCTACTATGAGGTGATAGCTAGCAAGACAAAGAGTTACATTGTCAATGGAGTTCTTGCATTTTCTGAATTTGGGTTGACTGCTTTGCTTCTATGACAACCAACTAAAATTGAATTGAATAGTGCGCCTCAGCTGAGTCGTTTTAGTGTGGTAATTGAGACGATTAAACGACTTTATATGGGGAAGCATAGTAGGGATGATGAAGAAATAATTCATGTTGTTGACCAACATGATGCGAAGGACGTTTTTATTGATGATGCTAGGCTGGATGAATATTTTGAAGTGGATAATTATACTACGAAGGATCCTTTGTTAATAGAAGAGAGTTGGAGTGTTTAAATGAACTGTCTAATTATCCATTAGACAACCAAAGAGAAAACACAACAAAGATTTGGGTAAGAATCATTGTCAATGGTGGTCCATTGAATTAGCAAGTAAAGGTAGGGAAAATCACCAATGGAAAACCAGAATAGTCATCTGCAAAAAAAACTTGTCTCATCCCTAACAGTGTATGGGTGCTTCACAAGAGTTTCTTGAAGATCTAAAATTACAAAGTCCACTACATCCTTCTAGATTTCACCCTAGAAGGAAATCAACTGATATGAAAATAGTGGTGGATTCTTCCTTGTTAGTAAATACTTGTAATGGCATCAATTCTACATTTTTAGTTGGAATGAAGGATATTGATCTCAAAGGGACTAGAGTCCTACTTTCTAAGAACTAGAGCAACGAGCCAAACAAATACAATGGACTATTTGATGGTTTACATTAGAAATTCCATGAGAGTAGTTATGTTTGATCAAAACCCCAATCTGTCAGATCGTTGAGTAATTTTGAAGAGTTGCAATCATCAAGGTTGGAAGCTCGTATTCAACCAGAAGAGAAAGATGACATATGTGAATTGCCTAATATGAAGTTACCAGTTGTCAGCGACCCTTCCTCCACAGAAGTAATTAAATTGTCAAACATGCATAAAAAATGGTTCTAGTGTTAAACTTAGAGGTTTTATCCTAGAAAAAGGCTATAAGGGAACTTGGGAAGATAGTTGCTAAGTATAGACCTCCTGCTATGGATAATCAAGAGGTTGTGACTATCAAAAGGAGACAGGTTAGAGAAATTAAGTTGATGGTTACTAAAGTTGCTAGACTTGTACAAGCAAGCCATGAGAAGAGGTCAAAGGAGTTGATTAGTAGTTTATGAGCATTATAGGTCATTTGAATCAACTCGGAACTATTAAGAGAAACTTAAATGTCATGATAAGTATAAGTCTATTTGTAAAGTAGGAGATTGCGGAATTGAGGGCAGTAGACCAAGATTTGAAAACTCAATTGAAGCCACTAGCCACCATCAATGCAAGCAAGGAGGTTATTGTTTACTCCTGCAATTCATGAGTTTACTTGTCTAAATTTTGTTGAGGAGAAAAACAAAACTGTGAAGAAGCTGCAAGATTGTATTGAAGCTGTCATTACCCAGAGGAGGGCCTAACAAAATTGCCGAGTCAGCCGATCTAATTCTCGGAGAGAACTCGATCGCTCTGCCCAAGGCTAGGCAGAAGCAAAAGTCTTAACATGAAATTAATCCTAAAACTCAAAACACATGGGTTGGGATCCATAGAGTGATTAAAAAGAGACATGATAATATAATAATAAACAAAGGAAAGCACTGTGCAAGAATTAAACAAACTAACATCAAACAACAAATACAAGACGTACCAGAGACAGAGATTTAACCGACGAACCTCCACTCATCCAAGGGAAGGTCGAAGCACCTACCAAGGGGACATTAACAACGCCCATGATGACCCTGTAAATACTCGCGTGGATCTTATGCTTTAACCTTGGGAAAAATAAAGTCTGAGGGATGAGTGACAATCTCAGTAAGATAATCTATACTAAATGCAATGCACGCTAAAAATTAATTTTCTCGTCTTTTTGAAAACCAATTTCATGCTACTCTCCCAAGTGATGTAGGATTGTGCGCCACCACTTATATGGCTCAGACTCACACCTGGGCTTTTCCTGGCCTTCATAAAGCGGGCTGTCACATCAAAGCATCAAAAGGATTCATCCTCCCAATATATATATATATATATATATATATATATATATATATATCTAAATCAGAATACTATGTATGGAAAGTAAACTTGA
>CM039469.1:5662102-5675633 GCA_022433065.1 Begonia loranthoides
ATCAGAATACTATGTATGGAAAGTAAACTTGAGAAAATATACATATACATAAAAACAGACGTGCTGTCGAAATAGTCCCCGTCAGGTTTTCAAGTGTGGTATCCCACAAAATATCAGTTTTGAAAATATGATGTGATGAACTATAAGTCCACTCTATCATTAACCATGTTGCAAATAATATCATGGAAAGATTCAAGGTCAACCATTGGTGGAAGTTTGGAGCAATGAAAGAGAAATGAAAAGACTTTCCAAAATTGTCTACTTTCTGACCTTTGACAAGTGTCTGAATATTCTTGCATTCAAAACGATGTCAAAACGAGTGCTGCATGAAGATTGTAGTTGACTTCCTAAGCTATCTAGAAGGAGTTGGATCACTAAATTTGAGGTTCATTTGCTATGTCAAAGGTCCATGGAACAGAGAGAAAAGATTAAGGAAAGTCCAAGTGTCCAAGCTTGGAAACCAAGGAAGTCTATACATAGAAACCATCCAAGTGGCCGAGCACCAATATGGATTAGCTGCCAAATATATCTAGACTTGGATAAGAAGAAAGGAAAATATTAATTTAGTATTGTTTTTGTTAATTAACCTAGTTTCTATTAAGTAGAAAATTAGACAACTTATTCTATGAACCGATTAAGGTTATTATTGCTTAATTAGTTTATTATTATTTTTTGCTTTGTAAAATGCTATATAAAGCCACCTAATGATTAAGTTTTGGACGATTGAAATATAATAGAAAAGACATTTGCTTTATTATCAAAATTGGAGTGATTCATATTTCAAACCTTTGGTAAGTTATATTCAAAGTTCCCCTCGTGTGCGTCGTATCATGGGATTAAGGTTACTTGTAAGTTGGATAGTCTTTTTTATTGGCATCCACGTTCTTACTCCTCGGAGGAACAAGATGTGAAGTGGTGTCCAACTTTCTAAAGGGTTCTTTTCTTATCTGATTCAAGAAGGTGTGGTCCAAATTTCAGCTCAAAAGCGTCTAGAACGAAGGAGTTACAAGCTTCCAAAGTCGAACATTCCATAATTGAAATTGCAGAAAAATAAGAAAACTCAAGATTAGGTCGACCAACTCGACCGATTCTGCGACCGAATCATGGACCGAATTCTAAAGTCGAATCTGTCCTACTTTTAGGTCGAGTAGCTCAACCACATCATCAACCGTACAGTTGACCGTAAAACCAAAAAACAGCCACTTTTGGTTGATTAACACACATCAACAATTATCCTACTTCTTCACCAATTGTTCAACACTTCTTTCACATATTTTACAGGTTATTTCTTTACCCCTTCTGCTAGTGCATCATGATGCAATGTAATGCATAAAGTATAGAAATCTCTACCTCATAGACGACCACAACACTCTTACCAACTAGCCAGCTCCATGCGCTATCGGAAATGAGGGTTGAACTAGTGACATCTCCGGAACCTATAACAAGGTCGATGTCAATATCTCAATCATCACACAAGGGGTAACAGATAAGCCTAAAACAAGACTAAGAATCTAATACAGTCTCAATGGACAACCATTAGTCCCAAACCGAAAATCATATATAGAAATACCCCAAGAGTCCTAGACCAAAATACAAAACCAGATCAAAAGCTAGGTATAGCTGGTAAAGCCAAATGGAGTTTGCCAATCCCAACTCCGAGAAACAAACAATGCAGTCGGCCAAAACATAATCACGATCGACCCAACACTTCAGCAAACAACCAGAAAGACCCATTGGTCGACAAAACACAGTGACAGTCAACGAAACATGACATACTCAATCAAAATAATTCAGCAGTTGAGAAGACATAGTTGAAGCCATTCAAACTCAACTGTGGTCAACAAGGCACAACAGTGGTCATCTGAGACCACACATCAGTCGACGAGGCAAGTGAAGGTCAACCGAGATCTCGCAGTATCAACTAGACTCACTTAGTGTTGACGAGACACGTTGGCGGTTAACTGAAACCTCACAATGGTCAATAAGACTTGCTTGCAACCTTCCAAGTCTCAACAGTCGAGGAGATCCAGGTAAAGTCAATCGAGTATGGCTTTATTAGAGATGGGCTCGAAATCCATAAACTGAACCAAACCTAAAACAATGTCAAAACACAAGAATTCTCATCAAATAGTCACAAGGATAAGTGGAAGCGTCCTATACCGGGACTAGAAACCCAACCAAAACATGTAAACAAGTCGAAAATATGTGAATCCACTCTAAGCGGTCGACTAGGAACCGTGTTCTGGTCGACCAAGGAAAATTGGGGCAATCTGCCTATTTTTCCAATGGACAACCCAGTACCCTGTGAACAGTACCAATCAACCATGGACAATAGCCGTCTCGCAGTGGTCGATAGGGACGAAATTTGGGTACTGTTTTCAGACGGGAAACACCCAATTTTTGACTCCTAGCGACAAATAACCCTGCATAGACTTCTATTCTTCCAATATAAACTAGAAACTTCCCTCGGATTCGAGTTTTTAACCATTGAATCCAAAGCCAATAAATTTCAAAACTTTAAACAAAAAAATGGAGGCAAGAAATCGACTTACTCGCGAAATGCCTTTAGAAAAGTCAAAGTACAATACGATGCGAGCACGAATCGAGCAGAGAAATAGAGAGAATTGCTCGCCGACTCTTCCCCGTTTCCCCCCTAGTCTCTCGGCCACAAGAAAGGAAAGTGATGCTTTTTAGATAAATTTTTTTAATTTAAAATTTTTATTTTATATATATATATATATTATTAGTAAATCCAATTTAAATTCCGATCCATAATCCGACTCATTCAAAACACTAACAGAAAATAATTTTTTAGTCAAAATAATTTACTATATTAATTTCCTCACTAAATTTACTGCTTGGAAATAATCAAAGTTTACTAGTTTTGACTATTTGACTAAGAATTCATACGTAGACATTACGCGACAAAACATGTCAACTTGTCAACACTTAACTGAAAATTACACAAAAAATTTACAAGTAAAAATTTAAAATTATAAAATTCACTAATTTTACAACCACAATTAGTTTCACTCCACCAAAAAAGAATATGACATAGGTGAAATATACAGCCAAGCATGAAAATAGAATTCAAGGGCTTGGAGCGTGGGATCTACTACATATAGAAAATTGTTACAAAACGTTGATGTCGCTGACTACAGCTATTGTGCACCTGGAGCAAATTAGGATAAAGCTTGAAAATATGACACTCTTTTAATATCATATTTTGCACAAACT
Organism: Begonia loranthoides; assembly: GCA_022433065.1. Classification (NCBI taxonomy): domain Eukaryota; kingdom Viridiplantae; phylum Streptophyta; class Magnoliopsida; order Cucurbitales; family Begoniaceae; genus Begonia; species Begonia loranthoides. The sequence continues at coordinate 5,665,340 of CM039469.1, forward strand.
AGCAAAGAGTTGAAGTAAACTTCAAGTAAATATGAGTTTGATAAGATGTATGGGGCTGCAAAACGACGGGGTTTTTGTTCAACTTTGCTTTTATATAACTACTTCTAACTCTAATTTGACATATATCAAAAAGTGTTATTTTCATCTAATACCCTGAACAATGGGTACTTTTTAACCAATACCTTAAGGTTTTTTTGTTTTTATCCAATACCTTCAATTACCAGCTGTTTGCATCCATCACCTTTCGTTTACTTTCTGTTAAACATATTTTCATTCGAAGAGCACTCATCAGCTCACCTCTCTGAACGAAAGTGAAGGCAACGACTTGAAGGCGAAGGCAAAGGCAAAGGCCGACTCTGCGAAGGTGACCTCCAGTTGGGCGAATTCTCTAATGTGAGACTGTAATGTCTACCTCTTTGCATTCCTCTTTTCTTCAGCTTCCGATCCAACCTGCTTCTTCTCTGATATCAGTGAGTAAGCATTTCTTCATGGGCAAAGTTCCTCTTGTTTTTTAGCTTCTGATCCAGCCTATTAAACAGATCTCCCGACTGCAACAGCTCACCTCTCCAAAGAATGAAGATGAAGGCCACGACTTGAGGCAAAGCCCGACTCTGGAAGGCGAGTGTGAGTTGCCGCGTATTAGAATGTAATGAGAAGAAGTTTTTCTTAAACTGTAAAAACTTGATTACAATCTTATCTGAACTCTTTATATATACAGAGTTCTTACAAGAAGAAATGAAAACTGAAAATAACGGCTGAATGAAAATAACGTCTAAAAGCACATGGTGAGCTTTAGTCTTCTTAGTTCATCAAGCTTCAGTCTTCTGCATTTAGTAATTCCTTAAGTGACTTCAGCTCAGCTTCAATACTCGTAATAGCCGCCCTCAAGATGGACAATGCAAATCAAGCATTTCCATCTTGCATAGAAGATCATGAAAGAGACCAGGTTGAACTGTTTTAGTGCGAATATCTGCCAGTCGATGACGAGAGGAAACATGAAGCGTCTTGATGAGATTCTGCTGAACTTGTTGGCAAACAATGTGACAGTCAATTTCTATATGTTTAGTACGCTCATGAAAAACGGGATTAGCTGCGATGTGCAAGGCTGACTGACTATCACAAAACAAAAGAGTAGGTTGCGAAGAAGAAATCCAAAAATCAGTAAGTATAGCCCTCAACCAAATAAGCTCACAAGTAACTTGAGCCATAGCTCTATACTCAGCTCTAGTAGACGACTTTGAAACAGTATGTTGTTTCTTTGACTTCCAAGATATCAAAGAATTACCAAGAAAAACACAGAATCCAGTAATAGAACGTCGGGAATCAGAACAAGTACCCCAATCAGAGTCACTAAACGCCTTCAATTGGAGAGAAGGCGATGCTGGATAAAATAAACCAAGACCTGGAGAACTTTTGATATACCTCAAAATGCGATAAGCAGCTTGCAAATGAGAAGATCGGGGATGAGCTAGAAACTGACTCAATTTATTAACAACAAAACAAATATCAGGTTGAGTAATTGTTAAGTGCGAAAGTTTACCAATAAGGCGTCTAAAAACAGAAGGATCCTCCAAAAGAGAGCGACTATCAATGGACAATTTGCAGTTAGCCTCCATAGGAGTGGAGATAGGCTTGGACCCCAGATAACTAGTGTCTTCCAGCAACTGTAAAGCATAATGGCGTTGATTAAGTGAAATGCCTTTAGAACTTCTAGCAATTTCAAGACCCAAAAAATAATGCAAATTTCCTAAGTCTTTAAGTTTGAATCTGTTGTTTAAAACTTCCTTAAAATGAGTCATCTCATCACTGGAAGACCCTGTCATTACAATATCATCAATGTAAACTAAGATGGCAATAAAAGAATCAGGCTTGAAACGGATAAACAGAGATGAATCCGAATCAGATTGTTTAAACCCATGATGCAATAACTCAGTGGAAAATTTGGAAAACCACTGTCGCGAAGCCTGCTTTAGACCATATAACGATTTGTGCAACTTACAGACCAATGGTGAGGCAATGTCATTCTGGGAAGTAGAAAGCGGCACCTTGTAGCCAGGAGGTAATGCCATGAAAACTTCCTCATGTAAATCACCATGAAGGAAAGCATTGTTAACATCTAATTGAAACAAAGGCCACCCATGAACAGATGTTGAAGCCTACAATAATTTCATAGTTACTAGTTTAGCAACAGGAGAAAAAGTGTCAAAAAAATCAACACCTTCAGTTTGTGTAAAACCTTTAGCTACTAAACGAGCTTTGTAACGCTCAATTGATCCATCTGCATGATATTTAATTTTGTATATCCATTTGCATCCAATGACAGGTTTATTAGATGGAAGAGAAACAACATACCATGTAGAATTGCGCTCACGAGCCTGCAACTCAACTTGCATTGCATCCCTCCATTCAGCAATTTTCTTAGCTTGTTTGAACGATTTTGGTTCAACATGAGAAGAAATGGCAAGACTAAAGGCTTTGAAAGATGGAGATAAACGATGATATGATAATGAATTTGAAATGGGATATTTTGAAGAAGAAGGAAATGGAGTAGAGGAAATGTCACCATTAGCCAGATAACAATGATAATCTTTCAAATAAGAATGAGGTTTAACAACTCTGGAATTTGAAGCAGGATGCGCAGAAGATTCATGACAAGCAGAAGGAGCCAAAGAAATAGATTCAGAATTACGTAGAGATTCTGCAGAAATTGGAAAAACAGAGGAAACGGAATCTGGAAAGGAAAGATTAGATGCAAAAGGGAATACATTCTTATGAAAGACAACATTTCTGGAAACAGTGATGTTGTTGGTCTCAATATCAAGTGTTTTGTGACCTTTAAAACCAGTAGGATATCCTAGAAAAATAGAAGCACGGGCTCTAGGAGTAAATTTGTCTCTACCATTTGTTAAGGTGGAAACAAAACTAAGGCATCCAAAAGACTGGAGATGACTATAGGATGGAGATTTATTGTACAATTTCTCAAATGGTGATTTGTTAGAGAGAATAGGTGATGGAAAATGATTAATTAAGTAGACAGCAGTTAGGATACATTCTCCCCAATATTTGAGAGGAAGATTGGACTGAAAAATAAGAGCTCTAGCAACATTTAAAATATGTTGATGTTTCCTCTCAACAACAGAATTTTGTTGAGGAGTTTCAACACAAGATTTAATATGAACAATGCATTTATTATTGTAAAAATCAATAAGAGCAAATTCAGGAGCATTATCCGAGTGAATGCTTTTGATAGAAATATGAAATTGAGTTTCAATTAGCCGGAAGAAATGAGGAACAATAGTACGAACTTCAGCTTTCGATTTCATGAGATAAACTCATGTAGCTCTGGAGTGATCATCAACTATGGTGAGAAAATATTTAAAATTGTCATGAGTAGGAGTAGCAAATGGGCCCCAAACATCACAATGAATGAGAGAAAAAATAGAATCTGAAAGATTGTTGTGAGAAACATACGACAATCTCCTTTGCTTAGCCATAGGATAGATTACACAAGACTTAAGAGACATTATCAGACAAAGCAAATGACAAAACATTTTTAATAGCAAGAACAACAACATCTGAAGGATGTCCAAGTCTATAATGCCACAAAGAAAATTCAGAATTACAAGAACTAGAATTGCATTAAATCAACTCTGCTTTATTGGAAGATGAATGACTTGTGACAGTAGAATTTGGTGAAAAAGCTGAAGGAATTTGATGGAGAATATAGAGGTTGCCACGCCTCTCACCCATCCCTATCATTTGGCCTGAGATACGGTCCTGAATTGAACAAGTTGTGGATTGAAAAAGAATGAAACAATTTATAGAAGAAGTTAAAGCACTCACCGACAGTAAATTGAACCTAAAATCTGGAACAAAAAGAACATTGGAAAGACAAATGTTTGGAGTGATATTAACAGAACCAATTCTCTTTATAGGAATCATAGAATTATTTGGAAGAGTGACAAATTGATTAGAAACAAAATGAAATTGAGAAAAAAAATTAAAATCGGTGCCAACATGATGAGTAGTACCAGTGTCTATAATCCAATGATCAGATGTATGTGTTGAAGAATGTGAAATAACAGAATTGGAACAAAAAGGAAAATAGATACCAGTGAAATTGGAGGCTGAAGGTGATGAAGAAAAACAACATGAGTTGCTGCTGAATGAGGAAGAACCTCGCTGTCGTTGAGAGCTTAAGAAGGCAATTAATTGTTGGCATTGGTCAGCTGAAATACCATCAGTTGAGTTAAGGTGCATAGGTTGAGTAGTGGCAGTACTTATCATGTCATTACTTATCATGTCATTACTAGTTTGATTGACAGAAACTTTGCCTCCAGTTTTAATTTTATAACCAAGAGGATAGCCATGCAATTTATAGCATTTTTCAACCATATGTCCTAATAGCTTACAATGGGTACAAAAAGGGCGATCCTTCTGACCCTTAAATGATGATGTAGGTTGAGTAGAAATAGCAGCAAATTGAAAGGTCATGGGAGTGATTTGTTCAGAGATAATTCGATTGTCAACCACTGATCGCTGTCTTTCATCCTGAATAACTAGAGAAAATACTTTTTCAATCGTGGGTAATGGATCCATCATTAGTATTTGAGCACGGATATTGGAATAGGAATCGTTTAAGCCCATAAAAAATTGCATAACATGTTCTTGTTGTTGATATAAAAGCAAAGACTTCATACCCCCACAATTACAGGTTGAAACAGGTCGAAATTCTTGAAGTTCATCCCAAAAAATTTTGATCTATGTGTAATAAGAACTAACGTCAATGGATCCTTGAGAGAAAGAAGATAAAATCTTACGTAGTTGATAGGCTCTAGGACCATTGCTTTGTTTAAACCTATCAGCAAGATCATTCCAAACAATCGCGACAGAGTCAAAATACAAAAGACTATCAGCAATCTCTTTATTTACTGAATTGAGAATCCAAGAAATCACCATACTGTTACAACCGTATGGAGTCAGTGCCATTCGTAATTCCAGTATTCACGAATTCCAGTTTTCGGCCTTGTAGCTTGAGAATGTTGCTCTTTCTCATTTCCTTTTTGCAAATGGAAATTCTCATAGTTCTATCATTTTTTCTAGTGGCGCATTGAAACTTAAGCTCAGACTCCTCGTTTACAAGTATTGTTTAATGAGGTGTTGGAGAATGCTTGCAGTGAGCAAGGAGCTAGGATGTCTGCCATAGATAGTTCAAGCAGAAATGCTGGTGATATGCTCGATCATTTCACGCTTACTTATAACAGATCTCTCCCTCTCTCTCTCTCTCTCGGCTGATTTCCAACATCTCGGCAAAGGTCTTGTTGGGTTACCCCAAGTTCAATTGTTTTTTGCCTGTTTGCAATGGCCAATAATAAAAAAACCAACCCCTATGTATAACTTTATTCAAGGGGATTTGACTTTATTCACATAATCCTTCTCATTGACTCACCCTCTTCTCTTTTGCTTGAGAAATGGAGAATGACTTGTATCGAACCATGTTTCGATTTCTGTCCGAGTTTTGTAAAGTTTGTTTATTATGACCCATGTTTCCGACATTCAAAAAAACTTGTCCTGAATTCCTCTATGGTGGTCAGTAAGATAAAATGTTCTTGAAAAGCCATGTTCTTTTTCAATCTTTCTTTGAGTCATCACCAAATCTTCAATTTTACATGGAGAATACTCTCTTGCATGGATTTTTGGTATAGCTGAACAAGGTTGATGCGATGGTAGAGTATCGAGTTCCATCAACCTAGCAACCACATTGGGGGGATTGTCCTTAGACTCTGTTTCCTTTGGCATATCTTCTTCTACGGGCTTCTTCACTGGCATTCCAACTTCTTTCACGTTCCAAATTCTCTGCAATTCAATGGAGAAATCATTCATACATATCTCACAGTTCTACAGCAACTCTCACTAAGATGAAAATGTGACTATTTTTTACCAAATTGTCTTCCATTTCATGTCTATGAGCAGGAGGACTAAGAATCTGAAAATCAGCCACATCCATGTCATTAAGAGACATACAATTGAAAATGGCAAAACTATGTTACCAATACTGAGGAAAACCAGTTAAATGAAAACCTTCACTAACCACAACTTCATCGTCACTATCAAAACCCAAAACTAAGGGAATAGAGAGAAACAGGCGCTAACAGAAATTCCACAAAATAAACCATCATTAAATTCTCTTCTTCATTGAAATCATAGATCATTTGTTTCTTAGGAATCGCAGGAGTAAGTCCTTACCTAGAAGCGTTTGTCCTCTTTCTCTGTCCTTAGAGAGAAAAACAGAAAGAGAGACTTTTCATGGAGCAGAAGAAACAAATTGATGAATAACAAGGCACCAGTGTTTAAATCAATATGAACATTCACATGAAAAATCACATCATTTTGTGTCCCACGAAATTTTGAAAAATCGATAAAACTTATGCAGGGAGCACGAGGATCAGTCTCAGAAAGTCCCTTTCTTTTCCATTGGCATCCACATGATACAAATCAGAATCTCAATCCCTACCACTCAAATTTTCCTAAACCATAGCGTACAAGACGTTGAAATGGAGTCAAAAGGAAAACAATAGAAATAATCAAAAAGATGAAGAACCCAAATCAGTAGACACATGGCCAGTAAAAAGAAAGCAGATTTCAAATGATGACAATAAAGGTGAAGATCAAAATAACTAATAAACTGAATTATAGGAGTTATCACAAATTGTTGTTCAAATTATTGTTGTTAACAAGGTATCCATTAAATTCTCGTATAATTCCGAACCCAAGAAAGGAGGAGTTATAAAGAGGTTTCATTAATTCAAACCTGCAATACTGTTGGCAAAATCTCTTCTCTTTGCCTCTCACGAACACAACAACCATCCCCTAAGCATGTCATATTGTTTGCCCCTTTTGGCCATCTGGGCTGGGCCAAGAAATCCTTGATTTTCTTCAATTTCTCTTTTGAGTTGTTTCCTCCATTACCCAACAAAATTTCCCCATTTCTGAACTTCTTCTCCGTCCTGCTAAAAGGGTATCCCTGATTCTTCCTTCTGTCGCTTCAGTTTCCTCCAACCCCAGGCCATTTTTCCTCCTCAGACCTTTTCCTTTCCCTTTTTCTCCGTCTACGCATTGCAAAAGCGGTAAGCTCTCTCACAACCCACGTCCATGAAACCATGAGTAAACCTATCTATTTAAAATTCATTGAATGATGCCAAATGGATGGGAGTAAATCTACATAAAACAAAAACACGACACAGATGGAATGTCGAAATTTGAACATAATCAAACACATTTAATCATAACTTACCCCATATGGAAAGTCAAGACTAGAATGTAAGTTCTACCATCGGATTCATAACAGGTCTGCTATTGATTCATACAATTTCTAACTCCAAGTTGTTGCTTCAATCTACACTATAAACAAGATGAAGGACACACAGAGATATATGCAAACTTACCCAAACTGCAACAATGCTGGTGAGCCAAAAATTGATTCATTTTACGCCTAAGAGATCACTGGTAAAAGATCACTAAGGTTATACGTTACCCGCGTTGGACTGGAGGAGCTCATTTTCTTAGAGCCTCCCTAGCACCTCCAGAGTGATTAGTTATTTAGATAATTTACCCGAACTGAATGATCTTTGATTCATTTTATTTCCTAAGGACAAACAGACCAAATCATTCAACCATGGAGAAAATAGATCAGTCAATCACGCTTTAATGAAAATAACAAGCACAAAACATTTTCAAATTGGAGAGAATGCATCACTCGGCGAACAGGAAACATGGTAAAGTTTTTGTTCTTTGGCTGCAACACAGAACAGAGCAAAACATTCAAGAATCGACAATCACGCTTTCATGAAAACAGTTGCTATCATAACAAATTAAACAGTCAAATTGAACCAAAGAACAGACTTATTCAACCAACAAAATATGAAGAACAGGCCATATATTATGCTATCAAATGAACGTACACTAATCGAGCTGCAAGGGACTCGTAGACGAGTCTCTTCAATCTTTGTAGAGCCAGGGTTACCTTCGCAGAGCACGGTTCGTCTTCGCAGAGACGAGGTCGCCTTCGTAGAGTCGAGGTCACCTTCGCAGAGTTGGGCTTTGCCTTCGTCTTCGCCTTCACCTTCAAGTCGTCAACCCAATTTTAAAATACTGGCAGCACTTGGTATAAAGGTGAAACTATGAAGTTAAGTTTCTCTGTTAGCACACCTGTACAGAAACTGTATTAGGAAGAAACTCCATGGTCAGTCGAGCACCATTTTCAAAACAGAGAAAATTCGATCTATATTTTCTCAATCTGGGTTTGGACGCTGAACAAAGGACGTTGTTCTTCGTTCAACTGCTCCAAATTGAGTTATTGTCTCGCCGTTCACCAAATCGAGTTCTCCTCTGTCTTCTCTCCTGCGTTGATCATTTGTTTGTGCGCCATAGAGAGAATATGCCCTCAATTACTCCATCAAAAATACCACTTCTCCCTGAAGTCAACATCAGACTAAAGTTCAATGTATACAACGAGATGAATAAATAAGTTAAATAAACTCTCAACCTGCAAAACATCCAATACTTTATGAGTGTTAATGGTAGGGTTTGTGAGCTATTACCTAGAATCAAGTGGCTATCCAACTCCAGTCCTACCTTCCGATAACATTTTCTCGTCATCCGTGATTGTTACCCGATCTAAATCCAATTCAAAAGGAATCTTGACAAGTTTTTTGTCAATTTTTCTATCTTAAAATCAAGCTGTAAAATCCACGTGATTTCAATATAACTAAGCATACACAAAAAAATTTAACCAAGGGTTAGATACATAGTAACAATATTGAGAGTTAATCTTAGGATGATATAAAGTGGTGTTCTTCCTTTCTTAGCTCTGTTTGGATATTCTAAAAATTGGACAAAGTTCCTATTCTAGTTGTCACTTCCACTAGTTCATCACCGAGACAAATAGTTCGATTGAACAGCTATAAGATCTGTTTCTCTTTCAACAACTAAAATGGTAACTCTGACCGAAAGGAAGTCTTCCCTCCTATAAAGTAGGATTAAGAACGTGTTACGTAGTAAGAAACTGCAATGGTTGATTCAAATGACCACTGGAAACAAAGATATCTTTACAATTAAAATAACCAGGTTGTGATTGTCTTCAAGTTTATTGTATTTCCCTGCCTCAAATTTCATAAGAGAAGTAATAATAAGCGGACTTCCAAATTGAACAAAGAAAATCTTGAGAGATCAATCAAACCTCAACTATTTCTTGATCTGTATCGATATTGTGGCCCAATGGAATGTCGAATTTCACCGTAGGAATCTCTGATAAATTTGATTGGATCAACAACAGCTTGAGTCACTTAACTTCACCTATGGGCTCAACTTTGGAGCTTCAGCTCTCAATCTCTCATGCAAGTCTTTGTCAAGATTCAATTCTATCACTGTGGCTATTTTCTCCTTCTTTATCCTTGGAAAATCGATCCTCCCCTCCCTCTCCCATGCCATTCTCTTCGAAATCTTCGATTTATCATTCACTTGAATAGCTTCCAAGCAAGCCCCAAATTCAATCTCTCCTCTATTTGATTCTCCTCTCGATTATCAATTTTGTACAGTTTTTTTATTCTTTTGAAAAATTTCTGCTTCTCTTGCCTTCCCCCTGTTAACATTAACCATATCCGTTAATGTTGCGTCAAATTTTTCAGCTCTTCGATTGTTGAATCGCTTCTTTTGTGTGGAATTCGAGAGGTCGATCACTTCGTGTGGTTGAAGAAGAAGTGGACCTTCAATCCACGCAACTGTGGGCATTTTTACAGCAGCATTGGAGGATGAAGAGCTCTCTAATGATGAAGGGTGACCTGGAGTAGGTATTTGCAGATATTTTGGTTTCGAAGACGATGAGAGGGCACCGCTTGACTGAGTCCATGAAAAACTAGGAATCTTCTGTTGAGATGGACACAGAGTAACAGGCATTGGTTTCGACAGCTATGGCTGCATTGCAGTAAACCAGAGAGAGAGAGAGAGAGAGCTAATAAATGAACATAGTGAAGAAGATGGAGCTGACTAGTGACTACTGAGGGGTAAAACCGAACGGTTCGGTTCGGATCCACTGAGAACTAAACCGGCCACACCCGATTTGTGGACGTGCAAACCTATCCGTACTTGGTCGGAACCAATCCAGACTTCCGACGATTAAAGACACTAGCAGATCCTTTTTTTTTCTTTCCAATTATTCGTTGGCTTAAATGTTTAGCTTATATGCTTGCCGGTGATCGGCTTTAATGGCTCCCATCGGAACCCAGGCATTAACCAG
>CM039469.1:5680497-5962764 GCA_022433065.1 Begonia loranthoides
CCACCTCTTCAGACAGAGCTTCAATTCTTCTAGACGGGGGTCGATCACTAAAACGTCTATTCCTCTCATTGTTTTCGTATTTGGAACGTGTTGACTGAGAATTGTCTTCTCTGTTTCGGAGAGAAATTCGGTTCTTGTTTTGCTGCAGGGAATGGAGAGGCGAGAATTCCCAGAGTTGATATCAGTTTGACGAAGCTCTTTTTGGATTACTAACTCAACACTCTCTCCACCCATTCCTCTTATTTTTTCCGTCACTACTTCTGCCATTGGCGGCACTCTTCGGATGGCAGGTTTCAGTATCGCTTTTTCCTGCTTCTTCTCCATTGTCTTCTTCAGTGGCTCTTCTTCTCTCGACTTCGAATTAAGTGTCTTCTTTTTTTTGTTACTTTTCAGAATCTCTGCAACTTGTGATAAGAATTCGCACTTTATGTTCTTCAAAGGAAGCTTCTGGTTCTCCCACAGTTTAGAAGCAACAGCCAATAAATTTTCAAATGGAGATTCGCCCATCCCACTTTCCTCAAACACTCCAAACTCATCTCTCTCCTTCTTCAACGCCATTGCTTCATTTGTCATTAAATTCAGACTCGTCTTCGTCTTCTTCCGATTCTCTTCAGGCGAGAAAAAAAATGTAATTTTTCTCTTCTTTAGCGGAAGCCTCGCGTTTAACTCCGACGATTTGGAAGCGACAGACGCCAAAAGTTCCAACGAAGACTCGACATCATCCTTTCCTCCTTGAACATCCCGACTCGAGCAGACCTTTTCTTTCTAGGTATTGCAGATTTCTCCGAACAAATCTTCGTCAACCATCCTTCTTCCTCTCGCGCATCGCAATGCTCCTCAAACGGAGAGAGCCCATCAGCAGTAAAGGGATTCTCTTCCATTCCTCCTCCGAATCTCAGAACTCAAACGGAAAACAGAGCAATAAAAGAACGATTTCTTCAGTCGAGAAACAAAAAAGAGAAGTAGGAGTGGATAGTTCGATCAAGAAAATAAGCAAAGTGGTGATTAAAACCTGAGCAGAGATTATATATAAGATGAGATGATCACTCACGTTTAAGGAAAGTAGACTAAAGTCTTCGATCACCGTTGGATGATGGGTGTTCAAAAGATGATCTTTTTCCCGCTGGGAGAGATGATCTTTCCTAAATTGGAAGAGCCAATGGAAGTTCGTCATCTCCAGTCCGTCACGTAGTTCACTCGAACGTTCAATGTTCGTCGTTTCGACGCAGGTTGTCTCCAACGGTAAACTCCACTTACCAAAAACCCAGCCTCTGTGTTCTCGTTCTCCTTCTTCTAATCTGGAAAATATTATTATTATTTTATTAATTAATACATTTTCATTTATCAAATTTGTAATTTTATTAATTAATAAATATAATTTATTTTATCAAATTTAAAATTTTTATTGTTTAATTATATAATAAAAATTAAATAAAAAAATTGGTTAATCAATTAGATGATCAATAACTAATTAAAATTTAATATTTGAAAATTTAGAAATTTTAGTGACAAATATGTTAGCCAATACTTTAAAACAACTAGACAAAATAACAACTTTACCCTCGTTATTTTGGGTAAAATTTACGTTAATTGTATACAAGTTATTAATTAGCCAATCGAGTTTAGACCTTGTAGGCTATGGAAAGAAAAGACAAAGAAGGCGAAAGGAGAGAAGCAGCAATTTCGTCAACTTCTTCTCTACAACCCAATTTCATCCCCAGAGGAGTCTCCTACGATCAGCTCTCCAAGTATTATCTTCTTTATCTTTCTCATTTCTTTGTATTGATTTTCTTGTGAATTTCATTTTCTCTTCTCGCGTGATTGACGGTAGAAAATCTTTAGGTTCGTCGCATAATGGGTTAATTTTGAAATGACATCAATCAAATAAGTAGCAATGTCTGCTCAAAACAAGACCGAGAATAAATATAAACGAAGATCATCATATTTTATCTTATTTTTGAATTTTTCAAGTGACTACTATTCTATCTTCCTGCGTTTCAAATCTTTTTGAGTATTTGATTCAGTAAGAGCTTGAAGCCATATAGAAAATTTTGAAATATCATCTTTCCAATTTATTCAATTATACCGGAGACTGGGACAAACTCCCGACCATCCTATCAGTCGTGAGAAGCAACGGGTCTGAAGTTCCCGCAGGAACAAGCCTAAGCTTCTGATTTCATGGATGCATGTAGCAGTCAAGATGGTAGCATCGTGGGTCAGGACCACTCCTCAAGGCGATCGAGGAAACTCTGGGGAAGCAGAGCTTGGGAGAGGGCAAGTGAGAGACAGATCAAGGAGAGGGAGGATATGATGTCATTTTAATGACTGAAATTCCATTTTCAATGTCCTGCTTGAAGAAGCTCTATGTTTTCATAAAAAAAAAAAGGTGAGTTCTCATTTATGAAAGAAAACTTCAAATCTTTTTATCTGAAGAATAAACATGGCATTATGATCATCTGATAGACTAATGAATAATGATACACCTAATAATTTCTCATATTTATAGTCTTTACATAAGAGCATTGTCTCAGATGAGAAACTGCTTAAACACTAATTAATTTCAACTACACAACAGAACAGAACGCTGGATGGATTTTTTTATAGTTGGACTGTACTTTTAATGGTCGGTTCAAGAACATAATGAATCCTAAAAAGTGAGCTAGCATTTGATGAGGTCGTGTATTCAAATGGCAATCACCAATACAATTGTCAGACTAAGTCAGGATCAATTACCCGGTTGACGATGATCATTCTCCATCAATGTTGTCCACACCATCTTCCCACAATGCATCAAGGTTAAAATTGCAATGAAGTAGAGCATAGGAATAGCAATGACACAACCCCCAGATGCAAAATTCAGGAGCGTCTAGGAAGGAAACAAATTATAACAGAAAAATTTCAGCCAAGAATAAAACAGTATGTATAATGAGAGCATTTGTTATGGAAAGTTCCAACCATATAAACAAACAAGAAAAGAAAATTATAGGAAAAAAACATTTATACTATTTTCAACACATTTAGTATAAAGTATTAGATCAATGATGTAGTAGCACATCGAACTAAATTTTTTTTTAAAAAGTTCTACCATTACTCAATATAACAACCACAACACAGAGTAAGCACTATCTGAATATAATTTTGAAGGCATCATATATTTATCCAACCAGAGCATATATATTGCCAAAACCAGACGACGCTAACAACACATAATAAGATATACCATCTGATCACAAATTTCTTAGTTGTTTACTTTACAAATAAGTGCAGTAACCATGCATGCTATATTATACAAGTCAAAAATTAGAATTTAAAAAATAAAATAAAAGCTTCATCGCGATAAATCTCCCAGGCTCCACCAAATACACAAACATACAAGATAAAACCAAAGGTCTTTGCACTTTCCATATGAAAAAATAGTCTTTGACGACTTATAATTATCTCTTTATTTGAAAGTTCTTGCAATAAACTGTTTAAATTTTTCTTATCTTGTAGGAAAAAAAGAGCTATTGAGCAAGCTAATGAAAATTTAGGGCTTTACCATCATTCCTGCAACAAGATGAACCATGGGAACAAAATATTGGTCCACTCTCTTCCCCTCTGCATATCCATTAAATGCAATGACCATTGAGAAAGTGTGGATTGTGACAAAAGCCAATGCAATGATAGCTGTAGAAAAATACAAACTATAAGAGAAACAAACCAATACAAATGTCATATATCATCAATGGTAAATGGATATTAAATTTTGAGATAATTTGTCTAGAATAGCTCAGCAAGTCATATTTTGTAAGAATATGAATAATCACATATGAATCATAAGCGCACATAAATTATTATTTCAGTTCACATAACTTCATTACACCAACAACAATGATTTGAGACAAACTCACAAAGAACAAGAAAGAATGGTATCTGTGAACAGCTATCAACAAAGTAGGTGCCAGGACCAAAGGCTGGAGTTAAAAGGCTTAGACAAAAAAACACAGCATGAGCCACACCATGTCCCAGACCACCAGCTGCATTCAAGTGATTGAAAATATGTCAGCTTGAATAAATGTAACAAGTATCAATAACAAGGTCCTAAAATTGCAAAATCATAGAGAAAACTGGTTGAAACTTCTATACCTTTTTTCTAGCCTCATGAGAAAGGAAAAGAAACTACTATAAAAATATAGATAATTATCATATTGGTCGTTGGAGTCTGTCATTGATATATTAATAGTCTGGTCAAATGCTAACCATTAGCTTCAATCAAATACAAGTTGAGGTTTTCATATTGAACGAGAAGATGAACCTAATAATGGAACTGGTAGCATGAAAACATGGTTTATAAGGCTTGTTGGCATATCCTCAATGACTTACAAGTTTAGTTGGCAATGAAGTAATACTTATAATGAAGCAATGTGAAACACAGTCAGACTTACCGAGAGCAATCTGCATTTTGTCTGTAAGAAATAGGCGTGGTTTTGAGACTCTATCAGCAAAAGCATCTAGCATATCTTCCAACCTCCTATATCACCAGGGCATAGTGAGTTGAAAGAGATAAATACCCATATAAAGGCATACAAGTTCACGGATCAAATGAAAGCATTAGTATCTATAAGTAAAAAAAACAAAAATTACAGCATTTTTATCTGTAAGTATTACAACATTCAATAGTGATTTGAAGCAAGAAGGTGAACTAGAGATTGAACTCACAATAATAAGAAAAAAATGAAAACTGTCCTTTCAAGCTTTAATTTTCTTAGATCAATGAATGAGAAGTTCATCGAACTCTTATTTTATCATAAAGTTCTATGCCAACAACAAATTTTATGAAAATTTTTGTTCGTTAAAACAAGAATTCAATCTTTCAAAGTGAGTAGCATAAAAATAAAAAATGTGAGTAGTAAGAAGAGTCTTGAGATTTGAACTTATAGATTTTCCAGAAAGCCACTCGAAGCGCTTCTTGAAAAGCAACAGATGTAAGAATAAGAATTCCATAGGGCCACCATGCAGTGGATTTCAGAGGAAGAAAAGCTCTCCACAGGCCAGCCAACACAATTAAGCTTATAAGCCATAGCAAGGCACTACACATTAATAAAATAAATTTATTAGAGGCCAATATACACAGATAGAATACAATCAGATCAAAGAATTCAAATCACAATAAAATAAGCTCCAACGATTGGTCAAATCCGATCATACCCCATTTCTTCGCAAATTTAGTAGAAAAAACGGAAATTAAGTTCAAACCTACTCAACAGAGGATTTGAAAGTACGAAGAAATGATGATTCAGTTCAAAGAAGTGCAGCAGTGAATTGCCATTAAGCTTGAATTAAGAAAAAAAAAATCTACCGAAATACGCAGACCTAAACCAATTAGATAGCTGAGAAAAAGAATCAAAAGATAGATCAAATCAAGGAAATGAAGAAAAATGGGAACAATAATGTCTAAATCCTCCTATCAAACGATAACAGCAACTGAACAAAAAAAATAAGAGAGAGCGAATGCCTGGAAAGAACGGTAAGGATCAAGAAGGGCTTCTTGGCGATGACAGAGACAAAGAGTGAGAGAGACGGCCCTAGCGCTAGCAACGCATATCCAATCCCCGCTGCGACTGTCATCTCTCTCTCTCTCTCTCTCTCTCTCTCTCTCTCTCTCTCTCAAATCCCCTCGTGCTTTCAAAGTAGAGAAGAAATCAGTCTTTACCAAACAAATTAATTATATATTTGCTTGTTAAATTGATGGAAGAGAAAATTACAAATTAACTATCGAGATTTGCGATCAATGAAAAGTTACTTACTATCTTTATTTTTTAACAAATTAACTACTAACGTACGAAAAAATGATTAAGTCAATATCACTGTCACGTTTGTTGTTAACAAGTTGATCTGGAGTCGCGGCGGTTCGTAGACAAAACACCGCGGCTCCGTGATTTTTGAAGAAAAGAAGATCAAATTTGGCCTGGACACTACCTCGGGGGTTTCTCGGGATGCAGTGGCAATTTCTCGGGACACGGTACTCTTTAATCACATATTTTAGTTGTTGATTGATAGTACGTTTACAATATATTAAAATAGATTATTTCTTCCTATAAATAAATAAAAACAAGAGTAAAGTGTAATTTAATTCTTGAACTTATAAGTCATGGAGGAATTGTCCATGTACTTTTGAGTAGTTGGTTTATATTTTGATAAAATTTATTAAATGTATCACCTTTTTTTCATTTTTAATGGTCATTTCAATTCATCCTAATTATCTTAACTCACTCAATTTGAAACACAGATCCCACTTTAACTCTCTCTTAGTTTTCGAAATTAATTATGATATTTAGTATCCATGAAATATCAAGTGAACTGTGATAATCATGGTAGGTTAAAATAACTCTTATATGCGAAAAACGTAAAATATTTTAAAAAATCTTATAAATGTAGAGGCCCTTTTGCTAACGAACAAAAATATAAAAACAATTATAACTAAGTGGTAAGATTTATTCGGTCTTACAAAAAATGAATGTTACGTCAAAATGTAAAAATTAAAATATACATGTAATATTTCTCTATTTAATATATTATTATCATCAAACCCGTTAATCATCATATCATATAATAAAAGTGCAGGCGATGAATGGGTGGAGGGAGAAAGAGCCTCCACTCAATTTTGCATTCCAAGATTAAATTCCAGAATTTACAAGAACATGAACTATACCAAAAAAATTCTCTTTCTAGTCTTTTTCTTTCTTTCCTCCTCTTTTCTTTTTGACTATTTTTTTTTTACTTTTTTGAGCAAAATTAAAAAATAAGATCAGAAATTTCTTTCATCCCCACCAAATTTCAACAAAAACTTCAAAATGGAAGACATCATACAGTCATTTTCTGTGTTCTTCCATTCGAAAACTCCCTTCATGATTCTCGCGTACACTCTTTCAAGCTGCGGAATTCCGTAGTTTTCAGTTCTGTCCACAAATATCTGCTTCAAAATTTCAACTTGGCCCGAAGTATCACCGTCTAACATTGTAACATCACCATCACCAGACCGGTTTGCACGGGCAAGATCAGAAGCTTCTCTGCAAGTTTCGTTATGATTATTATCATCGATCAAAATGGGTTCCGGCATTTGCAGATTTCCTTCATCGATTTCAAGTTCTTGAGTCGTCTTTGACTGTCCCGAGTCTTGATTCCTCGTCTTATCTTCTCCAGCTAAAAATTTGGAATTTTGAGTCTCGTATGAAAGAAGAATGTATAATTGCCAAAAACATAGAACGGATCATTTCTTTCTTTTTTGGACCGACATTGATTATGGGGCATCAAACACCAGAGAGGCTTACACAACCACCCATCACCAAACTCCCACTATCAGTTCCATCTAAGGGAACATATTTGAAATATCTTAAGAATATTGTATTAATTATTATTCATTTTCATGTTCTTCTACTTTAAAACTTTCTAATTTTTGTAATTTATTTGATATTTATTATTGAATTAATGTTAATTGATTTCTAGTTAACTAGATTAAGAAACTTTCCTCACATAAACAAGGCTCTAAGTTCTATTGAAGGGGAATCTAATATTGATTATGGAAAAGTAATATTACTGTTCTCCTCCAACTCCCTTATTTACAATCCTTTCGTTATTTCTATTATCCTTAATCCTTAGAATTCTCCAATTAACCTTTCATAAAAACAAGAAAACGAGTATAGCAGTAACAGAACCATCCAAAGCATCTCCAAACTGAAACCTATTAGAGTTGATATGTGGGAAACTTTATCAGCATATAATTAGCTTCAAAATAAAGCACATACCAGTCTGATGTGCGGCATCGACAATCTTCTTGGGGCGTTTCAGTGCTTCATAGCTTTGACCCATATTAACTTCTGGTTGGACGTTTCGAACTCTGGCACTTGCCCGAGTTACAGCACCCAGCTGCACAACTGGAGCTGATGTGAAAGGTGATCCCACTAAATCACTCGGTATGGTCAAAGGACCACCTTCAATAACAATCTTATCACAGATTGTGACTAGTCCAGGATCCATCTGTGACAGCATTCCTAGCACCTAGCAGAGTAGTTATACGTATTGAAGTTCACCAATAAAATTTGATAGCTACACATGAAGCTTTGAAAGAAGCTGAAAAGCTATGGAACAAAAGATCATACAGCATCTCGAAGCTCATACGCTCTACTGACAATCCTGGCACCATTATAGTCATCTCCATTATAAGCCTGAACCAGAGACAAATTAAGTTGGTAAACACAACTAAACAGCTTTATCTAAATATTAATCAAAGTTCATATTTAAAAGAATTGAGACATCTCCAAGTATTTGCAGTTAATTTTTTGAGTTGTGGTGCTAGAAAGAAAATAACAGCCTAACGTTGTTGTGCAGCCAATCTAAAGGATAGTTTTTGGAATGTATGTGGACCTTAAGTTTGACCTATATATCATAATTGCCCAGACACATATTTCAAAATTAATAATTAAAATCCTTTCTTTTAGGACTTGTTCATATCGGCTGTCTTTTCCAAATGCCATATTTTCCCTTTTTTTCTCGGTAGGAGCCCTTATCCTCTCTTTCCCCTCAGTTTTGGCTGTAATTGATTTACAAAGTCGGGTTTATGGCACAGGTTCTAAAAACTGTTTTTTTGGCTTCATACACTTTCAAATCAGCTAAGAAGAGTAAGCGTGAAATACTAAGAATACTTTACACAATGAGAGTTCTTTAAAAATAAGCTAATTCTACCTTGCTTTTCTTAAAAGAAAAGAAAAAGAGAGAGAAAAGGGCTTCCAGAAAGTCTTTTTTTTATTTTTTTTATTTGCATCGTTATCTTTACTAAGTTAGAGTCCCCCTAGATTTATTCTAGTCTAATGGATTTAAACATTTCTTGTTCAGTACAAGCTGTCATGCGAGTCAAAACTATCTAATTAAAAAATTTTAGACTTGCCAAGCAAAATACTTAGTGGGCACTGCAGCCGTGGACAAAAACTATAACAACGCCTACAAACCTTTGCATTAGAAACAATAAGATCTAAATCTTGCATGAAGGCTGAAGATGTGATATACTGTCCAGAGTCAACACGCTGCAGTAAGGTAGCAACATCCATAGGATTTTGGATAATCATGCGATAGTTTGGAGCATCTTCATCCAAGACTGGATAATGGAAGACACTAAATCGTTTATCATACAATATCCTGCAAAAGGATGCACAGGATAAAAAAAAATCAAATTGTCTAAAGGAGTATAGAAGACCTAGCGAGACAATGAGCAGAGAAAAAAGAGGCTGTTGTACAACTGAATTTTATTGCAGTCTCAATTTGTATATATATAAAACGAGAAAGTGATGCTAGGTGTATCTTCTTATCCTGCCATTTAGATTATTTTGTAATGTGTTTTTCAATAATTATTCTAACTATTTAGAAGCCATCATAAATATTCTACCAATGAAATGAATAGCCCATCACATGATTATTTTAAGAATGTACACCAACCATTATTCTTACTAATATGGTTGATGTGTGCCAATTGAAAATTGAACCAGTTGAAGTTACATTTACTCATATGCCAAACTTAAGTTCAACATGTTTTCAAGAGTTCATTGTACTAAGGTTCTATATATTATTGAAAAAGCAAGCTGTAGACATATTTACAAAAGAGTTCTTGAAGAAGCAAGCTCTAGACATATTTACAGAAAAGTTCTTTAACAAACAATTTTTGATGTTTTAACATTGAAGTTGAACACGTGACACATTTATGATCCAACTTGCAAAGGAGTGTTAGAAAACAAGGGGAGAAAGAGATAACAAAGTCACCGTGTTTAAATTCCTACAGTTCTGGAATTCCATCCCAATTCAAGCTCTTCAGGTCCTATCTAATTTGTATAATAAATAAGATTCCTATCATATAAAATATTGTTAAAACTCTCCATGTGACTGACTCGTGCAAGGTGAAGGGACAATGTAGTTTGAGGTAATCCTAGTTTACAACATAATAGTTTGTTATTTTAGGATATAAGTAACATGAGAAATAAGTTAGTGTGATAGGAGCTATCTATAAATAGGAATAGAAAGTTTGATGGAAAGGTATTCAAAAATGTGGTAGAAATTAGGGGAGAGCGCATGAGTCTCAAACACCTATTTTTACTCTCTGTAATACTTCTTATGTCAATTAATAGCCTATTAGGATTGCTTGATTTACTAGTTTGCTCGGAAATTAGTTGTTGTTTGGATCCAATCAAGTATCTTCTAGAGTTTTTTTTTTTTTTTTAAATTATTCGATAGAATATTTGTTAAATTAGTAATTTATCAGTAGTTGAGCTATAAATTAGAATGCTATGTGCTACACTATTTAAATATTCAAGTAAAGAACAAATGGAAAAAAAAAAGTAAAATCAGATAAGAGGAATGATGGATTAAATTTATAGGCAACCTCCAAAAGCAAGAAAAGATTCTTTTTAGCCAAACAACATTCAAATAAGAAAGTATTGAAGCAAATAAAAGTACCAACGCATGATTCTTGTTAGATCGATAAATCACCAGGAAAAAAATTGAAAGGCAAAAGGAACAGTGGTTACGTCCTCAAATGAAATGATGAAACAAACTAGAAAAAAGGAAGATTTATCTAACCGGTTGCAAATATCTCTGAGACACATCCGCATTCGGCGAAGGGCATGCAGTTCAGCTTCTACCTTAGCTCTTAATTCAGAGGCCTTTGGACCATTTTGTACCTTAGGAGCCTTTGGAAGTTCAGGAAGGGATGCTGACTCTAGGGTGTTTTTCACCATGCCCTCCACCGATACTGAAAGAGCAGCGGCAATTAACCGATCAAAAAACAAAGATCTATCTTCTTTAGATGGTGGATTTACTTTATAGCTGAAAATTTTTAATAAACGGTCAGTACAAGTAAATGCAAGCTTGAAATAAATATTTCTTGAATGTGAAAGCGAAAATTATATTTGAAGTTTTTTCATTAGCTGTCAAAATAAACAGGGAAACAGTAAAAAATACAAGCTCTACTATGACATAAGATAGACACGCACAACAAAATATGAGATAACTAGAAAAGAATTGCTCAAATGCTTCAGAAAATATATTACAATCAAACATAACACACATGCAGCTATGAGGAAATACAGAAGATGCTTTCTCATCCATTTCAACAAGTGTAGAAGAAGATGTTCCCAGCAATAATATTGGTAGATCTGATGGTAGTTCTTCTAACAAGGATAGAAGAACTGCCCTGAGGATTTCATCCGCCTGCAATATTTCAACAATCAAAGCGAGTCAATTCAATACATTTATCATAATGTAGGAAATTAATGGCGGCATGAAAATTGGTGCACTAAATAGCAAGTTGCGCAGCAGCAGAAACTCACGGTCTCCCACCAATGATGGAACTGAGGTAAGTACAGAATTGATGGTGTTGTCCTTCTTGCTTCGCCAAATATGTGTACCAATGCCTCTTCCGGAGTCTTTGCACTAGAATCAGAAAGCAGAGATGGGAGTCCTAATGAATGAACAGGAAACTTCTCTAATTCATGCAAAATAGCAGGCCCGATATGATCCTGTTAAACTAACATAGTATATGTTAAACTAACATAGTAAGTATATGTTAAGCTGTGCTTCTCAAAATGAAGCAATTGAATAGCTAGAGATTCAAAGATGACTACCAGGCCAACATTTTCACTTCCACAGAGGAGAAGTCGAGGCCTGTACAGAAGAGGAATTGCAGAACCATATGAAAGAAAAGAAACTTTAATTAACTCTGAAGACATCCCAACCGGAGAAAATACATCAATTATAAAATTCATGGTTTTCCAAAGATGTGTTTTTAAACATGGTGCAACTACTGATGACAAAGGTCTGGAATGAACTACTGTGCCTCTATGGGCAGCGGGAGTGATTGTCGACATGGCTTCAAGAAAGTGATACTTTTTAACCTTAACAGAATCAACATCTATCAGAAATTTGTCGTCGCTTGTATAAACCTGAGGATATTTTTCACGAAATGCACGAATTGCAGCTTCAGTGCATAATGCTTTCAAATCTGCCCCACAATATCCTACACAAGCCACTGCAAGCTCTAATCTGAGTTCTTTCGAAGGACAATGTTTCCATTTTCGTGTATGTATACCTAAAATTTCAGCACGTGCATCACAACCAGGCAGAGGAAAATTAAACTCACGATCAAATCGACCAGGACGACGTAAAGCTCCATCAATAGCATCAATTCGGTTGGTGGCACCAATTAATACTACTTGCCCACGAGAGTCAAGACCATCCATCAAAGCTAATAATGTAGAAACAATAGAATTGTGAATTTGCTCTTGTTTGCTGGATCTCACAGGAGCAAGTCCATCTATTTCATCAAAAAAAATGATGGAAGGCTGATTCTTTTGCGCTTCCTCAAAAAGTAGTTTCAATTGCCTTTCAGCCTCACCAACCCATTTACTCAGCACATCAGCACCCTTACGCATGTAAAAATTGACCTTTTGACCAGCCTTCGATGCAGCACACGCAAGGGCCCTAGCAATCAATGTTTTTCCTGTGCCTGGAGGACCACACAATAATACCCCTCTTGGGGGGGTGATGTGATAACTTGAAAAGAAATCAGGATATAGGAGGGGAAAGAAAACCATCTCCTTTAAAGCATCGATGTACTCAGAAAGACCACCAATATCATTGAAACTTACACTTTCATCAATCTGTAAAGGTTGGATATCTGCCCCTCCTTTTGAACTTGGACCAGCAGTTTGAATCCCAGAAGTCAGGGAAGCAAAAGCATCACTCTGATGACCCCAACCAGAAGCAGCAAGATTCAATCCCCATGCAGTTGTACCATGCATATCTAGTCCCCCAAAGAACCAAGGTGGTCCAGATCTGCTTCCACTTCGCCCGAATGGAATGGAAGGAGCTTGGTCTAGCTCATCAACTAGAAGAGAATCATCAGAATCTTCAACCCTTGATAGACAATGATGTTTATGAACTCTTGACCCACCTTTACGTAGTTCTTTAGCCACTTTCAATCCAATTCCTTGATGTAAAACCATGCGAGGAGACCTTGGTCTTCCCTTACCTTCTTCCATAGAGAGCCTACGAACTTCTGCACGATTGCGAAGATCATATCGTCTACTTCCCTCCTCTTGTTCATCACCATCTGCTTCGCCCTCATCCTCATCCTCATCCTCATATTCCTCATTCTGATCATCATCCCCATCATTGTCCTCCATATCATTCACATTTTCAGTTTCATCTTGGTCAACCTTCTCCTCTGAAGTATCTTCCTCGTTGTCAGATCCCATATTTAGTTGTCCCCCAACAACTCTTGAATGACGGGGTCGAAGTCCTTCACGTCGAGGTGTATGTTTATCATTATCCAATGTTTTTTTATGCTTTGGAGTAGCCAAACCATCTTGAACAATGTTGCTATTGATTTGTTTCCTCAGCTTTGGATAAGTGGATCTCTGAAACAAGATACCTATAGTCAGTCCAGGATGGAACCTACTTGTTGGTTGCACTCATAGATTATGTCCATATTTCCATGAGCAAACCAAAATTTAAACACAGCAAAATCGATCTCAGAATTTCAATAATTTCTCACCATCGAATCTTCATCTCCCGTACCAGAACTATCTGTATTACTTCTATAATTTGCCGGTATCCTCCTCTGTCTTGTAGATCGTCGAAGTTTGGTAGGTACTAACTGGAGATAAAATTCAATTGAGATCATTACATGTAAACTAGTAACCAACCACCTTAATTGGACTAGCAATAATAAAAAAAAATTTGTATCCAGAGTTTGTGGCAAGAAGAAAAGATTACAAGCCCATCTCAACATATGTAGTGGTGAAATTTATACAACCATGCTCAAAGAAAATATAAAAGCTAGAAATGCCTAAGATAATTTTACCTTGAGAAACCGTCAAAAAGATGATGAATGAATATTTACCTCACCCTAAACCAGAACAAATTTTCCAATAGTAAAGCGGAATGATTTTGCACTGAGCACATGATTAAATTACAAATAGAGGAGATCAAAAAACCAAAAAAAAAAATCCAAAAGGCTCAATCCAGGGGTTACAAAGAATAAACTCAAAACCATGCTTCCTGAGTAAAATCCAAAGTAACGGAAGAGACTGGAAGTGATAATCTGCACGCTCTTTCTTAAATCATGAATGTTCCAAACACATTACAAGCAAACAGACTTTTTTCTAGGGGTTTAACTTTTTACTGTAATATGTAATGAAAGAAAAACCCTATTTCTTACTTGGCAAGAAAATATGCTTTCAAATGCATCATACATAAGAAAGATTAATTACACGAGGGATTTTAGTATTCTTAAGATAAAACAAACAAGCAAAATATAAATTAAAGCAATCTTTGAACATCAACTCAAGCTATCAACTAATAAAGGATTATTAACAGAAAAAAGCACATCAAAGTTACACTTACATGAGTATTCAAATTCCGTATCGGTTGTCTCCTAGACTTCATCATTTTGGCAATTGTAGAAGCTGATGCCCTTGTTTTTGTCTTCTTTTTCTTGGTATGCATGATGTTTGGACCATAATACATGCATGCACTGCTACGACCATACACTTTTGGCCTTCTTCCGAGCCTGTCACAAGTCCGGACCGGTATGGAAACAGACTCATCTCCTTGACTCGATTGTTTTGGATACATAAGCTATAATATAGCTAAAAATGATACCAAATGCCTTCCATAAAGAGAAATATCAAACCTATTGCAAACAGGTAGAAACATTCCAAACTTTTTATCATAGTGATTACAAAATTTTCTAGACTGCTAAAAAATCTAATAAAAGAATCTCCAAAAGTAAGAACACTAATTTGCATGACAGTTTCGATAGTCGGGGACAATGTGATTGAGCTGAATGGAAGGGGAGGAGGGGGGCCATCTTCCCTAATTTTTTTAACAAGCTCTTGTATTGGTTTTAAAGTTTTAATATTAGCAAGGTTTGCACATAATGACTGCCTGTTAATTTTTTTCCCCCATCTCAAAAAAATTAATTAATCATTAGGAGAAACTTAATTTATAATGAGTGAAGAGATATTGCTGACTTACGCTATTACAATTCCCACCAAATTGCCGCCTATTTGTCTTAAATAAGTTGAACAAAGAAAAAACAGATTCATTATTTCATCCTCAATCTAACCTCTATAACCTTATAGAAAAACCTTCACTATCAAGAAAACGCGTAGTGTTGACCCACTCAGCCATTTCTAACGATCAAACTGATGCCTTATACTATCACATTGCAAACTATCACAAACCCTAACTTCTGAATTAAAAAACGTGTTTCAACGCCCTGATCGCTTTTTTCCAATCTAGAAATCAAATTCTACAAAAAATTATTAAAAAATCGTCATTCTTCCAAGAATTGAATACAGCATGCAGGAACAGAACAAAAAAGAAATGAAAAAACCAGAAGAAAACAAGAAATAGAAAAGGAATGCAGGGGCTCTGGACTCACCGATTCCTCTGGCTTCAGATACAGTCACAGGTTATACAAACTCAGCGGAATTGCTTCACGGAAGAAGAGGAAGACGACTAGGACGAATAACGCAGAAAGACAAAAACGCTGACACTGGGAGAACTGGTGACTAGAGATTGCTTTGGGCCTAACGGGTGGCCCAATTTGAATGAAGTCGGGTTACTAACTGGTCCTCCTAAAAAAAGATTAATGGGCACGGTACATGTATCATTTAACAGTAAATTTAACAATTAGAGTTGAATTGCTCACTACACATATTAGAAATCTAATTTGTACGAAACCATTTGTTAAAGTGTTCTCAGTGTACTACCTTATACAATAAAATTAAAAGGAAAATTAACAAAATAAATTCTATAGTTTGAGGTCAGCGACAAAGCAAATCTTAAAGAATTTTCGCAGACAACTATAATCTCGAACTATGATAAATAAATGACGTAGACCTTCTCATCACGTTTTCCGCTTAGAAAACATCTTGGACGTCATGGACCTCCAACGGACGTCCAATGATCAACCATGGACATCTTTTAAAGACGAAGGATGCCCAAAGCTTATCCAAAAGGGACGCGTAATGTTTTCCGTCAATTATTGATTGTTGGTGACAAAACTTCGATTATTAATCGGATACGCTTCTATCAGAAACGAAACTAAGGTAAGACTTGAAACTCGGTTTCAATTGCAAAATAAGATTCATGAAAAAACTCAAACGATCCTCCTCCTGGCAATTTCTCTTACAATTTATAGTTTAAGCTTAAGGACGTCCGTCACAAACTGAGGGACATTCATTGTGGGCTTAGGAACCCTCGTAAGTTGCGGGACGTTCTAGACGTCCGTATTAAACAATGGACGTTCGTAGTTAGGTGGGAGACATTCATTTTAACCTGGGGATAACTGTAACATCTCGGTTTTTATTTTATTTAAAAATAGCGTGAAATTTAAAAATTTTCTTTTATAATATCAGAGTTAGCCTTACCTTTTAAAATCGAATGTTAAATCCATTACTTCAAATCATTTTCTAATTTATCGTGTTAAGAAATATACTTATTTAAAACATTTTAACAGCGAAATAATTTTATTTTATTAAAAATCCTTTATCTTGAAATATAGCGGAAGCATTAATAAAAATAATTATTAAACTTAAAATGCATTTATTAAGCGTAAACTATTTACTTTATTATTTACAAAACTATTTACTCTTTTAGCTTAGCCAATCACAAAATCCTTTACGTGTAAATTTTTCATCAACTGCTTTGTATATTGTTCATATGTTTTCAGGCGTATACCTACATCGCAAGACAGTAAGTTATGAGTCTAATGTCCAGTAAGTGATAGGAATAAAACGGTACAATGCTCATGCTATGCTCTTTTCAAAACCATATGCGTTTTCTGTTTTCTATCTTTCATTTATCTTTTACCATTTCATTTACAGTCTCCGACACCTTTGGTATACCAACTCAACCTCCGACAAAAAGTTTAGCTAGCGGCTCAGGCTCCAACCTCCGCCTACTAGCAGCTATGCCACAAGGGCTTAAACGGTCTTACTAACCATTGAGCGGTTCGTCCCGGTCTTTGTCCAAAGACGTATATGTGACAAAGGATTCAGCTCTAACCGAACCTCCTGTTAGCTATTATGCTCACACAACGACTACCCTCAAGAATAAGCAGGTCCGGCTACAACCGAAAGCTTTACTAGCTACTGTATCCAGTATGAAGCTCGGGCTCTGACCTCGGCTTACTAGTGACTGTGCCATTAAGGCTTAAACAGTCTCACATATCCTTTGGTTAACCAGTCTGAAAACCAACTAACAAACTCACAGTTCATTTTATTTCTTTTACATTTATCTCTTTTCATTCTCTTTCGGTTTCCTTTTCAAAATCATGCATGTAAACCATTTTTGTATCATTTAGAAAACCATGATGTAAGATGTTCGTGAATACATACAGTATAAAATCTCTAAGCATGCTCGTTTATTAAACATATCGTTAAAAGAACCTAATTCTAATAAAGATCCAACAACCAATAGCACAATACATGGAACATTCTCAATTTCTGGTAAAGCAGTAAACAACCTAAATATTCTATGAAAGCAGTAAACATTCAGCATACAACTCTTAACTCTTGCGATGTAGGGTCTGAAGACCAAAACACATGCAATCACTTACCTGTGGTTCTTAGCGTGTCTAGCTCCTTTTTCGTTTCTCGTTATTACCAAAATAATCCAAGAGCTACCACATAATTTTTCTCGTCGAAATTCCTGCTTTAACGATTCTACCCCTAAACTTCGTAACCCAAAACTCTCAAAATCACTTCTATTTCTCTCCTCTCCCTTCCTTCTCTGGCTCCTCTCCTTCTCTCTCTCTTTGGTGTGATTTCTTCCTTCAACCAATGCCTTTATTTATAGGCATTTGCACGTTCATGGGAATCTCTTGTAGAATTTTCCTACGGTAGAATTTCCCAAAGCGTAACTTCTCTCGATTCTTAAGTAACTCCTCCTCCACACTTTCCCCCTCAAATATCCGAGACCTGACAAGAATGCGAAATGTTCACAGGATGCCTTAGAGATTCAAACGGATTAAGAGTTCGACTCATTATCTATAGAGAGATAAGAACTGAAACTACCAAAGAAAGGAGCTCGACCCAAACTAAACTTGTTGGTTGAACAAAAACTATCAACTTTGATCTCTTTAAGCAAATAATTGAAGAAGATCAAGTCCTCAAAGAGAACTTAAGAAGAGAATCACTCTCTAAGCAAAATGCTCTCAAATTTCAAATTGTAAGTTATGATTTATATTGACGGTTTGCCCATCTATTTATAGGCGACTCTAGGGGATATGGAAACATTATAAAATTACATAAAATATACAAAAGAATGCAAAAATTCAATATTAGGTGAATAAATGCAGCAGGTGGCACGTGGGAGGCGGCACTGGGCGCGGTGGTCGGCAGCTGGTGCGGCAATCAACGTTGGCGGGCGCGCGGTCAAGGTAGGTGGGCATGCTGTCAGCTGGCAGGCATGCTGTCGGGCGGGCGGCTATCTAGGCGGCTCGCCCTGTGGCCTGGGCGGTGGGATGCTTCGGTCCATCTTCAATTTTATCCCTTTCTATTCAATCAATTCCTTCCTTGGCCCTCCTCAATCCCTAACACTACCATGACCCATGACTTGTCATTCAATGAGTCTTTATCTTGAATTTCATTATGTTACGGGAAATCGGGGTATTATATTCAATTGAAAAAATAATTATAAAACTTCCAAAATTCGTAAATAATGAGACTCGTCTTTTAATAATTCATCCTCAACGTCCATTGTAAGCTGAGAAATATCTGTTTTTAGCTTAATGGTGTCTGTTGTGCCTTAGGGACGTTCGTTGTGAGCTTTGGGTTGTCAGTCATAACTTGAGGGACATCCGTTTTAAGTGAAAGACGTCTGTTTTAAGCTAAGGGCAATGTCATCTTTCAACAATTCATCATGGACGTCCATTTCTAGCAACATGTCCCCTAGCTCTGAAGGACGTCCGATTCGTTTATCCAACGGCCAACAACTTTTGTCTGCGACTCTACTCCCATTTAAAATAGTGTGTCTTGCACATAACCCTCTTCAACATAATGTCTGCTAGCACCTTTGGTCCATCCTGGTCGTCCATCCTTATTGAGGGACGTTCGTCCCTTCATCTAACGACTATGAATCTTCATCTGCCATCGTCTTCCCATCACGACGTCCCTTCATAATACTTTTGGCAAAGCAATCTCATAAACTGATGAAGAGATTGAGAAGCAAAAGAGTCAACTGAAACAAGGTCAAACAAGCTGCAGACAATGCAAAAAGAGCGCAATTGACAAACCAAGTTCAATGAATTATGGTTGTAATGTGGTAAAAACAATTGTTAATTTGTCTTCCAATGATAGTAGTCGTCTCATGGACTATGATGATGATATTGATTTTCTCTCTCTTAGTCAGATACTTTTCCAACAATAAAGAGCAAGAACGACAATTCGAAACAGACATTTGTATTGCTTTCGAGAAAATCTAGATCAGCCTTGGACATCCTTCGTGGTTAAAGGACGTTCGTTATTGATCCTTGGACGTCGCCGTTGAACAGGCCTTGACATTAACATGGCTGCAATATTTGCTTTTGCTTTTTTTTTATAAAAAAAACGTGACATAAATGTTCACATCGTTCATTTATCATAATTCGAAGTTTTAGTTGTCTACTAAAATTCTTCAAGGTTGACTTTGTCACTGATCTCAAACTATAATATTTATTTTGTTAATTTCCCAAATTAAAATTACAATTTCTTTTTTAAAAAAGAGTTTTTAAGAAAACCAAAAATCATGATATATTCTAAGCATATTAAAATTATGAAAAAAAATTTTTATTCGAAAATATAAAAATATTTACACTTTAATTATATACTATATTATTAAATTGACATGCGGCTTATGTGCCACACATACACTGGTGCATATAATCAATGATATATAAGCAAAATATCGTAGTGTAGAATTCGAGAACTGATCTCCCATTACTCAATTTTTTGTCTAACTTTTTTTAAATGCATACAATTAGCTCAGTCTACTGCTCAAATAAGAACATTAAAAAAAAAAAGACTTATGTCGGCCAAACTTTCTATTAAATTTAGGTTGTCTTAAACTTGCCAAATAATGTCCTTTTTTTAAAAAAAATACAAACAGTTAATTCAGATTGAATTACGTACTTATAAAATTGATCAGATTTTGCGACAGATTTTTAAATGCCTAAATGGAACTCAGGAAGAGTCTTCTTACAGGCCCAAAAACACTATGTGGTGATAGATACAGATTCTCTATACGGTTTCCTCTATTATACAAATTCCACCCGAAAATGCGAAATAATGAAAAAAAAAATAGACAACTCTGAGTAAAGAAAAGAGAAAAGGAGGAGGAAGTGAAAAGAAAAAAGAAAACGAAGGGAGTCCTACGAACCTCGTTTGATTTAGCATCCAGCAGCCTTCAAGAATTTGTCATACGGGCTTGAAGGTGGTAATCTGAATGAATTCTGTAGATATTCATGTGAACAATGAACAATTTGATCCCTCCCTCGAATCGCTTCGCTATGGGTTGCTCTTATGTTACCTTCAGAGAAACCACTCGCCTGGAAAAGAGCCAGGAAAGATTGATTAGAAAGAATAATTCTCCAAATTTATTGACAACTTGTTTATGAAACAAACATAAGTTTGTATAAATAAATACATCATGTACAAGAAACAATAGCATCAAGTGTATGTTTGGCGATGTTTCAACCTACTAAAAGTGATTCCAGAAAATATATAATTTTTTAAAATTGTTGTTTTTAAGTTCGCGTGGAAATGATAAGGTAACTCAAAGTCCAGTGTCCCTTCAAGTCAGGTTGCAGGAAGAGCAGTGAAAGCATGTTGCTGGAATGGGGCCATTCACAGATGACAAATAAAAGGGCGGAACAAAGAGGCATTTCGAGAGGCAGTGCAGAGTTTCGAGGGTGCTACAAGATCATGTATTTGATAGACCCATAGAAATGTTTAATTGGAAATTAATTAAAAAGATTCTAAAATATTAGTTATAAGAATAATTTAAGTACTTAAAAATTAAATAATCAATGAGAGTTGTGATTATTAAAGGAGGACAGGAGAGTTCGTCAGCATTATGAAAAGCATTTTCTCCAAGTGAATTTTGTGAAGAGGAAAAAGGAAAGTTCCCAGATCTATCATTGTAATTTTGTTTTTCTGTTGTATTGTTCTTGTTTTTGTTTTAATAAGTTTCATCTGATTCTTATCAAATTGGGATGGAGCTTTACGATGGCGGGAGAAAAATACATGAAATGTTTGGCTCAAAAGCAGGAACATGTGGGACATGTGCACAATATGTTGCACCGTGAATTAAAACCCCTCAGGTGAGATCAGCCAGATTAAGGAGGCGGTTTTGAACATTCCAACATTACAAGAAAGCCTGGAAATTGATAAGTTGGACCAATTGCTTCAGCAAAAGGTACGTTCCATGAGAAAGTGCCGATGGAGGGCCCTAGGTGTAGTAACCGGGCATGGACAGCAAACGACATCGATCGAGGCAGAGGGAGGAGCATCGTTGATTGGCTCAACGGAGCTTGAGGGTACCAACCCGGTCGACTGCACTTGTAGAGCCGAATGCTACTTCAATGTTCGCAAACTCCCAGAGAACAAACGTTTGGAAGCAGCGATCATCAACCTTTAACGGAGAAGCTTTAGATTAGTACCAATGGCAGGATGGCCGGAGAATGTTCCGACCATGGTCGGACTTTAAGATGCATCTCCTTGAATGATTTCGACCGAAGCAAAGAGGCACGGGATAGTGTCTAACAAAGTTCCGCTCGCCTAGGCCTGAGGGCTCTACGATCAAATACCTCCAACCATGTGAAAGGTTAGCATCTTCCATCTCTCTTCCAAAGCACAGGTTGGAAACCCAGGCACATAGCTTGAAGTTAGAAATAAGGCTTGATGAGAAAATCAATCCTCAGGGGCTGGGCTCCAAGAAGCAGATAGGTCATATACTAGAAATTAGAAAATAACATGGTGGTGCCGGAAAATGAGAGAAGCACAATAAACTTGAAAGATAAGTGGATCCGCCCATGTTGGATTCGAAAAGAAATCACTCGGACCAAACCTCTGCCATTTTTAGAGCTCATGACCTTAATGAAGAGCACCTACTCCTCTCATTCTCTACAAACTCATTCAAGCATGGGCCACCCACGGCAAGAAATCCTCCTAAAAAAAAAACTGGGAGGGACATCCTCAAAAGGATCGCCTAGAGTTTGCCCAAAGTGTTAAAAAAAAGAAACATTCCTCAATTGAGTCATTTTTCTATTCAAACCCAGTTGTAGCCAAACCCTTGTAACCCTAGTCAAAGCAACTCTACCACCAAGGTTATCTATTATCTATCTCAATGTTCGGCATCAACATTACACTACATGATCTATTTGACAGTATTAGTGCTCACAGCAACAATCTGTTCAGCCAAAATTCAATACTGACGATGTAACAAACTCTTCAAATATTTAACTGATAATAAACTTAAGTGATAAAGAGAGAATAATACAAGATCATGGACCTTGTTGGACGGTGAGTATTGATAGACCCTTTAGAAATATTTAATTATGATTTAATTAAAAAGATTTTAGAATATTGGTTATTAGGGATAATTTAAGTATTTAAAGATTAAATAATTAATGAAAGTTGTTAGTATTAAAAGAGGAGATGAGGGTGTTTAAGCATCATGAAAAGAATTTTTTGTAATTAGATTTTTTAAGGGTAGAGCTAACAGACTTCTTAAATGTCTGCATTATCATTGTAATTTCATTTTTTACTTGTATCATTCTTTTTTTATTTTAATTAAATTATTCGAGTTCCTACTGGTACTTTGAGGACAAGGTGTATGTACAGAGATGGTTATTGATAGACTTCCTATTCAAAAAGGTAGCAAGGATAAGTGAGAAACGTGGAGATGATTAAAAGGAACAAGTATTGGAAAATATTCTGGAAGTTCTATTATATGGGTAAATTGGACATTGGGTGAGAGAATTTGTTAGAATTTTGTTACTATTGAGAGTATTAGAGGGGGGCCTACATGATCATCAAGCACCTAGACAATAATCGGGTGTTGATAGACCTCGAATTCAAGAACCTGACAAGGATAAGTGAGAAAATGTGGAGAAGGTTAAAAGTTAAAAGTAACAACCATTGACAGATATTCGGGAAGTTTTATTAGATGGGCCAATTGCACATTAACTGAGAGAATTTGTTAAAATTTTATAAGTAATGAGAGTTTTAGAGGGGGTGGACCCTACGGGAAAGGCATTGATATTTTGGGAAAATATTATAAGTAGAGAATTAACATACCATTCCAAATTCAGCCCTATTGTATTTTTTTTTAATACTAATACACTAGTATTTTCTATTGAATCAAGGGGTGAATCTTATGTTTCTTAAAAATTAGTTAAAAACAATAAACAAAGTCGCTGCACTATTTGTGTACATGTGAAGATTAGGAAAAGACGATCACCTACTTCTGTACCGTAGCAACCCAAAGAATAACTAAGTTTGATCTGGTATAAGAAAAAACATCACCAATAACTATATTGTCATTCATAGTTATGAAAATTACTACTCTAATAACGATTTAGAGGGGGAAGGGCTTTTTTTTTCAGGAGTGGATATAAAGCCTATTGATCCCAAATTTAAAGAGAAAATTCAAACTTACAGTAGTTGGTAAAGGAGGGTAGTTGCTTTCAATGTCTGTGGAGAGAATTATTGCTTTTGATTCATGTTGCTGGACACTATAAAGAACTGACATTTTCTGCAGCTTTCCTGACACGAGAGCCTCGCACTGACTTTTCATTTCGTCATAAGGAATGGGCATTGAAGATATTGGGAAACTTGCAACTTGCCGGGCTGTTACCAAAACCTGTCCACAATTCATAATCACGAGTCATGAGATTTTCATGTATGAAATTACACAACTTTTTGAGAGTTGTTCTAAAAAACAGTTCTCTTAAACCAAACAAATTTTCAGAAACGTTTTTCAGAGAATAATTGTATATAGTATGCTTTCAGAAATAGTTAAATGATGTTTGTATATATAAATAAGAAATATTAAAGATGCTCTTGCATATATAAGAAATAGTGAAAAGGAGTTCTTCGAAAAAATTGTTTTTTGTTTCTCTTACGGAAAAAATAAGAATCAGGGAAAACATCTTGCATCTTTTTAAAAAAAAAAAAGATTTTGTTTCTACTTTGAGAAAAATAATATGAACGCAAAAACTTCTTATCTATATATGTAATTTTTTTTATGCTTTCCAAGATCAGTTTTCTTTTGCATAAAAAAGTTCTTAAAAACATCTACACTTCATCCAGATTGAAGCCTTGCTCTTATTAATTCTAAAAATAACCATTCTAAATATTTCAATAGTTGCGAGGATACTAGAAAACTAAATAAAGTGATTGACTCACAGATTCCAAGAGCTGATTGACAGTTAGAACGTCTAGGGTATTAATAGAGAGCGATGATTTACGATCTGATTGACTTCCACTTGGTTCAAGGAATGCTTCATCATCTGTCAAGGCAACTGCAGCGGTGGCCTGAAAAAATAATACCAAGGCTAAAAATCAATTCCACATGAGATGATTTAATTAAGTCATAAAAACTGAAAGATGCAAATGGAATGAATCTCACATCATCAAAATCTGGAAACTCCAACTGAGCAAGAGGAGAACTTGGTCGTGGGGTTTCCATAAATAATGGAGCTCCTAAAGAGTAGCATTCATCAGGTGAAAATTCCTGTAAGAGCTGCTCTTTGATGCTAGACAACTCTGCCTGGAGTGCAAAGAAAATAAAAAGTTTAATATTGCAGTTTGAAGTACATCTCGATTATGAAAACAATCATCAATGGTCTCTAACAAGAATTTGATGTAGTTTCAAAAATTACACACACAATATCAGTTTAGTAACACTCAAAACAAAGAGACAAAAAACTGTTTTATGATTCACAAAACCAAAATACAGATTATTCGAGAGGTTTGTAACATCTCTCAAGTGATTTCACCAAAGATATCATGCCCCTTCTATTACATTTGTTTCCTTAAATAAAGACACTCATAGAATATTAAAAGACTTAGACATGCATGTCTAGCAATACTAAAAGACACTTTAGGAATACTAAAAGACAATATCAATAAAATATTAAAAGACATCAATTTAATTCTCCATTGTGTTCTTTCTTGCATAAGTGAACTTTAAAGGTGGTGATGTATCAATACTCTATTCCCAAATATGCACCTTGTCCTCAAGGTGAAAATTGGAAAATTGACGATTGATAATTTCGAAAGGTTCCCAAGTGGCTTCTTCGGTAGGGAGACCAGTCCACTCGATGAGAACGTCCCTTTTAGAAATGCCCTGAACACTTTGGCGAACTCTCCGTAAGGTGATGGGTTCAACTCGCACTTCTTTGTCTGTCATGAGAGGGGGAAGGTGTGGGAAAACTATATGAGATCCAATAGCCTTCTTCAGTTGTGAAACATGAAAAACTAGATGAATAGAAGAAACAGGTGGAAGATCCAATTTATAAGCTACTAGACCCACCCTTTCAAGTACTGTAAATGGTCCATAAAATCAGGGGCTAAATTTCTTGTTACGACGCCGAGTAAGAGATTTTTGACAATAAGATTGCAACTAAAGATAAACGAGATCATTGACGTCCAATGTGAGCTCACGACAATGACGATCCGCTGATTTCTTCATCTAGGTTTCTGCTCGACTTAGACGTTGTTTTAATTCATCTAAAATAGCATCTCGATCCTGAAGGAGAGAGTCAACGGAAGAGACTGGAGAAGCGCTCACGTCGTAGCGAATCCGGGGAGGAAGATCTCGATCGTAAACCACACAAAATAATGTGGTGTGTGCGGAAGTATAAAATGAGGTATTATACCAATAATCAGCCCAATGCAACCAATTTGCCCACCGTTGGGGGGTATCACTGACAAAGCAACACAACTATGTCTCAAGGCAACGGTTAACTACTTCAATCTGTCCATCAGTCTGAAGATGGTAGGTCGTATTGTGCTAGAATTTAGTGTCATGAAACTTGAATAGTTCTTTCCAAAATAGACTTAAGAAAACCTTATCTTTGTCAGAAATAATAGTGCAAGGAAACTCATGCAACTTTACCACATTTGTGAGGAAAGATGAAGCCACAAATGCTGTTATAAAAGAATATTTGAAGCCATGAAGTGTGCGTATTTGCTAAGACAATCAACCACTACCAGTATCAAATCTAGGCCAACGGACTGGGGTAATTTCTCAATAAAATCTATGGAAATGTCATCCCATATTTGGTTCGGAATAGGGAGTGGTTGTAATAATCCCGTTGGAAATAATGTTTGATACTTGTTTTTTTAACAAACTTCACATGCTGCCACATATTGTCTAACATCATGCTTCATCCCCGAGTGACCCCCAGAAACAGTATCATGAAATTCTTTCAACAATAGAGGAATGATGCATGATTCATTGGTTAAAACCACTCTATTTTGAAAAAATAGCCGTCCATTATGAATACGATACTTATCCGACTTTTGGTTCTCATTCTCTAAGTCTTTGTAAAGCTCTCCCCATTTTGGATCTGAATGTATCTCGGAATCAAGCTACTCCCATGGAATGAGTGTAATTATTGATACTGCCAAAAGTTCTGAATGTTGTGGTTTGTTTGATAACGCACTGGCTACCTTGTTTTCTACGCCCGGACGATATTGAATTTCAAAGTCGTAGCCCATAAGTTTGGTTAATCACTTTTGATGGTTTGTACTAACAATTCGTTGCTCCAACAGAAATTTAAGACTGCGTTGATCCATTTGCACTATGAATTTCCTTCCCAAATAAATACGGTTGCCCCTTTTGAATGGCGAAGACGATAGCTTTAAGCTCGCGCTCATAAATGGATCCTTGAAGAGCAGATTGTGGCAGAGCTAGGCTAAAGTATGCAATGGGTCTCCCTTCCTTGTTTCGATGATAAATGGTTTAGAGAAATCAGATAGTGCAAGTATCGGTACTATAGCCATAACTATTTTCAATTGTTGAAAAGCTGCCATAGTCTCTAAATTCCAATAAAGGTTATCCTTTTGAAGTTGATTCGTTAATGGCATAACGATCTTACCATGACCCTCGGTTTTAGATTGATCAGCCACCACCCCTTCAGCTGAGATAATATGCCCCAAATATTCAATTTGGTGTTGTGCAAAGAGGCATTTAGTCTTATTGACAAAGAAACAATACTTTTGTAATACTGTAAAAAACTACAATACAAATTTTCGGAGAAAATGCCGAAATATCTCATTCATTATTGCCTGAAAAGTGGAAGGTGCATTAGTAAGACCGAACGGCATAACCAAGAACTTGTAGTGACCCTCGTGTGTTCGGAAAGCTGTTTTGGAGATATCCTCTGAACGGACCTGAATATGATGATATCCAAATTTTAAATCTAGTTTGGAAAAAATTTGTGCTTCATGCAATTCATCCAATAGCTCGTCAATAACCAGAATCGAAAACTTGTTGTGTACTGTTGCTTTATTGAGAGCACGATAATCAACACAAAATCGTCAACTTTCGTCTTTCTTTTTGACTAAAAGTATAGAGCTTGAGAACGGACTACAACTGTGTCGGATGATCCCTGCTGCCAACATCTCATTGACCAGTCTCTCTATCTCGTTTTTATGAATATGAGGATAATGATATGGCCGTACACTCACAGGTAGTTGCCCTTCCTTGAGGACAATAGCATGTTCATGAACACGAGCAGGGGGCAGCCCTGGAGGATCTTCAAATAAATTATGATATTGGTTTATTAGTTGTCGAACTTCAGCAGGAACATTGTTAAAATGTGAGAGCTCGGACTCCGTTAATTGCAAATTATAGCATTCCAATAAGAGTCCTTCACTTCCTTTAATAGTATTCATCATGGCCTTTAAGAACACTAAATTCTTACAAAGGCTTGGATTCCCTTGCAATTTAACATGTTGGGCACCCACTTTGAATTTCATAAACAACCTAGCCCAATTCACATGCATGTCGCCTAAAGTCCGTAACCACTACATTCCTAGAATAATGTCAGAACTCCTTAATTCTAGCGATAAGAAATCCTCATGAATTTCCAAATTTTGCAATTTCAACAGAATTCCACGGCAAATTCCTTGGCTTTTGACAGAGAATCTCATGCCCATTAAAATTTTGTAATTGCTTGTGTTATCCAATGCAAAGTTGAAACGTTGAACTAGTTCTGTTGAGTTGTGAGTTGCCCCATTGTCAATCAAAACAATAACAAATGTACCTTTAATTTCTCCAAGCAACTTTATAGTTTTTGATGTTATGAGTCCCACTACAGAATTCCAGAAATTCTACGACGTCAAGAATTTGGTCCATCATCTCCTCTTCTATTACTTCTGATGGATTGTTCCTCTCTTCTGCTTCCTCAAAATCGTGACTGATTAACACCTGTAATTCCCGCGATTTGCAGCGATGATCGATACTATATTTCTCATCGCATCGGTAACACAACCTTTTTTCTCGTTTTGCTTGTAATTCCGAATAGGTCATCCTACGAAATTGTACACTTGATTTTGGGACGACAGTCCTTGCCACCGCCTGGTTATTTCCTTCAGTCGTTTGAATTGTGGGATAAGCATCATAACCGAAGTTTTTCCTATATAAGTATGATTTGGGCGTGACGAGAATGATGGTTTAAACTCTGAATTCCATTAAGATTTTTATTATTCCTAAGGATGACAAACTTGCCTTCAATTTGTTGGGTTGTTTACAAGATCTGACCCAACTCCACAGGCCTCAACACCAATAGTTCTGCTGGAATATCTGTTTGCAACCCATTAATAAACTGAGCTTCAAGTATGTGATCAGGAATGTCTCGAAAAGAGGCAGCCAATTTCTCGAACTGCAACCTATAATCTCGTACTGTGTCATCTTGTCGTACTGCCAGAAATCGCTCTAATAAAGACGATCCCTTATATCCCTCCAACTTCGAAATGGTTGTCGTCTGTCCTCCCATTGGTATCAAACAAGAGTCTCTCCCTCGAAGTGTACAACCACAACATCCATTTTTTCAGCTTCAGTCAAACGTTGAAGAGCGAAAAAACACTCAACTCTAAATACTCAATCATCTGGGTCACCACTTTCAAACACTGACATCTCCAAATTTTTAATTCAGTTGGAAAACTATTTCTAACCCAGCATCGGGTCATCTCATCCGACCCACGATGGAAGTCATCTTCACAGTAGTCCCCAGCTTTTGTTCGTAGATGCCATAGGCTCCGCGAGGAGTGCTGGGCTCCCCAGCAATCGGACCAAACCTCGCCGTCAATCCTTGACGAAGGTTCTGGTGCTCACCCTCACCGAACAATGTCTCCATTCTCAGCTTCCCCACTCCAGAAAAACAGAAGAATCTTGCGTCTGCGCAAGTCTCGTTGCACATTGTCCCAAAGCGCACCTTGTCGCGAACTTCTTCACGTGTCTCCCCCGCATGAGCTTCGTTGCGCGACTTCTGTGTTTTGGATGTAGGGAGGGCCGCCAAATATTCCAAAATCAAAGCCACGTTGACCTTCGACGCCATGTCAACGTTCAAGTCCTGGAGTGCCACATAGCGTTCTCCTTCACTGTTCCCAGCTCCTAACAGAATTTTTCACGAAAATTTCCCCACTCCTCTCAAACCTGGCCAATTCTATCCTCACCTGCAGGTTCCTTATCTTCACCTCTTTTGTCTGCCATTGCTCTAATACCAATGATGTAGTTCCAAAGTTCCACACATAATATTAGCTTAATAACACTCAAAACAAAGAGATAGGAAATTGTTTTATGATTCACAAAACCAAAATACAAACTATTCGAGAGATCTGTAAGTTCTCCTAAGTGATTTCACCAAAGATTTTATGTCCCTCCTATTACATTTGCTTCCTTAAATAAATACAATCATAGAATACCAAAAAACTTAGACATTCTAGGAATACTAAAAGGCATTTTAGGAATACTAAAAGATACTCTATGAATATTAAAAGACAATACCAATAGAATACCAAAAAACATATCAATTTAATTTTCTCTCTGTGTACTTCCTTGCATAAGTGAACTTTAGAGGTGGTGACGTATCAGAATCTTCCAAAGAAATTTCACGTGAGCTAATTGTCAATAATTTTTAAATTACATCAACTAAATCTTGTATAGATCATGAAAAAAATAAACGAATAGAGGAGAAACAATACTCCAAGAGAAAAGGAAATAGATCAAGTTGTTGCATTCCATTTGGAAAGAAGCAGTGTAAATGTAAATTCAAAATCGTGTTGAAGCATAAGTATATCTATCTATCAAAATCCTGATTTCACAACATAGACATATACATTCATAACTTACATCATCAAAAACCCTAGTAAAAAAGTTGGAATCTGCCATTTCAGCCTAAAAAACACAGCTTATTAGAAGAAGTGAGCATGCGATGAAGAGAAGGCAAAACGCCAAAAACTACAAATATGAAAAGTAACCAGGAAGGCAAATGAATCACATAGCATTAAATAATAACCTCTGAATTTCTTGCATATTTGGCCATGAAGTAAGTGATCACTGTTTCTTTCAGCTGTCGTTTCTCTACATTCACCGCAGAGAGAAATTTAGTTGAAGCAACTTCATCCTCCTGTGAACCATAAATCATAATCTCTTTTTCAGATTCTCTACAGACAGCCTCCAGACAGACATCATCGACCACATGAAGATGAGGATTGACCTGTCAAAATTCAAGAATTTAATCTTATAACAAAAAATGCCTATCCAAAGATAGAGAGAGAGAAGAAAGAATGGGATATTAACATAATTATCCATCAAAGGCGCCTTGACAATTTGAATTAACTCTGGAAGATTGCTTGCCCTCGCTGAAATTAGAAGCATAAATGATGCCAGGGTAAAGAGACATCTTCTTCGAGATGGTAGTAGGCCTCCTTCAACAATAACAAACAAACTAGATAAGGGTAAGAGGTACACATGTAATGTTCCTGAATAAATATGGAGAACTACAGCTTTAGATCAGCATTCTCAAACTCAATTCCCACCGAGTCAAAAAAGCATGATCAAAGAGTTTCAGAGCCACAACTGACAGGCCATATAGATCATATTTCAAAGTGTCACTTTGTCTGTACCCATTTCATCATCTAAAAAATTAAAGGAAAAAATCACTATCTGACTTTTTAACCTTACCTTCTTCATCCAAGGAGATGCTCCTAAGGGAAAGCGCTAGCTGGAAAGGTCTTACTAAGGGCATGTGATTGGGAGTCTGCACAGGAGAATCAATAATTTGGAATCACATCAATTAATAACTCTACAAGTTATGCGGCTGAAGTTTGTCTTGAACTTGAAACAAATAAAAGAAGAAACTAGAGAATAAAATCTCATAAAGTAATAAATTTATATGTTTCAAAACTTGTCCTCCAACAATTACAATAAACTCTTTTTATAGAGTTTTCAATGCTAAGATAAAAAAAAATAATCAGGATAGAAAATGAATAAATTAATAAACTAATGAATTAAGAAACTAACCTAAATATGAAATTTAATAAATAAAAAACTAGTAAGGAAATTAATTTGGACTTGAATCATGGCCTGAGTATAATGTAGTACTACATCAACAAGAAAATCACAGAATTCAAATGGAAATCTTGAAGAAAAACTTCTACACTATCCAATCCGCCTTTCAATTACAGTTCATTTTTCTTCGCATGCTTTGTAATTAACCATTTATTAATTAGCTGAATATCCTATTGATGATGTACATGTGTAAATTCTGATCTCAAAATAAGGATCAAACTCTGGCTGATATAGCATCATACCATTGCTAAAAGAGATCCATAAATATCAAAGTGTCAGGAGATTGGGGTCAAATGTCTAACAATGCTCACTTTATGTCCTGTGATGACCTC
Source organism: Begonia loranthoides (assembly GCA_022433065.1). Taxonomy (NCBI): domain Eukaryota; kingdom Viridiplantae; phylum Streptophyta; class Magnoliopsida; order Cucurbitales; family Begoniaceae; genus Begonia; species Begonia loranthoides. The sequence goes on from CM039469.1 coordinate 5,712,486, forward strand.
TCAGTGTATGTCGTCAGAAATTTAACAAAAAAGAAACAAAAACATACCATAGAAACAAAGTCCATGCCTCACCTTAGATCTGGTAAAGAGTATGCAAATGCAATAAGTTCGGGCCATTGCCTCAAAACATGAGGGATTATTTTCCACAGAGATCGCTTGAACCCAGATTGACGAGAGTAAGAGACTCACTTGGAGACTACTCAAACGGAGGGAAGTCATCTCCTATTAATTGTTCAATAAGACCATTTAGAGAGATTTGAAGTATTTTGTTTCCCTTGAAGCATGATTACTTGACAATTAACATTAAAGAAAGTGTTGAAAAGTGCATACAATTCTTCCATCAGCATACATAAAGCTAGATGACTGTTTTAAGAAGAATTGGCTGGCGATTCTTTAATGTTCTTATCTAAATTTGAACTTACCTTATCTTGCACCTTGTCTATGGACTCTACGATGCCTTTATCTTCACCGTCGATGGGAGAACTCCTGATCTCTGCCTTCTGAGAAGCACTAAATGATGAAAGCCCAGCAACAACCACTGAAGAATTCTTTCCCTGATCTAACAATGGGAAAATAAGGGATCGCATAAGCACCATGAAAAAAACATCATGCGCCCCTACTCGCATTTCAGGGTCGTGGTGAGCCATTGCAAGGAGCAACTGGTGAAATAGAGCATCTGGAAAAGCCTGAAACAGTTCACAGTTATAACCCATACATTTAGCTTCACAAAAGACGTCTACAGCACATGGCATATCTATCAGTAGGTACAACCTAAAAGCATGCACTTGCCTTCTTGTGATATGATACATTAGGGACAGAAGATATCACTTTTGCAGTCTTGTAAACAGCAGAGATTGTTGATCTAGCTACAACACTATTAGAAGGGATATTCTCTAGGAATCCAGCCAACATATCAAGAATTGGTCCTACGTCTCCCACCTGAAAGTTTCAAGAAGGTAATGCGAATGTGAAAAAACAACCAAAAGTTTCAGGGAGCAAGTGAAAATTTGAAAATTTCATAATGAAATTTTCTAAGTCTTCTTTTGGAAAACTATTATCCTTTAATATACTTATAATACCTTCGTCATACAATGATCAAAATTACAAAAGATAGTATAATATTTTTGGCAAGCATAAAGACACAATATAACTCCCACAGGCATAGATATAAGTATACCTATAGATCCAAAAAAATGAGAAAAGCAATATTTGAGAGGTGGAAAGAAAGAAAATACCACTCCAATCTGTTATCAGACACAGTCGTAAAGTGCTAGTTAAATGACTCCCTGACTACATGAACAAAATAATAGTAAACCTTGTTTGAGAGCTGGGAGATGCAATTTTCTAGAGCTAACTGAAGGTCAGAATTCCATTTATCTGTGCCACCATTATGGCCCCGTAATTCAGCTGAATTTTGTATGCATTTTCTTAAATGCTTAATAAGATCAGAAATTGCACCAATAATAGCAACTGATACTTGCTGTTTTGCATTTTGAGCAAGCTGCATGACGGTTTTGACTATATCTATCTGTACACGAGCATGTTTGACTATACTTTTATGATCTAGGTGCTTGACAATGATAGACAATAACATATGGGAATTGTCTCCTGGCATCAACAAAAGCAATCATATCAACCAAAATTCCTTAATATAACTGTTTAGGAAATATACGAACTCTAGAATCCAAACCTGATTCCTCCATAAGTGACTGCATATATGTCAACACTGAGTGGGCAAGGCCTTCCTCCAAGGACCAATGGTTTTGGGCATCAAAATTTTGAAACAATGGTTCGAGTACACGCCACATAGTTGTAGCTTCTGTCGCCATTCCAGCCATGTTATGCAGACAAATATTGGACCAGTAACATGGATTTTTAGAAGCATCCCTGAGTTTTAATAAAGACATTAGTAATGTAAATTATACGGTAGTCCAAATAAAAACAATTTGATAAAAGGAACAAGAAGAAGCTTTTGAGAAAAAATAAAACTTACAATGCAGGATCAAAATCATTGTTAAAACCAGAGTTAGGTAATGAGGAAACGTTCTGACTAAGATCTGGAATGGAGCCACGATCCTCTGCTTTAAGCATTCCTTGGACACAAACGTCCTTAGATTTGGAATTAGGTCCGCTTTCTTCAATACCTTTGGGGATATTATGGATATCCAAGTAATTCTCCATGGTTACAGATATAATCTATTACCAAAAAAAAATCAATTTTCTTTGATATACCAATAATCTGAAGAGAAATCTAAACTACAGGTTTAGGACTACATTATTACTTTGCAAAACGCATCCAAGTCCCATCTATTCCTAATAAGAAGAAAATGAATTTCAATTCCCCTATAATTGTGTATTTTTCTTCAACGCAATAATGTCAAAGAAAAATCCCATCACTTTCCAGCTATCATTAGAAACCTATTTTTGAGTATTATAGAAAATCTTGAAAAAATTGTGCTGCATCAACGAACATATGTATTTAATAACAACCACATCATTAAGAAGAAATTGCTGCTCACTTTATCAAATTCCATCGGGATATGAGATTGCTCACCCATGAATTGCACCTACATACATATGAAAAAAAAATTCAATAGTGAACTGCAAACTGAGAAGAATAATCCTCAGCTTATTCTGTCAGGTATTGATTGTGGAAAAAAGGAAGAAAAACATAATTAGAAATTTGTTAAAGTCACAACTTGAAGGAATAGAAACATTTCTATAAATTTAAATGCATCGACTTTATTTCACAATAAAGATAAACATTAGCTTTGCATAACTGCAAATAATTTTCGATCTACCAGTTTAATTCTACTACTAATTTGTGCGATATGATATATCATTCCAGATCTGGGAACAACATATAAATAGAGTCAAAGTTATGTAGCACACAACATATCATGACGAGAGGCATGTACTCATTGGAGTGGTTGAACCACTTGATGCAGGGACAATTGACTAAATTTTCATGTTAGTTTATCATCAAAGACATCAGCTAAGTACAGTGGGCAAAACAGATTTGCTATGATAATATTATCTAAACAAAAACTAATTTTACCTAATGAACAACCCATATAAAATTTAAGGTTCCATTGTTAAGCTTGCACAATTGAACTTAAGGACATCTGATGAGTATAAAACTCTATTATAGCAAAATAACATGAAATATTAATCAAACAAATACCTTAGCAACTAACCACAAGTCTAAGCAACCATGCTTGACTCTGAAAACCCTAATAAACTAAGATAATATTTCATTCACCAATAATCATAATCTCGATCTCACTCCTCCTCCCTTCTATTTATAATTATATCCCTAATAATATTTCTTACATTACCCCTTCAATCATTTTCCAACATTATTCCACCCCTTGAAATCAAGGTCGTAGTAGAAAATTTTATCTTCACGTTCCCGACTTCTCTTTACTTTTCCTCTGTCCCATACAAAATAAATCAAACGGTGCAAAGTGTAAATCCAAATACATCTATCAGTATCTTTATCAAAACAACATAATTTCTAGTCCAGCCAATTAAATAATCTGATTTCAAATCCATGGACAAATTCAAGTCCACCCACTTAAATTTGGCCTCTTTCTGTAAAGCCCAATTGACAACCTGGCAAGCCCAGCCAAATTCTTTCTCCCAAGTACAATCCTCAAACTTATCAGCATGGCCCATCACTATAGAAGAGAGAATTTGAATAGGTTAAGCCCAATCCCCTAGAAAATCCTTAGCCGTCATCCCCATTGCGTAGAGCTCGGCCATGTCAACACTGTCGGCATCAGTGAAGGCTGTTCGACTACGTTCCCTTCGTCCCACCGTCGCCGTTCTCCATTCTGGGCCCTCCCACCATCGGCCTTCCCCATTCTAGCCTCCGACGAGCACTATTTGGGCGTCGACAGTCTCTTCCTGGCAAGGTGAAACGCAGAGCCACCGCCGACAATGTCCATTCCGGCCTCCGGCGAGAAAGATTTTGGCGTTGACAAACTCCTCCCGAAGAGGTGAAACACCGACCCACAGCGACGTCGTCGCCGGAACCTCCCCTGGCCGACGGTGCTGCTCGGACGAAGCACAAATCTCCTTTCCTCCAATCGCCCGAAACTGTGTCTGACCCCTGGCGAATACTAGTTCGGCGGTCTCCCCCAGTCCGGTCTCCTACAAATCTTCGTCGGTCGGCAACGAACTTCTCCCGTCGACGACAAACCTGGTTTTGGTTCACACCGGTTCACCTGCTCCCCTGTCAGACGATCAACCTCGCCGGACGTTGCAGGTAATTGTTGGTGTAATAATATTTTGTTATGACATGCATTACGCAGGATGGGTTCGTCGTCCAAAGCGCAATGCAAGACCCAGAGGAGTGGCCACTCAAGCTTTAGGGGAAACGCCATTGTTTTATGCTGACGTGGAAGGTAGTTGCAAGAACGAGAACGTATAAATAGAGAGAACGTATAGATAGAGAAGGAGAGAGAGGGATGAAGTGTCCAAAGTGTGAACAGTTTGTATTTTCTTTTTCTTCGTCTTTTTTCCTCTGTAAAACAGCAAGAGTTTTGGCTTATGAATGAAAATAACCTTCCGCGTAGCCAACACGATCGATTATGATAAAAATTCGGTCCAAAGCCAATGACGCAATGATGAAGCAGATGGAAGGAGAACTGAAAGATTTGAGCTCAAATATGTCCTTACAGTTTTCACGATTGGATACTACTGAAATAATCTTATTACAAGAATCCACCATTACCGCCATCCAAAAAGTTCCCAAATCCTTTAAACACTTTGTTTCGTCTATATCATCCTCACATCAGAGTACAGAGGCATCCGCTGAGGCTGATAAACCTGTTCACAAATTCCATAAAATCTCTAGTACGAACTTACAAATGAAAAAGAAACTCGCCAATGTTTTAAGCGTGATGAAAAGTACTATGCTGGTCACATCTGTCAAAACCATTTTATTCACTATATTATGGTGGAGTTCCCCGACAGAGAAACTGAGCTCGCCAACACATCGGAAGGGGTGATCATCTAGGATACTACTGATTTTATGTTAAGTCTCTTTGAATGCTTTAGCAGGACACCTTTCCCATTCCACATTTCGAATTTCAGGATCTTTACAGTGAGTACCAGTTTCAATCCTAGTTGATAGTGGCAGTACTTGTAGTGTCTTGAATGAGTCGCTGGCTAAACGTTTACGTTGCCCTCTGGATTTGAAAAATTATTTACAAGTTACGGTCATCAATGGTGCAAAATTGATGAGTGCTCAGGTCAGTGAAGCAGTCACCTGGACAATGCATAATCACAACGCATCTTCGGAATTACATAATCTGTTAAACCAGTATCAAGATATTTTTGCTCAGCCAAAGGTATTGCCACCCCAACGCACTCATGAGCATGTGATTCCAATAGCTAATTCAGCCAAACCATTTTGCATTGCACCCTACATATGCCCTTACTTTCACAAGTCTGAGATCGAATGCTTGGTGCAGGAAATGTTGCAAGATGGTATTATTGTACCAAGTAACTGTCCATTTGCATCTCCGGTTTTACTAATCAAAAAAAAAAATGGCCAATAGCCATTTTGTATAGACTATCAACAGTTGAATGCTTTTACCAAAAAAGATAAGTTTCCTATGCCTTAAATTGATGAGTTGCTTTACAAATTACATGGTTCAACAATATTTTCCAAGCTAGATTTGCGTGCAGGGTATCACCAAATACGAGTCAAGGACTCATACTGTCACAAGACAGCTTTTAAAATGCGTCATGGGCTGTATGAGTTCAAAAGCCATGCCCTTTGGGCTGTATGAGTTCAAAAGCCATGCCCTTTGGGCTGTCAAATGCCCCGACAACATTTCAATCATTGATGAGCGATGTATTTCACTCATTTCTATGGAAGTTTGTATTGATTTTCTTCGATGATATTCTAGTTTATAGCCAAGATATGGATTCTCATTTACTTCATCTGGCATCTATTTTTCAACTGTTTCGCCACCATACTCTTTTTGCTAAATTCAACAAATGTGCATTTGGCCAACAATGGGTGTTGTACCTCAGCCATGTTATTTTGCCAAAACGGATATGAGTAGACCTCGAGAAGATTGTAGCAATGACAAATTGGCCAAAACCTTCATCCTTGAAGCAATTGCGTGGGTTTTTGGAGATGACATACTATTATAGGAAGATCATTCGGGGCTATGGTAATATAACTAAACCTCTTATAGATATGCTTAAGAAGGATGGTTTTGTTCAGTCTTCTCCAGCTGAAAAAGCTTTTGCAATGCTGAAGTTGTGCTGATACAGAATCGACGCCCATTAGCATATCTCAGTAAGCCTTTCAATAGTAAAAATATGGGTTATTCCATCTATGAGAAGGAACTATTGGCGTTAGTTACCGCAGTCCAACAGTGCCGCCATTATCTGGAGGGCTCCAAATTCATTATTAAGATAGATCACAACTCTCTCAAATATTTGTTAAAACAACGAATCACAACTCTGCTTCAGCAAAAGCGTCTGACTAAGTAATGCGCCCACAGAAGGGGATAAGGATACTTAACCTGAGTGGTTGATCAATATTGTTGATGAACGAGCGAAGGTGGCAAACACTAGACTGGGTGGTCGATCAAGCGTTGCGGTGAACAACTGCCAATAGACAATTTTGAACGTTCGCAAATTTAAAGGCAAAAAGGCAGTCGAATGCTGAAGGAGAAATTGGACAGATTCGATCGTCTGCAAGTGGAACGGTCTGTCGGCTAAAGGCGGAGATCGACCGGTCGGCTGAACTTTCCATAACTTGTCATAAATCTTCTTCTGGAAAATCCGACTTTGGAAAGCAATATCTCCCTGAGTTTATAAGCTTTCTTCACGAAATTTGGACCACAACTTCCTTGATGAATGAAGAATAACTTCTTCAAAAATAATGGTGAGATTTGCCACGGATTTGGAAATATGCACAGATGAGTGAGATAAGCCGAAAATAGCAAAAAGTCACAACTTGCACCTTCGTATGGATATCTCCACATATCCAACTCCTTTAGAAAGTTAGACACCACTTCACATTCTCTTCCTCCAAGAAATCAGAGCATGGATGTCAATAAGAGAAACTACTCAACTTACAAATAACCCCAATTTGTGATACAGCACACACAAGGACCTTTATATATAGCTCACCAAATATTGAAAAATGAATCACTTCTATTTCGAAACAAAGCAAAAACTTAGTACTCAAACTTTACTATAACACTTACACTAGGTGGCTATATATAGCCTATTACAAACCATAGAATAGGAAATAACATAATAGGAAACAAGCTAGATATTCGATCATACTTGGCTGACTACTATACTAAGATTTAGGTAACTTTCTAAAGTAATTATTTAACTATTTTTTGCTTTTTTTTCCTCCAAGTTTTGATGGCTTTTGGCAGCTACTCTCTCTTCAAGTTTCGTCACTTAGATGGTTGTCATATCTATGCAATAATCAACCTTCCTTTTGTCTTCTTGTTTGGTCGATTGAAAAGCTTTCCTATTCTTTTCTTGCCTTGATCTTTCTTGCTCTTCAAGCTTGTCTCCTTGGGCTTCTTTCCATAGTAGAATATGTGTAAGTCTCCCTTAGTCTACTTGGATTGAAAGCTCTTCCATTTGGGTCATTATTGGACCACCTTCCAAGTAATTAGAAGGGTAAGTGTAGATGAATATTCGGGCTCTTGCTCTTGTGATTGGACCTTGTAGTCTATCACTAAGCTATTGGGATTGAGCTATACTATTCAGTACAAGCAAGGACATTCAAATGTAGTTGCCAATGCTTTTTCTCGTTTGTATCAAGATAGCACCTGCCTTGCAGTTTATTCGTTACAATCGCTTTGGATGAAGGAAGCTAAAGACAGCTACAAAGGTGCTACCTAGGCCATGGAAATCATTTCTTAGCTACTAATTGATTGTCCGCAACCCAATTTATTTTCTTATCAGGAAGGAATTCTGAGATTTGAAGGAAAGATGGTGATGAGATTAGCTAGGGCAATACGATAGAAGTTAAAAGTAAATTTGCACGAGTCATCGAATGGAGGCCACTCGAGCATACAAGCTATCTTTCACAGAGCAATGCAACATTTTTTGCCAGGTATGGTTAATTCTATCTACCAGCAAACTATCCAATGTGATACATGTCAACACTGCAAACACAAACACATTCAATATCCAAGCCTTTTGCAGCCACTTCCCATTCCAGACCAGCCTTAGACGCATATTTCAATGGATTTAATAGAAGGTCTTCCCCGTTCAAATCAAGCGGATTGCATTTTAGTCGTGGTGGATTGTTTCACCAAATACGCGCATTTTCTAGCGCTATCTCATCCATACATTGTGACATCTGTGGCGATTGTGTTTCTAGATAACATTTTTAAACTCCATGGGCTGCCGTAGCAATTCGTATCCGACACAGATAAGATTTTTCTTTCTCAGTTTTGGAGAACCTTATTTGAGGTTTTAGGCACCGAATTAGCTATGTCCATCCAAAATCTGATGGGCAAACTAAAAGATTGAATCAATGCTTGGAGATGAACTTACGGTGTATGACTCACTCCAAACCTTCAAACTGGCGGATATGGTTAGCTTTAACATAATGGTGGTACAACATCACAATCTAGTCTGCGATCAAGATGACTTCTTTCGAGGCTCTATATGGTGTGTATCCTCCTCTTTTAGCTCTGGGTCCTGATCAGCAGTCAAACATGGAAGTTGTCGATTATCTCCTTCGTGAACGGTACCGTATGATTCACTGACTAAAAGAAAACATTACTCAGGCACATGTGTGCATGAAGCAATATGTTGACCAAAAGTGTATTGAACGCTCCTTTGAAGTTGGAGATATGGTCTTCTTAAAGTTACAACTTTATCGACAAATATCTCTGGATGTAAAATCAGTACACAAGCTGTCTCCAAGATATTTTGGACCATTTCCCATTGAAGAAAGGATTGGGGAAGTTGCGTATAGACTAGCTTTACCCGCCACAGCTAAAATTCACTTGGTGTTTCATGTGTCCCTTCTCAAAAAACAAATAAGTACCACAGCCATCTCCAGCTCCACACTGCTGGCAGAATTCACAACAGTTGCTAACAAACAACCTAAGACTCTCCTCCAGACGAGAGTGGTTAAACGCAACAATGCCCCTATTACGCAGTGGCTCATAAGTTGAGAGACTCAAACAGAGGTTGATGTTACATGCATCAACTCTTCGATCATAACCGAGTGGTACCCAATGTTTCAACCTTGGGGACAAGATTCTGTAAGGAGGAATGTTGGTTATGACACGCATTACGCAAGATGGGGACATCGTCGAAAGCACAATGCAAGACCCAAAGGAGCGACCACTCAAACTTAGGGGAAACGTCATCGTTTTACGCTGACGTGGATGGCGGTTGTAAGAACGATAAAGTGTAAATAGAGAAGGGGAGAGAGGGATGCAGTGTGAACAATTTGTATTTTCTTTTCTTCTTCGTTGTTTTTCCTCTATAAAGCAACCAGAGTTCTGACTTTTGAATGAAAATAGCCTTCCACAATACTCTTCTCCGTTTTTAATTCCTATAAGCCGTAACATATTTTTTTTGGTAATTATCAATTTGGCCCCTGAAGTTTGGAAGTCTCTTCAACTAACACTCCAAAATTTAAATTTTCAAATCTAACACCTCAAAGATTAAGACGTTATCAACTAACACCTTCTTCGTTACTCTACCGTTAAAAAATTCCAACTCAGCACCTCTCCACAATTTTTAATGCTGGATTTTGTAACAAAATCTCTCTCCTCTCTCTCTCTCTTCACTCACTCTCTCTCCTCTGTTGTACCAAAGCTGTTGATTTCTTCTCCAGACTTAACTTCTAGTGTCACTATTCAAGAGATAGAGAAAGAAAAACTAGAGGAGTCGTCTCAACCGAAAAGGCAAGAATCCTCTCAGCAGAATGATCAACAAGAGAATGATGCGGTGCAGAGTAAAACCGGAAATGTTCATCTTCAATGTAGCCAAGCTGAGCTTCATCAATGGCTGCCTGCTTATGGAAACTCGAACTTCAAATCGAAGCCAATTGATTTTCGGTTAGCAACCTCATTTTGACCTAGTTCTACTTCCCATGTGGCAAGAACAGATCCGGTTGCGATCAGAAAACTCCATAGCTCAACATCGTTATAATCATGGGAAACCTGGTGGGATCTGATTGATGATAATGAAGAAGATGATTGAAGGGGTGGTATTTGAAGATCGGAAGTACTGTAAAATTGATGATCAGTTTGATTGCCATTGCCGTTGAGCTGCGAAGCAAGAATACGATCAAAGGCAAACCAGTTGATGAGAGCAAAAGCAAGGGTCTGATTTGTGGAGGGCAAGGCTTCATTTTGCGTGATCAAATCAGGACCGTTTATTGGGTAGTTAGGGAGTTCTAGGTTTGGAAGTTTGAAGAATCTGCTTTCGTAGTGGCTATTGTTGTTGCAGAGACCTGCTTCCACGTTTCTTCGGAAACTAGTTTTTTCTTCGTCGTCGTCTTCGTTTGATGATTTTCCGATGAACTAAAGCATTTTATCAAAGTCTCCATCTTCTTCGTTATTGTATGAGTCAAAGATCTGTGATTTTGAGCATGTGATGAGAGAGATTGAGCTTGATGGGGTAATCTAGGTGCTGAGTCGGCATTTTATACCGGTGGAGTAACGGAGATAGTGTTGGTTGATAACGACCCAATCTTTGAGGTGTTAGATTTGAAAATTTAAAGTTTAGGGTGTCAGTTAAAAAAAGGTCTAAACTTCAGGGGCCAAATTGATAATTACCCCTTCAATCACTTCTCAACAACATCACAATGTAAAAAATTTTGTCACTATGAGTAACCTCACGTCAACTTCACTTGAAACCTGACATGAATGCTAGTAAGATAGAGCATGAAGTTTCTGAAAACCTAATAGCACCACAAATATTTATAAATGAATTTAATTGGCAAGACAAAAAAGTAAATATTTAAAGAATGCAAGTGACGGTGGACAGGTTGAATACAAATAAGGGGTAAAAAGGGAAAGATCTTTAAATCCTATGAAATCCAACTACTAACAGAAAGTTCTTTAAATTCCTTACTTTGTTATGATAGCTTTAAATTAGAGAAAGTTTACCCATTTTGTAATTTGTCTATTAAAGTTGACCTATGTTGTAATTTGTATTTTACTATGTTCGGATAGGATAACTCTAGGTATAAATTAAGTTGTCAGGTTTACTTTTGATAACACTTTCAGAAATTGTTTTCTTCCAGAGTCATCTTGCGCATAAACAAATTCAAGAATACATAAAGCATGAGGGCTAAGCAACTAGAATAAAACACATACCATAGATGCCAAAGCTTGAAGTCCAGCAGAACGTAAATGCTGAGCTCTATCATTGTTTCCAACTTCTAGAGCCAAGTCACAAAGTTTTAGTATGAGGCCCTCTAAATTGAACATATAAGTACAATCCTTCTGCACGCCAAACCAGTAACTGCATATGATCAGTGATAGGACGAGACCTAAAGATGCTATGGATGTGGTTCATAAAAGTATTATGAGGATCATGGTATGTGTAATCTAAAATGAGGTTTTCTAATCCACCAAGCATCCTTTAGAAATATTCACACAAAATTAATGAATATTAAAACTGAAATCTTCCAATGATGATGTGGAAATCTACCTGGCTATTCATGAACTCGACAAGAATAATGCAACCAAGACATTGCATTTCATATTGATGAGTTTGCTCTAACAATGTTCGAACAATCCCTAATAAACTACTAGCAAAGAAGGGCCTGCAGGAAATGACAGATTTCATAACATTAAGTAAAAGTAGATTAACTATTAATCAATTGAGAATATAAAACTTTGGAAATAACATGATGTGTACATAAATACGAATGCATAAAAGCCTTTCCACATTAACAAAGTATGTCTATTGTAACTTTTTCCCAGCTGAATAGACTCAAAAGATCACCGATCAAAATAAATAAATTAAATAACATCTCATAGTTATTCAGCTAAAACTACATTCAAATTGCAGTATATAAAAATAAATCACTATGACGACACTGTAGACCAATCATTGCCTGAAAATATGGAATTACTATAATGCTCATCAAGGCATCAACATGAATTGCAAATGTTGAATATAAAACTAGATTTACAGCAAGACATTACAAACAAGTTTTTTGTGATTTTTTTATTGCTTAAAATTATGCTTTTGTTTCCAATTAGCAACCACGGAGATATGAATGATGACATGTACTGCAACATTAATATTATCACAAAAAAACCTGCATTTGACTGAAAAAAAAATAAAGTATAACTCACATTTGTTCTTTACATGACTTAAGAAATTTCGTATATATGCATAACACAACTTTTACAGATTGAAGGTTTCCACTTCGCAAATCCTTGTAACATCTTTGCTCTAGCTGATTGATAATCTACAAACAAAATGAATCAAATACGTGAGAAAAAGCATTTTGATTAACAAAAGTCCCATTCAAACTTTTTTCTTCTATCACATAACATCCATCTTCATAACATTGTTTGAGCATTGACTGCAATAATGCATTTTTAAAAGATCAGGAAAATTTGACACTATAGACCTTTTAAAACAATAGAGGGTGTTGAATTAAAAAGAGAATGAGTAAAGTTGGGGATTCAATTTGTCACTAAATCTTGAGATTTCTCTAGTCCTTAACCAAGAAAAAGGCTCAGCTATAATAATATAAAAAATACATTAATCAATTACCTTGGGTATTCGAAGCGGGTTCTTTGAAGCATAATCACAAAGCTTACCAATTTTCCTATCATTTGGCTCAGCTTCCTAGAAAATTAAAACCAGAAGCGTAAGCATATCATCCTTGCAACCTTGCATACATAAGCCGATCACATGACTAAGTGCAAGGAAAAGCTTTAGCAATTTATTGCTTTATTAAGCAGTATGCGATGTAGAATGAATCTAAGTACATAGAGCACATTTCCACGAAAATTAGCAGAGTTACACCAAAGAAAACTAACAATTTACTCATTTCTAGCTTTTGATATCAAGTTAATGCACTTGAGTTACTGTACATAATGATCAGGCATTGGAGAATGCCAAATTGTCAAATACCAGTCAGAGAATGGCTTGACCATATTAAAAAAGATTGAATAAATAAAAAGTGACCTGCATATGCAGAAAACTAACCTGATTCCGAGGGAAGATCTCAGCAAGCAACTTCTTGTAGCGTTTCACCGGCTGTCTTGACCTCGCTCTCATTGAAGGACAACAAATACAGAGGTTGCCGCAGGCAGGCACGACCCGCCTCGACATAACCCCCATTTTCGAAGGTAACCCTGTGCTGTAAAGTTGACTGTAAACATCAAACACAAGGAAATTCATCTTCTGGCTATCTAAGTTTATTTCCAACGCTTCAAGAATTCAATTCCCCGTAGAAATCAAACCTTCGTACCTCTAGGATACAGAAAATCATATGTTTTCAAAATGAAAGCATCAAAAGCATACTCACCAACTCAAATCCGTGAAATTTTTGTTTCCAACAGCAAAGGAAAAGCTGGAATCGTGATCTGAATTCACCGTAGAGTCTAAGACAGACACAAAATCGTATCAATACTTGATAAAATGATACTCGATTAAGGCAAACTCCAACAATTTCAGACTATACAGTGAAATGATCACGTTTTAAGAAACCAAATTCTAAACAAGTACCATAAAATCAAATCAATTCAGCAGAAACGAGAAGAAAAACTTGCCAATGCCAGTGGGAATTGGATCCAAATCCCAACGCCGAGAGGTTTCTCGTTCTTCGATTGATCAAACGCTAACGAAAATTCAGGGCTGAATCCCCGAAGATTGGAGATACGCAATAATAATATGATCGTTAAGAGAGAATGAGATTAATATGATAAAATGAAAATCATGCTAGAATCACATGGTGGTCATAGTGCAACTGTCACAGCCCAACGGTTACCTAAATGCAATGCAATACTTCCCCAGTGAAAGTAAAGTATATTTTTGTTCCTCCTAATTTATCATATTTTATATTTAATTTTCAGAATTTCAACTTTCTGAATAAGAATATAATAATTTTGATACTATTTTAAAATATTCATACCCTTAATTTTTGTCAATAAACTTAATAGAATATATTACATGACCTCATTTGTTCTCATATTTACAAAAATACCTTGTTGGTTCTTATATACCTTAAATTCAAACTTGCAATCAATCGGCATGGGTTTTTATTTAATGAGTATTATTTTAACTCAATTTCTAAACTCTCTCACAATTTATAACTCAATTTCAAATTCTATAGATCGTACGATAGAATTGACATCAGTTAAAGATCATTGGAGGAGCTAGAAATTGTAAACACCTCATCAAATGAAAAATGCAGTATCTATATGATGGATGTAACGGATAAATTAATAATAAGTTCACAATTGTTGACAACTGAAAGACGAAGATTCTTCCTATAGAAAAAGTAATTTAAGATATAATATGTGAATGACGTCAAATATTACAATCTAACTAATATTTAACTCATGTTTTTATTTGCATAAACACTCCAACATGAGTATAAATAAAGTTTCGGGACATTTTTTGTTCAATTTATATTATATTAACAAAATTTGACAAAAAATACTATTTTAAAATAAAACAAATGTGTTAAAATCTCAATAACAAAATTAAAATCATAAAACCTAAATTGAAATAACATTAAATTTGATGAGCAAAAGTGTATTTTACTTTATAAATGTCTTTATTAAGTTTAGCAACAAATTTAATGAGTTCATTATGGCCCACATCAATTTGGTAATTAAAGAAAAAGTAATCAACAAAAAAAAAAACTCTTAAATATGGGATTAGTGGCAAACTCAATATTAAACTAATTTCACTAATAAATAAAACCTAAACTTTGGGAAATGCATAAGTATACGAAGATTTTCGTGATAAAATACTGCAAATGTACAATATCAAGTTTTATAGTATATGATAAATAGGGATGTCGAATCTACAATGAATATGTAATTTATTAACTTTATTAAATACTGCTCTAATTAATTCTAATTTTATTTAGATAATTAAAATTTTAATTTTTTAAAACTAAAATAAAATATATCACCAAAAGAAAGCATTTAATTTAGAAAAATATTCAGAATATTGATTTCACAAATATTTATCATATTATTTATTAAATTTAATATTTCATAATTGAACAATTATTTATAAATAGAAAACTCTAATTTGTTAAACTTCTCTCTCTTGAGTGTCGAGTTAACCTTAATTCCTAAAATCACAACTTCAATATCTCTATAAAAATCGTTATTTTAGCCATTCAAATAAAGTTTTATGGTTTTCTAATTGATTTCGTAAAACCTTAACACTCTCTCGAATTGTTAAACTTTTACGTTGTAATATTCATATCATATTTAGAATTACCTCTCTGGAGTGTCAAACCACAAATATAAAATTATTCAATAAGTAGTTCGCAAATTGAAAGTATAAATAATAGAATATCACAAATAAATAATTAATCTAACCAACAAAATATTCAATCAATCGAAATAATATTCCAAATAAACGATCTATCTCTCCTCTAGATGGAGAGAGTTAGTTCAACATTATTGAAGTAAAAACAATAAAAAAAAATATATTGAACATAAGCAAATTAAAGAGAAACAAAGAGTATAAGAGAATATTCGTCTCCGGATGTCACCGTAATGGTGTAACTTGTGTGTCAGTCTCCTCGTTCAGTCCTGAAAATCCTCTCCGATAACTCTCAAAAACTCGTCTCTAGGCTGACGAATGTCCCCCTGTTCGTCAAGTTATTTGTATTTATAGAGTCTCTATTAGGGTTTCCAAAATACCTAAAAAACTCTTTCAAAATGTGTGATATTTTGTAATTCGGAAAGTGAATATGGTATTGGGCCGCAGCTTGGAATTCTTGAGTCGTGGCTTGGGCTATGATTTTTTGCTTGGCCCGCAGTTTGGGTGGCTGAGCATCAGCTCAAAAATCTTGACCCGCAACTCAGCAACTGCTACTTCACATTGATTTTTTTCCTTTTTATTTCTCAACTTAAACTTCCAAATTTTGCTATTTTTCATTTTAATTTCACCTGTTTGATTCTTTATCTGTACCATAACTTAAAATAGATTAAAATTACCAAAATATCCTTCCTAGGGAGTGAACGTCCACTATTTTTGTAACATCCCGAAAATCTAGTCAATTTTTATTAAAACACACATTTTTGTAATCTTTTTATCGTGACTGTGAAAACTTTTTTCACAGCGGAAGACTTTTACGTAAAATATCTTGTAATTCAAACATTTTCCTCATAAAATCTTTTAAAACATTTATCATTATATTTCATCATTTGGTCATCATCAATTCATTGACATTTAATGAATCTTTAAAAGTACATTTATAAATCAATATTTCTTTCAAAACTCTTTACACCAAATATGAGCCACCTTACAAGTCAAATTCGCCATAACAACCTCAAGCGCTCCTCACGAGTATGTGTTATCAACTGTCTAGTTCATAATTATTCTCATCGTCTACCTCATTTACCTAGATCACAAAATTCATCTATGAGTTTAATGCTCGGTAAGTAATGATAAATAAATATGTGTATGATAGGTAATGCAGTCTTTGTAAAATCATGCACATTTTTACTTTTTAGTTTACTTTATTTTATTTTCATTTTAGTCTGATCGTTGGGGCATAGTCTAAGGAAGGATAGGCACCATTTGATCAACCTCTTGCGGGACAGCCAAATTTGAAACCCAACCACACAACGACCCATTACATGTTTTCCTTTCTTTCCTTCTTTCTTAATCTTTCTTATAAAACATATGCACCAAAATTATTGTTTTCACTTGTCAGTCTAATCGTTGAGGCACAGTATAAGAAATAATAGGCACAAGTTGGTTCACCTCATGCGGGACAGTCAAATTCAAAACTCAGCCGCACAATGAACAATTACATGTTTTCTTTTTTTCAATATTTCTTATATAACTTATGCATATAAAACATTTTTGTTATTTTTTTGAAAAACATAATGCATGAACATAAGTGCATAATCATAACATATCCTCGAGCATTCTCAAACGACATATTATCATAATCATCATTACTATCAACACTACTTAGCACATTCTTGAACAATAATATTACCAATCAATATCTCAACCTATCATAATATCACTATCAAGACAAAACACAACATTATCACAACTATTATATTATGAGTATCTTGTTATGTAGATCGTTAAGCCAAACACATGTAATCATTACTTACCTTGAGTTCTTGGCACAATTTACAATAACTTACCAATTATTTTCTTAAGTTGGAAAACCTAAAATATGTTACAATGCATATTAGCATCCAATTACATATGTAAAACTTAAAACATTCATAACTTGTTGCATACTTATCTAATTCAAGTGATTATTAAACTCATAGTTTCCTTAAACAATGCTTATTAACATATATAATCAGTTTAGAAATCCAAATATTTTTGCCATGGGTAACATATGTTGGCCTATTTGACATTAGACTATTTGTTTTGATGATAACGGTTTTAATTATATAATTAAGTTGTTTTTTATGTTGTTATTGAATTATGTAAATAGGTTACTAATCCTTATTGGAAATACCTTTAATATGGGTATTAATATTTTTTAATATGTTTGCCTAAGTCCATGTAGGTTAAATGATGATATTTGAGACTTAGTGAATTCAAAAAAAGCAAAGACGAAGGAAAAAGTTGACTAAACAATGGAAAAGGTCGACCAAACTGTTCAGCAACAAAGGAAGTGGCCGACCGGTTGATCGACAACAAAAATGGCAAATTGTCCAAGAATTTCACCTGTTGAAGAAACGGTCAACCGATTAAGAAATGGTCGACCACACATTAAGACAGATTGCTTGTCGTTTCTACGGCTGAGGAAGTGGTTGAGCACCGGACGAACATATGGACTGCGAAATGGACAAAATTGGGCATATGAATGAAATGTGAAGAAAGCGGTCAACCAGCATGAAGAAAATGGTTGATCGATAAATCTGGATTTTTGGACCAACATGATATTAGGTTCATAAACATCACTTTAATTGAGAAATCTCTCAATCACTTGCTACTAACATGCTATTAGGACATAAAAAAGTTTCTTTAAATCATAAAACTTGATCATGAAACCCAATTTGTGATCATTTTAATAATACTCCAAACATCACTTCAAAATCTCATATTTCTCATCATCATTCTACTCACAAATATAACCAACTCTTAATATCACTTTAACTTAAAAAGAGAACTTACTAACTTTCAACTAGCTGAGAGGAAGGAGCTCTAAGTCATGGGTTAAATTGAAGAGTCAAACTCTCTATTTATAGAAGTTTAAGTGGTGACTCAACCACCCTAGCTGCATCCAAGTGTCCTACGAGGTGTGAAGTATGCCCTCTCTTTTCCTTGATCAGCAAGTTAGGGAGTTACCTTAAAATAACACGTGTCTAGAAGTTTTTTGGTGATTTGTCACCCACTAGTCGACCACTAATAACAAGTTTAGGCGACCACACTACGACTTTAAAGCTTCATAGTTTTGATCTTTTGCCTTGACCCAGTCAACCGCCACTTAAACTCCAGACGACCAGAAACCTCCCACGGATACACACACATCCGTTGTGGACACTAATATGTCTGTAGCGACCACTAATACGTCAGCTTCTTTTTCCTCATGATTCCCATGATTCGGTCGACCGCAACTTAAACTCCGGTTGACCCTAAAACTACCCAAGAGCATTCTTGTAATACCCCGAATTTCATAAACATAATTAATTAAGAATGATCGAGATTTAATTATTCAACGAGAGATTAATTGGGGGTATAATTAGATTAATTGGAGAAAAGAAAATTGGAATTATGATGAAAACAATTAAATGAAGAATTTAATTAGGGTAAATGACAAATCAACCATCGTGGTTTGTGGTCAATGACAAGTCAACCACTAGGGTATTTTTTTTAACAAATTAACCACTGACGTATGGGAAAATAACAAAGCAAACATCGCATCTCCGTTAACAAGTTAAAAATGCGGTGTCACCGCGTTTTTTTGCAAGGCACCACATTTTGACGCGGTGTCACCTCGTTTTTACGCGGTGTCACCTCGTTTTTACGTGAGGCACCACATTTTTTTGAGAGGCACCGCATTTTTAGGCAGTGTCACCTCGTTTTTACGCGAGGCACCGCGTTTTTAAGCGGTGTCTCGCGCTAGACGCAGCGCATCCAGGCTTCTTTGTCATGTATGGCGTTCTCGATCAATTGTGTTTCATGGTTACTTTGAATTCGTTATGTATATGTTTTACGAATGCAAGGTTTTTATTGGTTTTTTGACCTCTGCACCTTCAAACTAGCATAACTTTTGCTACGGATGTCGGAATTGGGCGCAGAAGGTATCAAATCGAAGCTCTCTCAGAGCTCTATAATTATTATGGGGAAAACCCTATGTCTGCCTTTCTCAGCCCCAAAATCAATCGTTTAAGCCCTCAAATTTGTGATCAAACATTTTTCTAGACTAAGCAAATGTTTGATCACAAATTTGAGGGCTTAAACGATTGATTTTGGGCCTGAGAAAGGCGGACATGGGAATTTTCCCATAAAGGTTATAGAGCTCTGAGAGAGCTTCGATTTGATACCTTCTGCGCTCAATTCCGACATCCGTAGCAAAAGTTATGCTAGTTTGAAGGTGCAGAGGTCAAAAAACCAATAAAAACCTTGCATTCGTAAAACATATACATAACGAATTCGAAGTAACCATGAAACACAATTGATCGAGAACGCCATGCATGACAAAGAAGCCTGGACGCGCGGTGTCCAGGCAAACAAACAAGCCTGGATGTGGTGTCTGGCGCGAGACACAGCGTAAAAACGCGGTGCCTCGCGTAAAAACGCGGTGACACCGCGTAAAAACGCGGTGCCTCGCGTAAAAACGTGGTGACACCGTGTTTTTAACTTGTTAACGGAGATGCGATGTTTGGTTTGTTATTTTTCCATACGTCAGTGGTTAATTTGTTAAAAAAAATATTCTAGTGGTTGACTTGTCATTGATCACAAATTACGATGGTTGATTTGTCATTTACCCATTTAATTATTTTGAAAGGAAGAGAAATAAAGTAATTATTTGGAAATAATAAATGAGAAAAATGTAATTAGGAGATAAATAGGAATTGGGGAGTATAGAAAGGGGGGATTAATTAGTAAATTAAGTTTTATTTTAATTTAATTAAGTTAATTGATTAATTGAAGAAATAGAGGAAAATAGAAAAGAGAAGGGGGAGAGTGCGGGTGAGAGGCCGAGAGAAATGGCGAGGGAGAGGAGGAGCGATCGGAAGGGCGATGTTCGGCGAACGCGACGGTGTTCGACGGCTTGCTCGGCGTCCAGGCGAGGCGGTGCGATGTCGGGTCGTGGCTAGGGCTCGCGAATCGGGTTCCCGCGAAAGTGGTTTTTCCGGCAACGATTTGGTAGGCCAATTCTCTATCTTTGATGTTTACCTGCTTGGCTTCCGATTTCGGTTGATTTGGCGTCGGCAGCGGGGTGTTTTGCCGTCGGCAGGGGAGATGTGATCCGTGAAGGCTGGAGGCAGGGACTTGGCACGTGTCCGGTTCTGTTGTCCACGTATGAGCCGGTTTATTCCTCCTCCCGAAACGATTGAAGACTTCCAGCGTGGAGCTTGGTCATTGGACCACCTCCTTCGAACTGTGTGATCTTCCCGTCAGCTTGAGCGTCACTGGTGGTCTCCTCTGCTGCCTTTAAAATTGATGGATGACTCTCCTTCCTTTCCCGAGTGCTCTGGAGGAATGACAGTGAAGAATGCTGGATCGAAACGTGAAGGAAGAAAGGTGGCAGTGAAGGTGCAAGTGAATGGTTTGAGGTGCTGCTCTCGGGTCTTATTGGTGAGTAATGAAAGTACCCGATTCTGATTTCCTGGATTCTGTTTTGTTTAGGTTGATATCTGTTCTGTTTGGGATGAAGAGAAAATGTCGATAATTCATGATCCTTGCTTCATTTCAGTTGATTGATGAAATTGCTTTGGATGTTACTGTCTTTGTTCTACATTTATTAAACCATGGAGAAAAATGGATTTGTGGAATGCATTTGGTTTATGCTTACAGGTTACAGGTGTTAATTCTCTGTTTTGGATTGTAGTTGGAAATAAGGTTATGATCGGACTTATGTTATGAATGAAATTGTGTTTGTTTGATAACTCGAGGACTAGATGTGCTGTCTACCAAGATAATTTGCACTGTGATGTTGAGGAATTTTAACTTTGGTTACTCTTTGATGATAAGTGTTATGTACTTGGTAAATGTGTTCATGGTTTTAACTACTATCTAAGAAGTAGTGTTTGGGGGAATTAACTACTCATTGTTTGAATGAAACTTGGTTGCTTAAGTTTATCCTTTTGATAGCCTTCTTGATAGTTTTGTCTGTTAAGGTTAGATTGCTTAATATATTACTTGTTGAACTGTTATTTGTATGAGACAAAGTTACCATCGACTATGATATTTGACTAAGATGTTTATGTTGGAACTTTGCCTAAGACAAATGAAACTTTAATGCCTAGGATACTCTGTTCATTGGATTTGAGCTATAAATTGTCAAGTTGTTAGGTTGGATTTTAGCTTATGCTATTAAATTGGTTTCCAATGAATGTTACGTGGTAATTATATTGAGTTAAAATTTATGAAAGGTTTGAGAAGTTTCGAATGGTTGAGTAAATAGTTGGATGATTTATCTACGACCTTTCTAATTGGATAAAAATGATAAATAAATGTGTTATGTTGGTTAGCGTTTAGAAAAAAAAAGGAATTAAATAGTTCTCTACTCTGCTATGGAAAATATGAATTCATGATAAAATAAGATTTGAGTTTGTAAAGTTAATTTATGCTGACACATTGATGGAATGAGCAACATTATGAGGTTTTCTATTTCGTTGTCCATATGCAGATTGTGAAAGTGTGAGTCGTATAAGTGCGGTTAATAATACGCGAATTTAATGGTTTAGGTATTAACGAGAAAAGAATAGAGTGTTAAACACGCCATGGACTCCAGGTAAGTGATATGCATGTGCTTTGGTCTTCGGACCCTACATCGCAAGAAATAAGAGATGCATGTTTCGTTGTTTACAGTATGTAAGAGCATGTTTCGGTGTTTACAGTTTTAAATAGCATGTTTCAATGTTTACAGTTTTAAATAACACGTTTCGTTGTTTTCAGTTTTATAAGCATGAATTGTATGTTGGTTGCGCTATTAAATTCCTCTAGTAGAGAATGTATGCATTCACGAGCATCACACATCATAGTTTTTCAAAAAGATACGAAAATGGCTTTCAGACATGATTTTAGAAAGAAAAGAAATAAAGAAGAATCGAAACGTTTACGAAATGCTAAAAAGGAAACAAAGAAGAAACGAAATATTTACGAAATGTTAAAAAGGAAACAAAGAAGGAACGAGACGTTTATGAATAATAAAGAAATGAATATAAAGGCTTGGGTGGATTGTTCTCCCATGGTTAAATAATAAAGTAAAGTAAAGAAAAGATAAAGGCTTGGGCGGATTGTTCCCCCATAGTTAAATAATAAAGTAAAGTAAAGAAAAGATAAAGGCTTGGGCGGATTGTTCCTCCATGGTTAAATAATAAAGTAAAGTAAAGAAAAAGATAAAAGCTTTGGCACGTAACCCATAAATAGAGGCTTGGTGGACATTGTCCCCATGGATAGAGGCTTTGGGTGGATTAATCCCCCAATGGTTGGGTTATGTTTCCAATGGCAACCAGTTAAGGCTTTGGCTTGTAACTCATAAATAGAGGCTTGGTGGACATTGTCTCCATGGTTAGAGGCTTTGGGCAGGTTACTCCCCCATTTGTTGAGTTTACATTCCAATGTTAAATGATTAAAGCTTTGATATTAAACTCAGACTCATAAATAGAGGCTTGGTGGACTTGGTCCCCATGGATAGAGGCTTTGGGCGGATTACTCCCCCATTGGTTGATGCTTGAGTTGAATATCAAAAGCAAAACAATAAAGTAAAGATAATGATAAAGTAAAGACAAAATGAAGTAAAGTTTCAAGATAAAGTAAAGATAAAGAAAAAGATGAAACAAACGGGGTCGTCTAGGGATGTGAGGTTTGCCTCGTCAAATTTAGACATCTCCAACGCCTTTCAAGATAAGGTAAAACAACGATCAAATAAAGAAATGAACAGTAAAGTAAAGTTAAGATTAAGAAAACGATAAAAGAAAATAAAAGTAAGAAACGGTAAAAGAAAACAAAAAGAGATTTAAAAGTTACATGACATGCGCATCATACCTTTTAGTTTATATCACTTACTGAGCATTAGGCTCATTAGTTAAGTCTTGCGATGTAGGTACACGCATAGGAGAACAGGTTAAGAAGCAGTTGATGAAGGATTTACACGCGCGGATCTTGTGGCTAGCTGGACTAAAGAATTAAAGGGAATTTAATTGTAAAATGGTTGTAAATTATTTAATGTTGTTTAATGTTATATTTTAATTCCGCTGCGTTTTCATAAAATGATTTTATTACTTTCGCTAAAACGGATAAATGTTTTAAGTAAAGAGTTTTAACGCTCGGGTTTTATAAAAGGAAAATACTTAAAGGTTTTTATAAAAAAAAAAAGTTTTAAATTTTACACGATTTTCAAAGTAAATAAAACTGGGTCGTTACAATTCTAAATTTCAGACGATCATCAAGACGTCCGCATTTCTCCGAAACTTCCCAGAAATCACAAGTCCAGACAACCGCACTTATTGCCCCTATCGTTTGCACCATGACCAAACTTTGGTTTACAAAGTTATTACCATCCAATCAAATAATTATTTAATACCAAAATCAATATCCATAATCTTCGCTCATAATTCCTTACTTCATTCCTTCATAATAATTTCAACTTAATCCAATTCAATAATTAACCATGAATCTTAAATACCATCGTAACCGTATGTCATCTTTCTCTGGCGTTACAATTTTAGTAGGGACAACTGCTATGTAAATGTGAAGACTCAGACGTCCGTCATATAAGTATGGTCATCCACCTTCATGTGAAGGGGTATACACGAACATCTGCGGGTTGGTGCATACATATGGGAGATGTTTTTTATTCCTTGGACGTCCTCCAATGCCGAGGATGACAATCGAAATTCCAAGGATCAACCTTAAACGTCCTCCAACGCTGAAATACGTTCAAAGATCAGCCTTTGATGTCCTCTAACAGCAAGGGATGTTTTTTTAATGGAAAACGTGATTGTGAAGTTTGACTCGTGCATTTCTTATGGTTCATGGTTTTATTTGTTAATTTTCCTAAAGAATTATAAACAATTTCGCTAACAAAATAAAACCTTGAACTATTGAGTCAATAACAAGCCAAACCATAAAGTAATTTCACGAACAACTAAAAACTCAAACTATGGAAAATGAACTATGCAAATCTCATTGTCATGTTGATGTGCCCTAAGGTCCCGTCACATAAACCCGAGCCAATGGCTCTTTTGTTTTCTAACATTTTTATTTATTTTGTAGGTGTTTCTTTTCTAGTTAGCTTGGAGGAGAGTTTTTGTCAATTACACAAAGAGAAGTCCGTGCATTTGGATAAGTGGATTTCATGCAAAACATTAAAAAAATTGTGGGTTTTTTATTTCTGCCTAGAATCTGACCTCTGAGCGTTCAAGGGAAATTTTGTCATTTTGGAAGACTTCATATCAACTTTTGTCCTTCATGAAGATTGTTGCCAACAGTCTAAGGTTTCCAGAGCATACTTTTGTGGGAAATTTGGAGCTCGTTTGCTATGTCAAACATTGTGTTTACAGAGAGCAAATCCTAGCCTTGGACCCCTTTTCTTTGTGTGTTTATTACTAAGGTTATTTATGTAATTTGACAGCTCAATTGCCCTAATGTTTGTGTGGAGATTATAAGCCTCCCTTAGGGCTATTTTGAAGGGAAATTGAAACCCCTAAGCTTGCTACTGCAAAATCGTGTGAGGAGCTCTCTCCAAACCAACCTGGTGCTCGATTCTTGCTTCACTGCAATTCCTTCACCAAAGCTCCTCCTCTCACCGTTTCTTGCTCGATTTTGGAGAGGAGGTTCTAGCTAGTTATTCTAGCATTTCTTTATGGGAATGTCAGTGGCATGAGGATCTAGAAGACTGAGCAAAAGCCAAGAAGGAGTGACCTTTCTTTGAGAGGCCTGAACTAGTCACACATCTCGGAAGTTTGGGGTGTTGCGGACCTTGGTGGTTTGTTGTTTTTTCTCTCTCTGTTTATTGAGCTATTTATTGAATAACTCTCTGGATTTGGTTTATCTTGACTATTCTTTGAAGTATTGGATGAATTTTATTTGGTTTGGAATCGAAATATTGGACATGTGCTCGATTGGTTGAAAGTTTGCAATCTGTTTTTCTGCAGTCCGATTTTCAAGCAGGGTTTTGTTTCATTTATAGCTCTGTTAATATTCTGAATTTGGTTCTGAAATTTTAAGGGAGTAAACCCCTCTGGAATATGAAGATAATGGTATAATTTTGATGCCGTTTAGATTTAAATTCGTAATTTTATAGATGTTTGAATGGAGGTCGCCATAATTGTCTATGCAGAATCTGTTTTAGGGCAAATATATATTCCGTCCATAACTTTCGTTTCACAACGCTTTTGAGCGTGAAATTTGGAGGTCCCCTGCCTTCTTTGGTTATTTCATTCTTCTCCAAATTTGGGACTTATTGGCTATAGACATTATGAGTTATTGTTGTTGCATTGAGAGTGGACAAATTTAAGCATTGCCAATTGTAGATTGCCCTAGTGTTGTCTTCTTGCACTTTTGGGGTGCATCACATGTTTTCCGTAAAAAAATTAATTTTTTTCCATAAGGAATAGATTGTATTTCCACAGAGGACCCATACATTAAGTAGTTGTAGTAAAAAACTTACTTTTCGCAACGAAAAATAAGTATCTATTGCGAAAAATACCCTTTCCACAACAGAAACGTATCTTCCGCTGTGGAAATTATGTACTATTCCAAGAACTTGCTATTCTTAGTGGGTATTTTCTGTAGCATATACTAGCATTTCACTATTTTCCATAGTGGAAAGAGTATTTTTCGCAGCAGATATTTGTCTTCCGCTATAGAATCTTAGTTTTTTTAGCACAAACCTAATCTGAAGCACCACTTCATATTAGTCACTGTATCGAAATATATTTTTCTAGATACAATAATTAAATAATTGAACGATTTTTAATATCAGCTTTTTTACTTATCGTTCGCCGACTCAGTCTTGAAGATTAGTGAGTAGAAACAATCTGATATAGGTTGGAAATAGACCAATTGTGATATTAGTCATTATTGATATTGAAGTTGTGCTTCAAGTTAGAGTTGTGCTTCACCCTTAAGTTATGCTGAGAAAACTAAGATTCCGCAGCGAAAGGTGACTGTAGCGAATACTTGATAGATTATTTTAAAAATTTTAAATTTTTAATGAAAAAAATGACTATAGGTTTGTGTCGTTTATTTTTCATAGTTCGATATTTTAATTATTCGCGAAATTACTTTAAAGTTTTATTACCCAATAGTTAACCAAACTTTAACTTTATAATTTTTTATGTAATTATCTTTTGACATAATATATTTTGTCTTTATAGTTTAGGTTACTATATATTTTAGGGAAAATGATAAATCAACCATCTCTTTACTGTTAGTGACAAACCAACCATCATCATTTTCAAATTAACCACTGAACTATGAAAAATTAACGCCTCTACCATCGCTGTCACGTTTGACGTTAATACTTTGACGAAGAACCGCGACGGTTTGACGACGAACTGTCGTGGTTTGAATGAAACTGCGGCAGTTTCACAACAAACTGCTATGGTTTCACGATGAATCTCGACTGTTTGTCATGTCTAAAATTTTTTATCTCAAATTTGATGGCTTAAACGCGTGATTTTGGGTTTGAGACATGTGGTTCACTGGTAAACCCTATAACAAGTTGTAGATCTCTGAGAGAGATTCGATTTGATATATTATGGAGCCAATTCAGACACCCGTAGCCAAAGTTATGGTCATTTGAAGTTAAAGAGGTCAAAATTATAGTTATGCTTCAATAAACCAGGAACCCCTGCGGCTTGACGATAAAACCGCCGCAGTTCGTCGTCAAGCCGCAGCGGTGTGTCAATACGCCATAGCGATGTGTCAATACGCTGCGGCGACTTCATACGAAACCATCGCAGTGTATTGAGATACCGCTGAGGTTCATCACAATTATTCGCTTAGTTTTTAAAAACTATGACGCCACGACGGTTTGTATACAAATCGCCGCGATGCCACATCATCACGTTTAACGGCAAACGTAATAGCGATGTTGAATTTGAAATTTTTTCATATTTCAGTAGTTAACTTGTTAGGAAAAAAATAATAGTGATTGGTTTGTCACTGACATTCAGGATGATAGTTGATTTGTCATTTTCCCTATATTTTACCAAACCCGATTTTCCGGTTTTACTGAACCCGATTTTCAACTTTACTTCAGGCGAACCTGCTGTATATTCAAACAAAACAATGGTAGCTTCTACTTCACTTCCTCTTCTTCGCCTTCTTCTTCGCCTCCTCGATGCGCGGTAAGATTAAGAACGTCGTCATATCTACAGTGGGATGCAAGACCCTCGCTTCCCTTCTCTCTTCTTCATTTTTTCCAACAAGGAACCCTAATTTTACAATCTCTAATTATAGCTCCGCAACCCCACGTACTAAAACTAGAAAACACACTTCGCTCATTGCTCTAAACCAAGTCATTTCCAGCTCTGTTACTTCCTCTGATGTCGCCGAGTCGGTTTGTTCTTTGCTTTCGAATCAGCTGCGCGATCCCGCTGATCTATGTAAGTTGTTGAAAGGGTACGAAAAACATTTGAATTCTGATATCGTGCTTCAAATTCTCATGAACTACAAGCTATTGGGCAGGACAAAAACGTTGGAATTCTTCTCCTGGGCTGGATTAGTTATGGATTTTTCGTTTGATGATTCTGTGACTGAATATATGGCCGACTTCTTCGGTAGGAGGAAGTTGTTCGATGATATGAAGTGTCTTTTAGTGACAGTGTCTTCACGGAAAGGTCTAGTATCGTGTCGGACATTTTCGATTTGCATACGGTTTTTGGGTAGGCAAGGGAGGATTAGAGAAGCCCTTTGCGTGTTTGAAGAAATGGAATCAAAATTTAAGTGTCAACCTGATATTCTAGTTTACAACAATATTCTCTATGTGCTTTGCAAGAAAGAAACATCTGAGGAATTAATTGAAATTGCTATGAGCATTTTTCGAAGAATCGAATTGCCTGATAAGTATTCCTATAGTAATATACTTGTTGGTCTGTGTAAATTTGGTAGTTTAGATATGGCCCTTGAAGTTTTTGGTGAAATGGTGAAAGCCTGTTTGGTTCCCACTCGATCTGCGGTGAACAATCTTATTGGGGAATTATGCTCTTTGAGTGCAAAGGAAGGAGCGATTGGGAAAGTTAAAGTGAGAGACGCAAAGAGACCTTTTACAATTTTGGTTCCAAATTTAGTTGCGAAAAGAGGAGCCATAGAACCTGCGATAGGCGTGTTTTGGGCAGTTAACAAGTTTGGTTTAGTCCCTAGTGCATTCATTGTAAACCAGTTAATCTTGGAGCTTTGTAGATTGAGTAAAATGCAAGAAGCCATCAAAATTTTGAAAATTGCAGAAGAGAGAAAGTTGAGTTGTGTGGAGGAAGCTTACTCTGTGGTGATGCAGGCCTTATGCGAGCATCGAGAGGTGGACATGGCTAGCCATCTGTTTGAGGGCATGCTTTCTTTTGGAATGAAGCCAAAGTTGGCTATTTATAATGCTATAATTTGCATGCTGTGCAAATTGGGGAGTTTGGATGATGCAGAGAAGGTGTTTAAAATCATGAGCAAGCAAAGATGTCTTCCTGATCATACAACATATTCAGCATTAATTCATGCTTATGCTGAAGCCAAGAATTGGAAAGTTTCAAATGAGTTATTGAAAGAAATGTTGAGTTTAGGGTGGTCCCCACACTATCATACTTATTACTTGGTGGTAAATCTTTTGAAGGAACATGATAAGATGGATTTATGTTTTGAACTGGAAATTAAGTTGGAAGCTCAGATTTTGCGGAAACTTTGTGAAATGAGTAGATTAGAGGATGCTCGTGAAAAGTTGAAATCGATGCTCAAAAGAGGGGTTTACCCTCCAATCTACGTAAGAAATGCTTTTGAGAATGCATTTCAAAAGTATGGAAAACTTGAGGAAGTTAGTGAGTTGCTTGTGCAGATGGATGAAGCTGCCAAAAAGAAAAACAGAAGATTTGAATAATCCACCAAGCTTCAAATAAAAATTCTTATCTGAAGGAATGATCTAACTAGAAAATCATTCAAAACTTGATTGAAGAACCAGAATCTACGGAGTCGGTTACAAAAAAAGTACTAGTCCATGATGTTATTTTGTGGCACCAAAATAGATTTCTTCCATTTTCAGAAAGACGATGGACGAGGAACCGATGCGATAGTGAGTTTATAACTTCTTTTTCGCATATTTTATTTTATTTTTTGGTTAAGTTAGATTCCTACTATCCATAATTAACATATTCTTTAAATTTGTACTAAATTGACTAGTTAGTAGACATTGAAAAGGCGAAAATGGGGTGGATGCTCCAATTGGGACCTTCTTAGTCATAGTTTGTGAGAGAAATTGGGGAAGCTTTTCCTTGACAAGTTGCCAATTGTTGTTCCATCAAGAAAAAGCTTATTTATTTTACTAACACAGCGTCTAACCTTTTCATTGTATGAGGAATTTAGAAGACACATAAATTATCCTCTCGACATGTTTAAAAACTTAGGCAATTTTACGTGTATGAAAAATGTGGAAGCTTAGCTACATCTACACAAATTGATTACAAGGAATAATAAAGAGTAGAGATAAATTATTGATGAACTTGTACAAACTTTTGGAAGAAACTTTTTTTTGTAAAGAACAATATTTCTTATAGTATGATATCAAAGTAATTGCAAGTTTTGATGGTGATTTTTAACTGCGAGTACTTCTATGTGTAGGATTATGTTCTCACCATGCAATTATACTGAAGGAAACAACCACTCAAGTTGGGGAGCGGGCACGATTTGGTCCATACGAAGCTCGCAAACAAAAGTTATGAATCTGGTAAGTAAAACGTGACAATGCCTTGAAAAGAGATACTTGTTAAAGGTCTTTCCATTCTCTCTCTAGAAATCATTTTATCTTCTCTCATTTTCCCTCTCTCTAACTCATCTTGCTAAGTTATAGTTAGACAGGTCTAACTTGAGCATCAAAATATAGGAGGTTAGGCACCTTACCCGTGTGTCGAAGAACTTAATTTCCAATGGCATAGCGAAAATATTTGGTCAGAAAACCGAATGTTTTCACTTTTCTGCCATCAAGTGTAAATTCAGAGTTATGAGAAAGAAAGTCTTGTACAAAAAAAAGTTGAGGACTGATTTAGCACAAGAAACAGATAAGCCAATCAACATAGAAATCCTTTTACATCCATTAAATCATCACATCATCTCCTGCAAATGCACAAGAACACTTGTATCATTACTTAAACTAGGTTATTAACTCGAATTTTTCCCCTCTGCATTTGATCAATCAAAAAGAAAGAAAACTAAATTAAATTTCAGCATTTGAAATGATGGGTTGTGATTAATTATCGATAAACCATGAGAAAAAGAAGACAAAAAAAAAAAAAAACACACCAAAAAGGCAAAATTGATGAACTTATATTATATACCTCTAAGCTTTTAGATGCCACAAGCTTCTGGATATCTTTCTGCAAAATGGAAGGATTATAAACATATGAATCCTCCTGTGCATAGAATGAGAGAACTTTCCTCCCAATCAAACAATAAACTAACCTCAATTTTAGAAGGGTTAGTGGTTGGTGAATATCTCTCAACAACCCCTCCTTCTCTATTCACCAAAAACTTGGTGAAGTTCCATTTGATGTTGTCTCCCAGATATCCCCCTTGCTGTGATTTTAGAAACTTGTAAAGTGGTGCTGCATTCTTCCCGTTCACGTTGATCTGCGTTAATTATTATAAACATTCTAAGTCGATATTTCTCAGAATTTAGAGACCAAAATTTTCTTTCCCAAGCCAGTCAAGAAATATATACTCCATAATTCTCTGTTCTATCATAATAAATCAGAACTAAAATGAAATAGCTATAGTTAGTATGAAAGCTTCCAAAACATTTCTGATATTTCCACTATTATGAGAATTGTGTTTATTTTTTCACTAAAAAAGTGAGCCTAGAAAACACTCACTAATTTATTCAGGGTTATCCACGCCGCGGGTCTGGCCTAGTCTGCCAAATTGCAGCCTAGGTTCCACCCAGGCTTGGTCCGATGGGCCTTGGACAAAATTTTTGTCAAGACCCAATCTAGCTCGAACCAAATTCTGTGGTCGTGTCTAGCTCGCCAACCTTGGACCATAAGGCCGACTTGCAAATCAACTATTTTTCTTTTAAGATCATGACGCTCCGCAACATTCTTTATAGAATCGTCAACACGGCAGCTGCGTTACTTGTTGTAACAACACTAACTCTTTGCTCAAAGTCGGTCTATGCGCCAACCCACATGTAAAAACATAAGTCCAAGCCTGAGCCAAGGTCGCCTACATGTACAAAACAAGTCCATGCTTGGTCCAAGGTAGGGCCAGACTCGTACCGCGGCCTAAGAAAAAAAAAATCTAATCCGGCCGAGGCCCAAGCCATTTGATGACCCCGATTTATATGATGGTATTTTTTATCAAATTTTTTTTTAATAATGTTGAGAGTTTTGGCTGGTTTATAAAACCCTAAATTTAATGAACAAGTAAAATCTGGAGTGACCCTGCACGAACTTGAACTCGGAATGCTGTGGTGCAAATGATAGATACTTTGATTGAGAAACTCCTCTCTTTAGTGGCAAAACTAGATAAACACAGCTGATTAGTAAAATTTGACAGCATTTTGAGACAGTAGTTTTACCTTGTCAAATATAGGGAATTCTGCCTTGAACCTTGTGCATACAGTTTCCTTGATTTCCTCATTGCTTCCTGGCTCGTCTTCCAAACTGATTACAAGGAAATGCCAATATCTCAAGACCTGCCATAATCATAAAACCCTATGACGGATCAGATTATGTGTAGTTTTGTTGTCATAGGTTAAATTGCAAACCTTGGTTTTTGTATTTTTGGTACAAGACATTCAATTCCTTGTAGTTGGATTTTGTAAAACCACTGCAAAACAGAGAAGTGTTTTAAGTCAACGAGTAGCAAAAGTCGAAAAAGAGTAGTTTTCTATGCTTTTCCTCCTACACATTACCAATTGATCACAACCCTCTTACTAATTGCAAAAAACAAGAAAGAAAGAAGAAAAAAGGAAGAAAAATATCGTCGGCCTAAATCATGATTTGCAAGTGAGTATGATGCGCTACCAGTAGGGTTCAGAAACGATGCTGAAGCCCACGGTTTGGAATTTCGTAGATTTTTCGGAAAAACTTCGATAGTAAGGAAAACAACTCTAATAGATGAATTTAGCGTGATTTTTTGATACAATCTCAAGGTATAGGTGATAAAGAAACCCTCAAAATTTCAAGAGTAAATTCCAATGGATGACAAAGATATGGCAAAAAAAGTGCAGGTTCATTAGAAGCTGCGAAAAAAATCACACCCTTCTATTCTAAGGTGATCTCCAACGAAGAAAATTCCACAATTTCATAATAAGTCTGATTCACGTTCCAACGTGAAAAAAAAACACAACGAAATAATGGAAATTAACAAATGAGAAAGGAACGATAGTGAATTATGGAAACTCATTCTTGTTCTAACTCGAAAAAAGTTAGATGGAGATTCCACTAAACGGCCACACTCAAGTTCACAACTCGTGAATGATAAAGTAAACAATCCCGAGAGGCAACCCTCAAGAATTCATTAAAGAAAAACCTCTAATTTTTAGTTTAATAATCAAAACTCAACTTCAACTAAACAAAACCCTAACTCTAGACTAAATAGCCAACATAACGGCAAAATCGTGAATAAGTTAAAGTTTCAAATTAAACAAATAAAATTAAATTAAAAGCTAGGGCAGGGCCCGCGGTACATCATTCTCCTAGGGTTGAGAAGGATTTGACTTCAAATTCATGAATCCTTTAATTTCTACTTCTTCTTTTCCAAGCTTGCCACCTGGATCAAATTGGTGAAAATTGTTTCTTCATGTAGCATAAATTTCCTCTCAAACTACCCTGATTATCTTTGGAAATGATGCATCATAATAGTAAGATCTTCAAAACAAAAATTATGATTTGTGAACTTGAATTTCTTTCCTTTGTGTTGCCAAGAGAGCTTGACTCCAACGAAAACTGATTGGTGAGTGATTACGAGGGTCTTATAAGAATCCATCACTAAAATTCAGTCGACAATAGCAAACCATTTTAAAAGTCTTTTGAAATCATGCTAATAAGTTCCGTTGAATTCTTGTCATCCTTTGGTTGTTTTTTCTATTCTTCAATCTCTCTTCGAAGTCTCAACCAAATTAATGGTTCTCTTTTTACCATCACTAGAGGAGTATCGCATGACGCAGTCTCTAATTTCGTAGGAATGTGCGAAGATGAATTGATAATTTCCAAATTCAATATCAGATTTGGCAAGACAACCTTTTTTTCACTTTCTTCTTCATGAGTAAATACTAAGGAAACATCTTTATCCTCATTACAAACAATCACGGCTATTTCTTCACTTGAAGGAACTTCCTCCACCGTATATAATTCTTGAGAGTCCGATTATATTATGAGAAGTGATCATGAAGATAAAGAATTTCGACTTCCATCTCATCTCTTTCATTGGCTCTCATTTATTTAGATTATATATACTCCCACTCTTGTTTGATAAATCCTCCCCAAAACTAACAAGTTGAAACATGGACTTAATTGGTTTTGCATTATCCACTAATTTTTTGACATCCGAGGGCTTTAGTGAGATACTTCCGACATAGGGTTCAAAACTTCGTTTCCTGTGTCCTTTCAAAGGTGGAGGTACTCTCAACTTCTCTTATAAGAAATTTGACAATTGTTGAGTGATCTTATTTACTTGTTCAACAAGTGAACTAAATTGAGTCTGTGTAACATGCTCATTGCTTGCATTATGTTGATGAGTCATTGAAAATTTAAACCTCTAATAAAAGCAAATATAATTTTATAGAAAATAACCTCAAGATATGATACCAAATGACGTGTTAGCGGTAGGGTTCAGAAACAATGCGGAAGTCCACGGTTCGGAGTTTCGTTGATTTTTCGGGAATACTTCTACAACAACGAAAACAACTCTAATAGACGAATTTTAGCGCGATTTTTTGACACAATCTCAAGGTATGAGTGACAAAGAAACCCTTAAAATTTTGTGGGTAAATTCCAATGGATGATCGAGATATGGCCAAAACGGTGCAGGACCATCAGAAGCTGCAGAAAAAATCACAGCTTTCTATTCTAAGGTGATCTCCAACGAAGAAAATGCCACAACTTCACAATAAGTCCGATCCACGTTCCAACATGAAAAAAAAACTACGAAATATTGGAAATTGACGAATGAAAAAGGAACGATGGTGAATTATAGAAACTCGCACTCGTTCTAACCCGAAAAAGTTTAGATGGAGATTCCACTAAATTGCCACACTTAAACTCACCACTCTTGAATGATAAAGTAAACGATTCCGAGCGATAAGAACCCAATATAGAGAAACCTCTAATTTTCAATTTAATAATCAAAACTCAACTTCAACTAAACAAAAGTCTAACCTTAAACTAAATAGTCAACATGATGGACTACGAGTCCATTCTATTATTAATCAAACTTCCAAGATTAGTATGAAGAGATTTAAGGTCAAACATAGGGGAAGTCCAAGGATAATTGTGGAATATTTGATGGGCTATCCAAAAACTGTCTTTCTTTTGACCTCCGACGAGTATTTAACTATTTTGGCATTCAAAATGACGTTATGTCAAAAAAGGTGCTTCATGAAGAACGTAGTTGACTTCCTAAGCTTTTTAGAACGAGTTGGATCACTAAATTTGGAGTTCATTTGCTATGTCAAAGGCTCACGGAACAGAGAGTAAAGAATAAAGAAAGTCCAAGTGTCCAAGCTTGGAGATCAAGGAAATCTCTACATGGAAACCATCCAAGTGGCCGAGCACCAACATGGATTAGCTGCCAAATACATCTAGACTTAGAGAGAAAGAAAGAAAGATATTAATTTAATATTATTTTAGTTAATTAACCTAGTTTCTATTAAATAGAAAATCAGACAACTTATTCTATGAGCTGATTAGGGTTATTATTGCTTATTTAGTTTATTATTATTTTATGTTTTGTAATTGGCTACATAAAGCCACCTAATGCTTATGTTTTAGACACTTGAATTTGAATACAAAATGCTTTTGCTTATTTTGAAATTGGAGAGATTCCTCTTTCAAACACTTTGGTGAGTTACATCCAAAGATCTTCTTGTGTGTGTCATATCACAAGATGAATCTCACTTAGGCTTAAGTGAGTTTTCTCAGTAGTTTCCGCAACCCTACTCTTTAGGGAAATGTTGTATGAAGTAGTGTCCAACCGTCCATCAAACATTCATCCAAAAAGTCATCAAAAGGGAGTCCAAGCTGTCTTACTTTCCAAATCCGACCACCTGTAGCGTTTTCATCATATTTCCTAATTTTTAACGTGTGATTCTTTGTGACTAAGGTGTGACAGTCCGTTCTGTGAAGGCAAAGATAACCCAAGAATGAGTCCGGTTTATACTAGTAAGAATGTATAATTTTATGTCGTTTGAGAGAATAGAAAATGCGTGGTTTATAAGTATGATTTTCCTCTGTATCTAGTACAACACATTTTGATTTAAACTCAATAACAAAATCATGTGTGTTTCGCCAAAAAAGACAATATCGTACTAAGTTCTATAGTAGCATAAAGATTTATAGTTTGACATTACAATCAATTATTTTTTTGAAATGTATAATTGTATATATAGTAAATATATAATTGTATGAGTGTTTGTAATTCTAGCATAATGTTTATTAACTTTTTTAAAACAATGATATTTACTACATTCAGGTTGTAGAATTACTGAATTGCCCATAGTGATCATTTGAGTAAAGCATCTTCAGATGAGGGACGCGAAGAATAGCGCAATGAGCGGGAGCAGCACCGTCAACTCGGTGTTCTACGCCGTGAAGTACCACCCAATTCAGGCCGGCAGCATCGACGGCACCGACGTTCTTCCTCATGATAACGCCGTTTACCGAGCTCTTCTCTACTCTTCCGCTGGCCTCTGTATCTTCTTCTCCTTCCTCCGTGATTTCTCGTATTCCTTTTCTTTTCTTTTTTTTACTCCAATCTCATTTGCTGTTTTTTTTCTCAGATGATCCCCATGGGGATCCCAAAGTTATCGGCGATCCTTACTGCACTGTCTTCGTTGGTCGGCTCTCCCGCCTCACCACTGAAGATTCACTTCGCGAGGTATCTTTTTGTTAATTCTTTATCTCTCTGTTTTTTGTTTTCGTTTCTTAGAAAATCACTGTGAAAACCATGTTATCTACGCAATGTTTTTTTTTTTTTAGTTTTTTCCATCGATCACTGAAATGCAGGATGAATTGTGGGGTCTGTTTAGCTAGTGAAGTAGACAGAATCGTTCAGTGGTCATTTTGTTGTTTATTGCTTCTCCAGAATTTTTGTTATGATTTTATTTTTGGATAAACTCCTGGCCGAAATCAGTGGAGAACGATTGCATGCGCATCTTTTTGTAGGTTGAATTTCTTAAATGAACTGGGTCATTTACATCAATTCGCATTTTCTTCATTGCACTTAATTTTATTCTTTTACCTTTATGATTCTTAATGTTATTTTGAGCCTTCTGAACGTTTGTTGGTCAATGCAATTGTTTCAATTCACCAAACGGGAAATAAATAGAAAGCTGAAGTATTATGTGTTTATGACATTTTCCCCGCATTTTATCAGTTTGAGGATCAAGATACTCTGGTTCCCTCATTTTCTAACGTTACTTTTGCAAATGTCTTTCGTTTTGCCCCATAATGCATATATTGCTCTTTCCCCCTCTTGGAATATTGCCTTTTGTCCCTCCAGAAAATTGACAGCATATTTTTGGTTTAACTTTTCAGGCTATGAGTAAGTATGGTCAAGTAAAGAATTTGCGCCTGGTCAGACACATAGGTACTTGTCTCTTTTGTTTCTAGTTTAAGGTTTGTTCTTATCTTCTTTTTCAATTGCAAGGGCGAATTCCTTTGAAGTTGTTAAGTGTAAACAATGACCTCTCAAGTTTAGTTCTACTATATTAAATATTCTCACATATACATGTTATTCCTAGGACATTGGAATATATATAAAAATCAATAAAATCAACATGCTTTTAAAGTAGTTCGAGCTATATGTTGCAGTGACTGGTGCTTCACGTGGTTATGCTTTCGTTGAGTTTGAAACGGAAAAGGAGATGCTCCGTGCATATAAGGTAGTGGAAAGTTTTGTGTGCTAATAAATAATGGAATTTCCATTTTCTCTTTTGTTGTCTTGATTAAAATTTACGAGATGTTTGTTCAAACTGATTTTTATGCAGTATTATGATTCGATTGTGGTTAAGAGGAAGTGAGGATTTTTCTCAAGATTCACTTAATCTAGCTTTGTGTTTGTCTGTCATGGGATTCTGATAGGCTACAAAGTTGTATTAGATCAGTTGCTAAGTTGATAGAACCTACACTTTTATTCAAGAAATTCATAGATGAGAGTTACAGAATCCAATTCTAAAAACTCATAGGACACTCATTCCACACACACAACAGGGCTTCGAGATCCTGCCATCTCCCTCTGAACTCACCAAAATTCTACAAATTCAATTCCCTCGTCTTTCTTCCTTATTCTATTGTATTTAATCACCCCTATTACTAACTACTCGACAGTTACCCATATCAGTAACTGATCTAATACAACTTCTTTATTGATTAACTAATCAGTAGCCTATCAGATTCTGTTCTTGTTGTAGCTTATTTCTCAGATGACTGTGTTGGTATTCAGAATATCCCTGTGCTACTGCAAAGGAATTATTTCTGTTATTTCTTTATTTTTTGGATCATCTATTTCATCCTTTTCCTTTCTTCTTTTAAAAAATTGAAAACAGTCACTCTTAAACAAACAATGAGAAGTTCTATGGAAGCCATTCAGCTCTATATAAAGAGGCCTCATTAAACCTAGGGATGAAAAAAGAACCCACCGATGGAAAAAAAAATTCCATTTTACCTACTATCCCTGGACGATGAATCTTGTAAAAAATCTAAGTTCCCTTGGAATTTACATCAGTTACTCATCTTTAATACTTTCCTTTGTAAAAGTAATGTTTATAATCACCTGATCCATCGTCTGTTTGTGACTTGAAGATTGTTCTTTTCTGGTGTTAAATGAAAAGGATATCAAGGAAAATGAGTTATCTGGGATTAGAATTGTGTTTAGGGGATTCTCTCTAGAGAGGGCATTAAGGCTGGATGTTAGGAAGATTTTGGATGCCCTTTTCTGAATCAAGGATATGATATCGATATCTATTGTAGGTAAGTTGAGAAGAAGGGACAAAAAATATTTTTTGAATGCATTGATCATCATAGCTAACTCATGTAGCATCTTTTTGTGCCAGATATACAGTGTCTCTCTAGGTGAATTCATGATCTTTATTTTCTTTTGTCGCATGCATTTTCAGGATGCTCACCATTCACTTATTGATGATTGTGAAGTTATAGTTGATTACAACAGGCAGCAACTGATGCCAGGGTGGATTCCTAGAAGGTTAGGTCAGTTAAGCAGTTCAAGTTCTCAAAACTTTTCTTGTAAACTTCAACTGCATCTTATGCATATTTTCTACAGGAGGGGGTCTTGGTGGTAAGAAGGAATCTGGACAGCTTCGTTTTGGAGGACGAGAAAGACCATTTCGAGCTCCCTTGTATGCTCTTATTGAATAATATTTCAGTATTAGATGAGTTACTGCTTCCCCATACTTGAATATAAATAGAAGTCTCCGCAGTTCTTTTTGGTTATATTTCGTCATAATCTCTGGATTCAGATTTTTTGCAGATTCTCTTTTATAGATTACCAGCTTGAAGATGTCAATGCCTGATTTATTTAAGTTTATTTGCTTCACGTGTAAATGTTATCAGAAACCTCTCTTAAACTTCTCATTTCTTGTATTTTCCATCTGACCTTTCCTTTTGGATGTCAAGTTCTCATACTCTGTTGTCGTAGCACTTCCATTAGCTTTTGAATCTACACGAATGAATTTTCCATATAAAAAATTATAGTTTCATGCCTTGTCTATGTATGTTAACGTTACTCTCCTTTTTGCATGACCAGGCGTCCTATACCGCATGATGATTTGAAGAGGCTTGGCATTGATCCGCCACCAGAGGGCAAATACATGTCACGCTTTGAGGTAACAATCCTTATATCTTGAAGTCTAAGAGGAGCTTGCAATTATGTGGCTAATTAAGATTTTTATGTGGTTTTTCGTATTTATTTATTTTTCATTGATAAAAAACAAGTGTATTAATATGTCAAATATATTTGAGAGGGTGCGGTAAAAAAATGCTCAAATCCTGTCTATCTACACGTTGAAAGGAGGGTAAAATAGACTTTTGGTCTTCATTGTTTAAGGTTTATTTCAATTTGATTCTCCTAGTTTCAATTTTCTTATTAAGATGTATATAATTCCAAATTCGACTGCTAATGATTCTCTAAATATCATGTGTCTTTATTTTTATTTACATCACTACGTTTACACTAATACAAACATCATATTTTGTTATTCTTTAAACCGATCAACCGTTTATAAAGATTGAATTGTTGACTAATTAAAATTTTCCTTAATAAAAATGAGATATTTTGATTAACGTAAACTTATTGACAAGAATAAAAAAATTAAGATCAGTTGTTAAATTTTTTTTAGAGATGAACCAAAGAATTTTTGAAAAATGAAATTGAAATTATAAAGAATTTATTTAGAAAATTGAAACTATTAGAATCAAAATGAAATAAAATCTAAACTATGAGAATCAATAATGTATTTTACCCTTTATAAGTTTATGCTTAGATTTTAATGGATCTCATGTATGTATATGGTTGCTATATTTAAAAACTCTTACAATTTAATCTGCTTCTTTTTCACTAATGTCATATATGAGCAACTTATCGGATTAATTTGGTCTTTCTACGTGTGATCACAGGTTCCATTGCCTCCTCGGAGAAGAGGAGGTACAACTAGAAGGGAAGAATCATCCCGTAGAGATTCAATTGAGAAAGAACGAGGCAGTCGTAAAACTAGTTCTAGAAACGAAGAGGAGCATAGGCATAAAACTAGTTCTAGAAACGAAGAGGAGCATAGGCATAAAAGGTCTGGCAGCTCGAAAGAGCATTCTCGCAGGGGAAGCTTAACAAGAATGGAAGTGAATGATCACGAAACCATAACCTCTGAGGAACGAGATGGTCGTTCCAGCAAGAGGAGCTCCAAGTATCATGATGAGACCTCTCGCAAGCATCGTAAATCTCATCGGCACGAGAGTAGGTCCTCTAGTCATGAGCAAGTTTCAGATTTCTAGTTGGTTTCTGTCAGAGAGAAACAATGATAATTTCTTATGGTATTTTTGCATGTGTTTATATTTTGTACAAATAGGTTGCTAATTTCCAATGTTTTAGCTTAGTTGTAGCCAACTTAAGATAATTCTTATTTATGCATATTTGTTTGGTTCCTGAGCCTAGTCTATTGGATTTGGAAGAGAATAGACTACAAATTATAGAATGAAGGGAGATGCATATTTCATCGATTGATTCTGAGAGAGGTTACGATGGTAACCTTCACTTGGTAAAGATGTTTTGATGGTGCTCCTACATTTGTCCTGCCCGAAAAGTCTAATTATTAAATTATAAATATTTTTTGAAAACTCATTGGAAAATTAACACTGCAGACTCTATAGTTTGTGATTAATGACAAGTCAAATTTTGGAAAAAAAATTTTAACAACTAAAACCGTAAATTATAAGAAACTCTCACCGAAGACCTCGCAGTCACGATTCCCGTCTAGGGCCGTTGAGTTTAACTCCTCGATTTCGTCTCTGTCAAGCACCGTCGAACGGAGACGAATGACATCAAGTACCGCCCCTCCTGACAGTTCGAAGAAAAAGGACGATGGCGGGCGAGGGCAGACGATGGCGTCCCTCCTGGCGGTTTCATCTCTGTCAAACTAATTGGCTGTTGGATCGCAGAATGGACGGCCATGATTGAATCTGGCGTTTCCCTAAGGTGACGGACGGACGACAATTCCTAGCCGTTGGATCGAGCAAAGGACGTCCCTCATCTAGATCAACGGCCAATACTTGGTAGATAATTTTTAAAAATTTAAATTTTTAACAAAAAAACACGGAAGACATGTTACCGCTGCGGAAATTACCCTTTCCACAGTGAAAAATAGCCAAATTATTTTTAAGATTTTAAATTTTTAATGAAAAATATAATTGTGAAGTTTAAATCATTCATTTTTCATATTTTAAGATTTTAATTATTTATGAAATTATTTAAAAATTTTACTCTCATCAAATAATTCAAAATTTGCTTGGTTAATTTCAGAAAAACAAGAATCAGTCTTATACTTTGATCATACATTTAAGTTATATGATTACTTTAGTATATGACGTAACAAGCCGTAGGCTCTTCTTTATCGTTGTCAATATTTTTTAAAATTATATATTAAAAAAATTGTTGCAGAAATATATATATATATATATATATATATATATATATAGAGAAGTGAATACGTGAAATGAAAATGAGTTTAATAATTTTATTTAAAGTAAAGTATAAACTAAACCTTAAATTTTGAAACTCTCTTCATTATAAAGCCTATGCTAATTTATTTAAACAAAATGAATATCTAATTTTAGAGTTTGTTCCATTTAAACCCATACCTATATATTTATTAAATAAAAATATAAAATAAATTTTGAACTTTGTACCATGAACAAATTAGATCATACTCGATTTTTGTTCTAATATGAACCAAAATCAAACTGATATTATAATATTTATATATTTTTAAAAAAAATTAACAAAATAAACCCTATAATTTAGAATCAGCAACAAATCAAATCTTAAAGAAATTTTACGAACAACTAAAACATCAAACTGTGAAAAAAGAAGAAGGTAAACCCCGTAGTTACGTTTTCTGTGAAAAAATGTTAAGGCAAATGTTGAAGTCACATTTTCCACTTAGAAAAAGCCAAAGACGTCATTTGAACCTCCAACGGATATCCAAGGATCAACTTTGGACGTTCTTCAACGATGAGGGACGCCCAAAGCTGATTCATGAGGAGACAAACATCTAATGGGAATCAGATTAGCTCTGATACCAAATAATACGAATAAGAATAACTTTGATTTCAAATGATGGGCAATAGAATCAGCGACAAACCAAACACTTGAATAATAAATATGGAAAATATAGATTAGGGAGAAGAGAGTTGAAGTAAAGGGAGGTCGGATTGAAATAGAGTTGTCGATAGATAAGGAGGAATATCAGACGATCGAATAAAAAATGATAAAGAAAGAAAAGAAGATGACCGTTGGATTAGATTAAGGGACGTCCGATACAGAAGATGAACGTCAGACGTGAAAAATGAACGGCTGAGATGAAATAGTGGAAAGACCCTCGACTAAAGACAGACATCTTTCATCTCACAATGGACGGTCCTCGACCTAACACGGACGTCCTTCAACCAACAACGGACATCCCTTTGAAGGATCGAAATTAACCTAAAAGAGGGGTGAATTAGGTTATTTACTAAATTTCGTGCGATAATAATTTTTCTAACTAATGTCAATTTGATCACAAAGCAATCACAATAAGACAAATAATATAGGAGATAGAGTTAGAAATCTTGACACCGAGTTGTTAACGCGGTTCGGCAAAGCACGCTTACGTCCGCGCTTCAAGGTCCTCCCTTGAAGATATATTCAACTAACCACGTCCGGTTACAATTGATTGAACTTGCATGGGTGTCAATCGAACCTTTACAATAACTTAATTTTCTCTCGAAAAATG
Source organism: Begonia loranthoides (assembly GCA_022433065.1). Lineage (NCBI taxonomy): Eukaryota > Viridiplantae > Streptophyta > Magnoliopsida > Cucurbitales > Begoniaceae > Begonia > Begonia loranthoides. Next base: position 5,755,744 of record CM039469.1, read on the forward strand.
TTGAGCTCTCACAAATACAACAATCCTTCCAAAAATTTAATGATCTCACACAAGCACTTTGGAGGATGTTTTATCACTCAAATTCGTACACAAATGTTGAGTCAGAAATTTGGCAGAGTTTCGCTTAATATCGCTTGGGTTCCTTCCTTCTTCAAAGTCCTTCTATTTATAAACTTTCCCAGTGCAGACGTCCTCAACACCTTTAGGATCGTCCGCATTCGAACGTTGGAAAATAGCCGTTGGAGAAATCTGCGTATTTGCGGACGCCATTCTCCCGTCCGCACCGTCCGCAAGAATCGTCCGCGTTGAATGGACAAAGGCAAATCGGACGCAAAATCTGACGTCCGCAATGTTTGCGTGAATCGTCCGCTTTGAGCTCTGAAAGACATATTCAAATTGGAATACACGGATTGGCATCCATGGCGTCCTCAGCTTCTTCTCCCGTCTGCTTCGCTGAAGGGACGCGGATGCCGAAAGGCGTCCGCCTCGTCCGCGTGACTCGTTCGCATGAATCTTCAAAATGGCAGATTCAAATCAGACGACTCGAAATGGCGTCCGCAACGTCCGCTCTAACATAGTTTGCACTGAGGACGTTGAATCGGGATGCCTCCACGCCATCCGCACTTCATCAAACTGCGTCCGCATGTGTGCATAGCACTTCAATCTTGTACGAGACACATCCTCTAAGTCATACAAATCTTCCATATCACTGCATAGACTTAGAAGAACATATTAAACAATTCCAATACCCTTGATCAAGGGTATTTCCAATTTAAACATCAAAAAAGATAATTATTAATTCAATGAATAAACACCTTTTACACTTTAGTTAAATTGCTCATCTCAAAATATAAATATGCCTAACACACTTAAGCTAACACCCTCAACTCACAATGGACGTCCTTCAACCAACAATGGACGTCTCTCCACTTATGATGTCATTTAGCATTGAGGGACGTCCGTGGATGCTAAGAGAAGAGGGGGGCGGGGGGCGTTCATTGATGTTGAGAGACGACGTCGTTTAGTATTGAGAGACGTCTATATTGACGGAAAACATGACTTTGAGGTTTACATCGTTATTTTCCCACAGTTCGAGATTTTAGTTGTCCCCGAAAATTCTTCAAGATTTGGTGTGTCGTTGACCCCAAACTATAGAGGTTGTTTTGTTAATTTTCTTTTTTTTTTTTTTTTTTTTACAAAAAACCAAACCAAACTTGTCCAAACTTATCTTAACTGACTAAAATTGAGTCCAAACGAAAAAATCTACTACCAAAATCGAACTGGAATCAAACCAAACAAAATAGAAAAATGGTTCAATGTTCATTTTGTTCGTAGAGTGTAATTCAAAGTTCATTTTGTTTAAAAAAAAATCAAGAAAAATTACAAATCAACCATCGTGCTTTGTGATCAATGACAAATCAAGCACTAAACTTTTTTTGCTAACAAATTAACCATTGAACTATGAAAAAAAGTCGCGCTAACATCACTGTCACGTTTGCCATTAAACGCTTTAACTTCAGTCCATGGGGGATCATTTACTATTCCCCTACAGATCGGTATTTTTAAAAATAATTTTATCATATTTATAAGCCACCACGGATCATATACGATCCGTCGCGGATTGAATAAGATCCGTGGCGGATTGTTAATGATCCGCTGCAGATCATCGTGCATCGTTCTGTGCCCTCCTATATAAAACTCGACTGACGGCTTGGTATTAAACCACAACTGTTTATTGCCAACCTACGGCTGTCGTATATGATCAGTGGCGAGCTATCAATATTATAAGGTTATATTTGTAAAAATATTGAGTCGCGGCAAATTAATAGACGACCCACCGCGGCTAGAAATCAGCAAATGTGACAACGATGTTATAGGCAGATCATATACGACCCGCCGCGGGTTGACAATAAACCATGGTGGATTATTACTGATCTGCCGCAAGTTGACTATAAACCGTGATTCAAGTCTTCACAGATTCAAGTAAATTGAAACGCGGTCGATCAAAAAGTGAAATGTTGGCTCGGGAAAATATTGCTAATTTTACAGTTTCATACTAATCAATTTCCATTTATCATCAACAAATAAATTATCAATTCCATTATAGCAATATCATGTACATGTGCATTAGAACTGCAAACCAATTTACCAATTCTATTACAACCGTATCGTGCATATGTGCATGACAAACACAAACCAAATTCCATTACAACCATATCATATACATGTGCACTAAGAATTGGTATGCTCTAACCATATCAAACATTTGTATTGTTTCTTGAGGAACATCCAATTGTCTACCTCGAAGAAACTATTGTAGATGACGTGTATCTGGTTTCGATGCATGGTTCATCTATTGATCCTTGCATATATGCTCACTCAATCCTATCATCTGATATTCTTTATTAAATGAACTCACCGTGATGCAAAACTAATGCTCCACTTGCTACCCATTTGGCATAGGTATGACGGTTTTTCATTTTTCTCAAGTAAGTGTGAACGTCGTTATAGCACTTTTTTTAAACGTCATTTCACCTTACATTTTTGAGGAGTGCATCCTTCCTAGCAGGCATCCCTCAACCTATGCTTCGGCGAGTTGACTGTGAACCATGAAGTCCTTGGCGAAGCTGGAAGCAATGTTGGAGTAGAGCTCAACGGCGATGTTCTAAGGGTTAAGTACTTTGGTTTTTCTGGCGAACAAGACAAAAGTTTTCATCTTCGATGTTTTGGGAGTTGTAAAAGGGGTGACAGATTTGGAGGCTAGATTTCATCCATTGTCGGTACAGTTATAAGACGCCGAGTGCTCTAAGGCGCTCCATTGTATTGTAGTCCTATAACTGTCCGACAATGGCCGAAACCTAGCCTCCAAATCTGTCACCTCTTTGTAGCTCAACTTTCGTCTTGCTTGCTAGAAAAACCGTAGTACTTAACCATCAGAATATTACTGTTGAGCTCTACTCCAACATTGCTTCTAGCATCGCCAATGATTTCGTGGTTCGCGGTGAACTCGTCAGACCTCACATGCGATTCTTATATAGTAGGGCTCTGAGAACGCAGAAAGAGGCACTATGAACCGCGGTGAATTACTATTAAATCGTCGCGGTTTATAGTAAACCCGCGGTGGCTTAGTATTAACCCGCTGGTTTATCGTCAACCCGCAGCGGGTTGTTTATGATTTACGGCGGACCATCAATATTATAAAATTATTTTTTTAAAACTTTTGAGCTGCGGCGGATTAGTGAACAAGCCACCACGGATCGAAGTCAAAGCGTTTAATGGCAAACATAGCGGTGACTTTTTTTCATAGTTCAGTGTTTAATTTGTTAGCAAAAAAAATTTAGTGGTTGACTTGTCATTGATCACAAAGTATGATGGTTGGTTTGTCATGTTACCTGAAAAAATTGTAGTTTAAATTAAACAAAATTTCAAAATTTAGAGTTTAAGTTTGGGAAAATGACAAATCAACCATCATCCTTTATTATATGTGACAAACCAACCACTATCTTTTTTTTGCTAACAAATTAACCACTGAACTATAAAAAAAATGACGCTGCCACCATTGCTGTCACGTTTGCCGTTAAATGTGATGAAGTCAAGCCGCGATGGTTCGTATACAAACTACCGCAGTTCCATAGGTTTTAAAAAATAACCCTACAATTGTCATGAACCACGGCAGTTCATCTAGGAACTGCGGCGGTGTGTCAATACATTGCAGCGACTTCATACCAAACTGCTGCGATTTATTGACACACCATTGCGGCATCATCTTAAACCGCAGCGATTTTTCATGCCTCGGTCTTTGATCTTCTTTCACACTACATAATACTCGATCGAGGGCTCCGTCATTTTCACCGCGAACAAACAACGATAACCTCAGCGAACAACAATCTCAGACCTTCGATACCAATATATTCCCGAGCAAAGAAAATAGCGCTCAAGCGAAAGGGTGGTCCATCGCAATCGATACCCAAGGCAGAAACCACGAAGTCTCCCGGCCCAGCCACGGTGCAAGTTGTCCAAATCACGGTGCAATCTGTCCAAACCGCCGTGGTGCAAGCTGTCCAAACCGCAGTGGTGCAACAAGGAAAAACCGCGGTGGGTGGAGAAACCGTGGCACAATCTCAATCTCAACCTCAACCGCAGCCTCAACAACGACCAGCCGGAGGGTACAGTGGTCTGGTTCCAACCCATTAAAGCGGGTTTCCACTCCCCACTATTCAAGACAGCATACGCGAAGGAATGGTATGAAGATGATATAAAACACCGTTCAATTATTGTTTCTAAAATAGTAGAGTTGGAATCCTTGGCTAAAATGAGAATTCAACAATTGATTAAGGGTGCTGAATTAGACGGTTTGTGCCGGATGGGGGGAAGTTACTGCGAGAGAATTGTCAAAGTCTTTTACGCAAATTTGGAACTGTCCACCTAGCCATTAGAGGTCTGAACATATATGTTTGGATGGGAGTTGAGGTTGACTCCCAACAATCTGAATTTGATACTTGGATGTGTACTAGAGGGACCAAGCTATCAGTATTATCACGTGTCTCGGGATCCACCTTTCATCACCCGAGGAGAAAGGCTGGTAGTGCTTAGATTGTTGCACCGAGATCCCGAGATTGCTGAGTACAAGAAGCCAAAGGGCAGAGAGCTTAATGCCACGGCCCGAGTGATTCACCTCATCACGACGTACACGATTTTGCCTCGGGTTGGATGTAATACCTCGAATATTTTCCCGTTTTATTAATGTATTAAATTGGGATAATTAATACATATGCATGTCATATCATGTTGTGTGATGATATGCATAAATTGTGTTCAGAAAGTATAAGGTTAATATTGGAAAATAATCTAAGTGTGAAATTGTAGAAAAGTGTGTACAGCGAGTTTTCAGACGCCTCTATCTCTTCCGAAATCGGGCGCGGACGACGCGGACGAGGAAGAAATGAATATGTACAATGTTGGGGCATTTTCGGACGAAGGCTCGGACGGTGCAGACGGCGCGGACGTTGTAAGAATGAATCTGTACAATGTTCTGGGAGTTTTCAGACTCGCCTTATCTCTTCCGAAATTGGGCGCGAACGACGGAGTCGAGAAGGAAATGAATCTGTACAAGTCTTGCTGAGTTGTTAGACACGTGGCTCTCGTCCGAAATCTATTTCGGATGACTTATATCGTCCGAAAAGATAGAAAATCTGTGAAAACCATTTAAATCTCTCTTCTCTCTCTTCCGATTTCGTGTCCTACACTATGGAATCGCCCTCCTTCAGACCTACTGCGACGTCCAGTTTATCCTGGAGATGTGGAAGTTTTTCCACGTGGCTCTTGGTGTGTGGACCTCTCCCCCTTGAGATGGGTAATGCAGCCTTCCTTTTCTCCAACTACTCCCTGTAGCTACTCGGCTTTTTCTCTCCCCTCTGTCTATAAGAAGTAAGGTTATAAGAAGTAAGGTTTTCCCTATATGCTCTACTCTGGCAGTTGTGCTGAGTGTTAGAGTGTTACATTGTCAAACAGAATTTGGTGAGTGGTGAGCTATATGAAGGATTGGATGATATTGGTGTTGCTTATTGCTATCAATTTGTGAAGTGTGTAAGGTAAGTCTAAATTCTGGGATTTCATTGTTACAAATTAAGTTATGAATCCCTGGCTTATGTCAAGATGGACAATGGGGAATTTGACTAACCACCCACACTATTTTTTCTTAGGGAAGTTTGGAAGTTTAGAAAGCTAAAGGATTTATATATTGGTTGCTGTTTACTGGCGTCTTGCTGCTGTTTTGCTTGGTTAAGCTGCTGGAAAACTTGAGGCAAGAATTGAAATGTATAGTTGACCAGATGAGGTCCTACATTACGGGTCTTGGATGATATTGAATTGCCTTGAATGTCTTGCTTGAAATGCTAAATTCCTATTAATTTACTAGCAAGTTGGAACTGTTATGCTTATTACTTTTACTGTCAATGAATAGATTGTGCCTTTAAGAAATAGATATGCATTGTGAACTTGACTGGTAGCAAGCATAAAAATCATGGATCTGTATTCGAGAACTCATTGGAAAATCTGATCTGTTATTGAGAAATTATTGGAAAAATGGATAGTTGACGTTGTCTACTTTTCATGGTTTAGTTGCTGTCAATATGAGTTATCACTTTGTTTTATGATTTGTATCATTGTTATCTTAAGAATATATCTACTGAAATCCTTTATTGGAAGATAACTAGAATGCACGAATGAACGATAGAAATCTATGAGCTATAAATCCATCAATTCAAAGTTCCCATGAGTATATGATAGTCGAAATGAAGATAAGTTAAACTCTATTCCTTGAATGCCTCAAAACTTTATCTGAACATATTTCCTTGCTCGTAATGGTTAAAAGAATGCCTCAAAAACTTGTAATGCTTACTAGACACTAAAGCTAGTTAATAGGATGAAATGACAACAAAATTCATACATTGCCTTTAAATTGGTGCTGCCTTACAGTTTCATAAATTATATTTACAATAATTGTGTTTCTTTCCCGTATTGTTCTAGGGTTTATTTTGTGGCATTCATGCATCATCTTAGGGCTTATAAATTGTTTACATGTTGTGTGTCATACCTAATATACATAAATAGGCGTGTGGGGTTTGGGTGAATTGTGACTTTTCCATACAGTAGATTCCTCCCACGTAAGGAGTGGTAGGTTTAGAAGTTAGCTACGTGGATTTTAGGGTTCACAATTACCCCTTTCTGAAACCCCCAACGTCTTCAACAAAAGTGAGGGTACCTGCTTGTGGAAACACCCTAGATGGATATATCTCCTCGTCGGAGTGACTAGTTAGGCCACAAGACTCTAGAAAGTATTCCACCTTAACTTCCAGAAGAGAAACGGTTCTCTTCTGTAATGCATTGTGTGGTCACGCATCATTTGCATTGCGTTTAAATTCTGATTCTTGTTGGGCGTTAGGCTCATTGTTTTTCCCGTAATGTAGGTGATTATTTTGATGATGACGTTCTAGTGGGGGAGGAGGTGTTCCAAGATGACCCCTCGTGTTATCAGCCGATTTGACCTGCTGGGTGTGGCTCGCGTGATTTGGGAATTGTTCATATTTTGATATTGGTATTTTGATGAAAAAGGGGTATTTTGGTAATTCACTATTACTAGTGTTTTGAATGTTACGAACGTTGTATTAGGGACTTTGGGGATTTTGCTAAAACATTTGGAACTATGTTTTGAATCTCTATTATTATTCTGCACTATTTACTCTGATTTCGTTTTCTTCCAAAATGCACTTCAAATGTTGAATAAATTAAGCGAAAAATTATATATGATGTATTTTTAAAACAAGAAAAATGGTTTTAATAATCAGGGCGTTACATTGGACATCGAGACCATGTTAGCTACATGAATCTCTATTTGCTGGAGAAGGTGTTCACCAGAAAAATGGTGAACATCGGTTATGTCATCCTCAGTCAGATTCACGAGGTGCTCAACAACTCAGCCAAGAGTCTGCCATTCAACTAGCTTTTCCAGAGGATTGTTGAGCAGTATGGGGTACCCATCTCAGAGGATGAGCCGAGAATCGAAGAGACGGCCACTAACGTGTACAACAAAGTGAAAGTGGACCAAATGGGGCTCAGCAAAGTTGGAGGGGAATGGGTATACAAGACCATGAAGAAGCCAGGTTCAGTGTCCCAGCCACCAGCACCTCCACCCCCCTCACTGGCTCAGTCTTTATCCTCCTCGGAGGAACAGCCTCCAACATCACCTCTGCAGCACATGGAGGAGGATGCTCTACAGCCGATGCAATCGCCCCTCCTCAGACATCTCATTTTACTTCGATGCCAGAGGAGACGTCCGACTAGATGAACAGGATGGAGGAGCTCCATCATATGGCACTTACTAGAATACAAATGATGGAGAAGCACCTTCAAATGGCGCTGCTCCAAATTAAAAAAGTGGAGGAGCGAGCAGAAGAGAGGCATTGTGAGCTGTTGCCAGCACTTCGTGAGGCGAGCAGCCCCTACAATAGCCTCTCCATCGTCCTCTGAAGCAATAGAAATGTAATGACCCAGATTTTCGTAAATCCTTGAAAATGCGTAAAAATTTGAAATTTCCTTTTTAAAACAAACCAGAGAGCGCCTAAGTCTGGATTGCTACTGACCATTCGTAAAACTCGATATAAAATCTCATTTAGTAAAACTTATGCGGAAGCGTTAAATTAAAACCATTAATGTAAAACGTTGCAGAAGCGTAAATATAATTTAACTGAAGAAAACTAAACATTTAAATACAATTTATTACAACTTAATTTAATTAAATTTGTTGCTCTTTTTACTATCTTTATGTCTGGCCAACCACAAACTCCTTTGCGCGTGCAAACCCATTATCCCTGCTCACTATTGTTTGTTCTTTATCTTTCGCTACTCTTAGTCTGTGCATTCCTCATAGCGCACTAGTACCTACATCTACACCACAAGCAACTGTAAGCCTGAAGGCTTCGTAAGAAAAAGGGGAAATGCAACATGAATGCCACTCTTTAGTCCTTTTCGTTAAGCAATTCGTTTACTTATTATCATTCATTCATTCATTCGTTCATTTGATGAGTTAGTCTCATGTGTGCATACTCAATGTCAGACTACAATTAGCCTCCTATGTGCATACTAGCTGCCAGGCTACATCCTAGCCTCTTGTGTGCATACTAGCTGCCAGGCTACTTGCTAGCCTCCTGTGTGCATACTAGCTGTCAGGCCAGACCCTACTACCCTATTATTCTATCATTCATTCTTACATTTTCCTCACTCATGCATGCGTTCTATTCTTTGCTATTAACATGATGCATGCTCATACATTCTTACCCTAACATGATGCATGATGACATGGCATAACATTCATAAGAATAGAAGTGTGCATATAAGGAAAATAATTGTAATTGAAAGCACGTATAAACAAAAGTAAAGCCATAACTGTAATTGAAAGCGCATACAAATGAGTTAAATCATATAATGAAAGAAAATAATTGCACACGACAGAAACAAGTACAATATGGAATTGAAACAGTGAATAAACAACGAATTATGAAACAACACAGAAATCGAGTATAGCATGCATGAAACGTACAGAGTATAACAAGGAAGGAAACCGAAGTTGAAACATACTATCAATTTACACGCTGGTTATCCTGGTAAATTTTCTTGTCCATTTACATGCTTCCTACGTTTATTACTCTAGGTGATTATTCTAGTTTTTTAGCATATTCAAGAAGGCCTTCATTTTTCTTCTAATTAGTTATCCTAAATAATTTACATGTTCATCGATATAATTAGTTAGTTAATTAACGTGCTCACAAATTTAGTACATGTTTTTATTGTAGTTCACTAATCATACTTAGGTTTAGTAGAAAAGAATATGCTAAGAACAGATACTTATAAGCAAGATTATAAACAACATTAAGACAATAACAATAAAAGCCTTTATTCATTTATCCGATGAATCCCGTAATTCATTCATGCTTAGTTTCTCTTTCTTTCATCTTCTCTATCATTCTCTGGTAAAGTAAGGTATCGACTATGGAGATTACAATAAAAGAAATAGTAGGAAAGAGTAATAGAAAGAATATTAACAAGGAGAGGATTAACATACTAATTCATATGATCAAACTAGTAAATTGGACATGCTCAATTCTAATTAAGTCAACTATTCTAGTTCATTAACATGCTCACTTCCACTTGATGTCCTTTGTCAATTACCCTAGTTAATTAATATGCTTTTTAATTATTAGTTAACTAATCGTGCTCGTTATTCTAATTCTTAATGTGCTCTACGTACTTAGGCTTAGCAACTTAAACATGCTTAAGTAAGGGAACATGCTAATTAGATAAATGTGCTAATTACATGCTAAGATTATTATTCGAGTTGGTTATCTTAATTTGGTTACGTAGCATATTTAAGTTGTCGATAATTAGTTACTTAATTATCATGCTTATAATTAACACACCTAATTAATTATCATGTTAATGTCATTCTAGTTAGCTAGGACATGCTTACCTAGTTAGTTATTTAGTAATCAATACTAGTTACTTATGCATGATCAGGCGGTTTAATTAATTAACATTTTAAACATGCTGAAGACCAATCAATTACTAATTAACATACTAATATGATTCTAGTTAGTTAAACCTACTTGAGTTAACTAATTACCAAAATTAAGTTATCATGCTAGTTGATTAGGTTAATTAGGATGCTTAATTGACGAACTTGATCAGCAAGTAAACCTGTTAGATTAGGAAAATAATGGCAAACCAATGGCAGACAACACTATTAGCATATATGAAGGAATTATAAGACTTAAGACTTACACTAAGCAGCGTTTAAAATAGACAATACACATTCCCTCTTTTCACACTTTAACCTTTCATGTCCTTTAACCATTAGCAACCATTAGCATTTACTCTTAACACGACAAGCAAAATAGATCAAATAAAGGAAACGGACAGCAATACAATCAACAAAGAGAACACTACAGAGCACTCACAACCTACACTATCATCAACACAGGAAATATGTACAGCGAGATCAACGAGCAGTAATCATAAGAAATCGTCCAAGAGAAGTAACAGCTAGAAATCAACTATAATCAACTAATAGTAAACATTCCAGTGAACCAATACTACACTCACACACTCATACTGGTGGTGTAGGGCCTCAATGGCCAAAACACCCCTAATTCTTACCTTTATTGAAGAAATTATCTCACGGATAGCAGTGACGGAAATTGACAGCTCCTCCGCCAAGCTTCTCAGCTTCAATCCTAGCTCACATCCACGATTCTTGACTTTTAGCTTCAAGCTCCGTTGCCGTCCCTTCAATCTCTCTCGCTGTGGAAGCTGATTAATTCCAATCTGAGGAGAGGATGAGCGAAAATGGTGCGGAGTGATCCATTTGAGGGAGGATTCGTATCTCCAGAGTTGGACTTGTGGCTGTCATCCCGAGTTTCCAATCCCTCAATTTCGTTGTGTCGAACTGCAGCCCGGACCAGTGGCTCGACCCAACCTGTCAGCTTCAACCGATCAACCCGAGGCGTCACTCGCTGCCATCCCGACGCCGGAAATCGATCCCTGCCAATGCCCAATCGACAGAAAGCAAAGGAGGAGGAAGAATCAGTTGAACCTACCTCGAATTGACGTCGGAATCGTCACGGTAGAAGCTCCAATTCGTCTCGCGACTTGAATCCATCGGCGAAGTTGCACGCTCGAGCTCACAGTCGCTCGCCATTAGCCGGACAGCGCTGCCACCATGAACCCACTCGACGAGCTCCCTCACCCGAGCTCTCGGCCTCCCTCTTCGAAATTGCCTCTGTAACATCCCGATATTTTAAGATAAATAATTATCGGGATATTACCAAGGGCGTTGGAGCGTTAAGCTTTTGAGTAAATTATGTAACGTTTGTCCTCGTATACGTGATATAATCGAAGTGGTGAAGTTATGGAAATATTGCATCACGTATCTGGAAGTGTCATTTGGCGATGTGTTTTAATGAATGATACATCGGGGAATCAAGTTGAGTGTAAAAATGTGAAGAAAATGGACTTAATGACGCCTCAGGACACCATTTTGCGTCCTAACACACTATTTTGTGATGTTGAGGATGCTGGCTGTGAATGTGCGGACGTTGCAGACGGGATGTTTTGCGTCCGCGACGAATCTGCTTTGAGTCTGGACACATTCGGAAGCAGACGACGGGTGCGGACGCATAAAACGATCATCCGATTTGAATCTGTCAAATTTTGGGACATTGCGAATGACCCCTTGCGGACGACTAAACGGCGTCCGCAACACGACTGCGGACGGTACAGATATGTGGTGAGGACGTCATTTTTCGTCCCTAGCCTATGTAAATGTGGACTTGCGGACACATGCGGACGACAGTACAGCGTCTGCATGAGTCCGATTTGCACCAGAACAGACATAAATTAGGACGAAAGTCAGATTGAAAACGATGGTTACCAAAAAGGTTACAGCTGGTAAAGTAGAAATCACCCACCCAAGTCGAAAGTAGGATTCCTGTCGAGCGTGGGAGTGTGAGATCTTTTCCTCTTTGCATTATTTATGGCAGAGAGTAATTTCCTCTCCAACATTGCAATATGGAGATCTAGATGGGAGGGATAGCTTGAAGAGCTCCTAGATGTCCTGCTGTTGACCAAAAGATGAAGCCTGTGATAATCAAAAATTTTAAGAGTAAATGTTAAACAAAGAAACGAGATTGAAAAATTAAATTGGATCAGAAAATACCACCGATGATGTTCAGATTAAGTGGAAAATTAGAAATAGATTAGTTAATAATAGATTAGTTAATATTACGTATTTAATATATATATATATATTATTAAAAGGGATTTAAATAAAGGGGAGAAGTCTCGTGGAAGGATTTAGAATTGGTAGAAAAAGGGGTAAATTTGGAATACAAAAAAAAGTTTGAAGTGAGAGAAAGAGAAATGATTTTGGAAGAGGAAAAAGGTGATGTGATATGAAGAAAAAAAAACATTAAAATATGTAAATCGAGAAGGAATGACGCGTAGAAGAAAGGGAATAGTTAAAGAAATAGGTGGAAAGAGAATAAGTGTGGTTGAAGAATGAGTGGTGAGAGGCACATTAAAGAAATAGCTGGAAAGAGAATAAGTGAGGTTGAGGAATGAGTGGAGAGAAGATGGGAGGGATTTGTCTTACTTGCCTTCTCCTTTTCTCTGCGTAAAGTGAGACTAAAAGATAGAAAACAGACATTAAAAAGAAAGAGGAATGGACAAAATAAAAGAAGGGAGGAGAGGCAGCTACGCACTGAACCCCCGAGACACAGAGAGAAAGAGCAATGGGTCAAGCGCGATGAACGGTGAAGCATTCGACGGAGACTCGGCGACAGTCGACTGGTGACGATGGACGGTGATGGGCTGTGATCGGCTGAACGCAAGACGACTTGATGCTGCGATGTTTTGTCATCGCATGCTCGGATCGGCAGTGTCCGAGGAGTGGGCGGTTGATAACTCGTGGAATGGCAACGACAGAGTGGGAGAATGACGGCCTCCAGCCTGTGGTCGGTCTGGACAGTTCGAGTCCTCCCTGTTGTCGGTGGGTATGCTGCAGGTAATAGATCTTTTCCCCTCCATCTGTTATCAGTATGATTTTACACTGAGATTAGTGTTTTGGAAGAATTGGGATGGAAGAATTGGGATGCTGAGTAGGTGCAGTTGGTGTTAAAAATGGTTTCCACTTACCTGGTATGTGATGATTTTAGCTGCCGATGTGTGTATTCTGAATGGGTTAATTTTTCGGGCTTTTGTGTTGATTATGTGAATGAATTTGTCTCTCTACCGTTGGATCTGTGAGGATAACATTGTAAGAAATAGATTTAAGTGATTTCTGTCATGTTGGATCTAGCCCCTGTTAATCAAGTCGTTATTATTTATGACTGGCTGCTAGATATGTTTGAGTTTGTTTGAATATACCCTATTAGTTTTGGAAAAATATAATAAAGTGTTGTTGGATAACATTATTGACCATGGACAATGTCAAATGTTGATGTTGGCACAAAAAGGAATTAACCTTGTTATATGGCCTCTGATTAATGGTTAATGATTTCCTTTGTTAATAGTGATGACTTGTCTTGTTAAAATTTGGAATAAGTTATGGGATTGAGTTGGTTATAAATTCCATATAATTAGTATGAAGCGAATGTGCTCTCTGACAAGTCTATGAAAAGTTTATAAATTGTTAGTTATGTAGGTTGGGATGATCTGTCTGCTGTGATTATAATTGGGTAAAAAGAATGATGAGTATGCTTTGTTGATTGCTAAGTTGTGAATATTGACATTAAAATATAGATTTCAATGAGAAGTTTTCCATGATAAATATGTTGACTGTGAAGGTGTCAGAGAAAGGAAGAGGATAAGAATGTAGCGCCAACCTGCATTAAAGAATTGAGGTAAGGATTTGGGTTGTCTTGGCCAGAGGAGGTCCTACACTCAAGTAAAGTGTGTGTGAGTTATTTCGTGGTTTGATTTCTATAATGCTTATAGTTACCCTTGGTTTTACTAAATGATATAACTCTCGCGTTTTCCTCTTAATGCCTTAGTAGTTGCTGTATTTTTAAAAGGTGTTTGTTAAGCTTGAATGACCAAAGGAATGATAGTTGAAATGAATGAGAAATGAGAACGGGTCCTAGACAGATTTCTAGTGACATTGAAAAAGTATGTTAGAGAAAGACTCTATGTTTTTTATTGATTTCTAATGATGTTGAAAACGGGATAAATGTTGAAGAAGTTACTAATTTCTATAGTGTGGTGTTAAGCATACAGTCTATTCTAAATGTTATTTCCTTAGCTTGCTGTAAATATACCTAGTGGTTCTGTTTTCCTTCAGTTATTGAGAAGCATACGTAAACAGGTTTAGTTAACTAAACAAACGAAAGAAAAATGTTTAAGCAGTTAAGATGCATGAACATTGTAAGTTGTCTTGAATTTCCACTGTTTTCTTTAAAAGAGGATTGTAAATTAGTTAATGAATAATAAACTTGACTCGTAAATGTTATTTCTTGGTTTTGGATAAGAATCTTCTAGTTTTAGTTTATATAGATTCATTTAGCATGTTTATTATTGAATTCAATAGAACGGTCAATAGATTTGATTGCCTTATTGTATTGGCTCACTATTACAATTCGATTAATTGTTCCTTATATCTACATATGCTTTCAATTGCGCAAGTTCAATTATAGTATGTTTACTTCAATGTGTATTTCAGTTTTCGTTAATATACGTTATAATGTATATGTTTCATGATAATAGAAACCAAGTAGGGGGTAACCTTCAAGATGGTACTCACATGCATGAGTGAGGAAAAAGAAAGAACCCTAAAGGAGGGTATATGCCGGAACAGAAAGAAAGAACCCTAAAGGCGGGTATATGCCGGGATAGAAAGAAACTTAAAGGCGGGTATATGCCGGAAAAGGGAGTTGAGGTAGATGGATAGTCCGGATCTAGCCTGCACATAAGAGGTTAAAATCCGTACAGCTATACCATCTCAAAGGAAAACCCTCAATCTCCAGCTCGATGTACGAGTAAAGAACGAACGAAGAAAAATGAACAACGAAAACGAACGTAATGAAAGAATTGGTTTGGGTGGCCCCCATTCCAAGAAAAACTAAAGAGAGAAATGCATAATTGTTTTCCCCCTTCACCTTACTGGGCGTAAGCTCACGTCCTTACTTGTGGTGTAGGTAAAACGACGAACAAATAAGAAGAAAATGATGAACACGTAACAAAGCATGGATGGATGATTTCGCACACATGAGAATCAGGTTGGCAAGGCAAAGACAAAGGAAAGTAAACAATTATGAATCAACGAAACTAAAAGAAAGAAAAAGGTTATGAATTTACAAGTTTAATTGATAGACGAAATGTTTGAATTGCTTAGTAATTCTTTTAAAAGATTTTTTACGCTTCTGCCATGATTTTCAAATGATTATTTTTAACGCTTCCGCATATTTAATAATTTCACAACGAGTTTTAAGAAAGAGTTAGTAGCGATTCGGATTTACGCACTCTGATTTATGTCAAAAAGAAAAATTTAAATTTTTACTCATTTTAATTGCTTTAAGAAAATCCGGGTCGTTACAGCCTCTCTCCCTCGCTCGTCTCCCTCTTTGGCGCTCTCTTCCCCCCTGACTTGTCTGTTCTTCGCGAATGGCCAAAGGCCATTCATTATTTTTTATCAAATCGGTTCACCCACCTCCTCTCTTCAAATTTCATTCTTTCATATTTAAATTTACTTTTTAATTCTAATCCATTTTAATCCCTCCATAATTTAATCTCTCATTTCATTTATTCAATAAATCATTAGTTCAAAACAATTATAATTAATCCCAAACATTATTATTTAATTTATTAAATTAATATTTATTTTAATTACATTTATTTTCATAAATTATAATCTAACGAATACGTACTTAGTAATACTCCGATAATTATCCAACTTAAAAAAAAAATTGGGGTGTTACAAGAAGCCACAGACCGCTTGTAAGTTATTTACTTTGTACATAAAGTCCAGTCTTTACCTTATTTGTGTTTGACGTAATAACGTGTCGTTGATTTGCAGCATCATTGCCGTAAGACGCCAACTTGCTCCTCCTACTGTGCTTGCCGAGGTACAGGAGACAAGTGAGTCACAGCCTCAGCTAGAGGTGTCTAATGGGCGGGCTGGCGGCTCGTTACTGTAGCAGTCCGAGCTCGGCTTGGACTGCTACAGTAACCGAGCGGGCTCAGCCCGGGCCCGGTAGACGGGCCGAGCCGAGCCCGAGCACCCGGGCTCGCGAGCTCGCTGAGCCTGGGCTCGCGAGCCTGCCTGGCGGGCTGGCCCAGCTAGCCAGCCCGCGAGCCAGCCCACCACTCTACCCGAGCCCGAGCTCGCGACGACGGGGAGTCGGGGAGACGGGGACAGCCGGACAGGGGACTGAGTCCCGCTCGCGACGACGGGGACAGAGCTCGCGTGAAGGCGAAGCTCTCTGAGCAGGACCGGGCTCGCGACGACGAGGACTGAGTCCGATTCCCAGCCCGGGCTCGCGACAACGGCGACTGAGGCTACAGGCCGCGATCTCCCAACTCGGCACCCGCTCACGTCAATGGCGATCGCCGGCAAGACAGAGCTCGCCGACTCGTGTGGAGGCGAACTCCCGAAGTCCACCAACGTTCGTGGTGAGAGGCGAACTCCCGAACTGAAGCAACGTTGCTTCAGTGTGATGCGAACTCCCGAACTCGCCGACTCGTGTGGAGGCGAACTCCCGAACTGAAGCAACGGTCTGAAGACCGTTGGCGAGTGGCGATGGCAATGGTCTAGAGACCGTTGCCTGTTGCTCGTCTGAGGGCTCGACTGAGCCTTCAGCTGTTGGCTGCCATGTTGGGCAACGATCTTAAGACCGTTGCCCAAAGATCCCAACACAGCAACGGTCTTCAGACCGTTGCTGTGTATTCAGTTCAGCTTCAAGCTGAACTTCAGCTGCTGAAGCAACGTGATCAAGCAACGGTCTTGATCCAACGGTTGGCAAATTTTTCTCTATATATACTCCTCATTATCTCTCAAATTTTTCATCCTAACTTTCTCACATTCTCTCAATCTTTTCACAAATTTTTCTCTTTTTCTCTCAATATTTCCTTCTCAATTGCTTAATCTCTTCATCCTTCTCCCAATTTCAAAGGTATATTTTATTTTTTAATTTTAATTTTTTTAATTTAATGTGTATTACAAAACAACTAATTTTTTTTTGCAATTTTTGTAGGACTCGTATTCGGGGAGGAGGTGATCACAATTCACAATAATTGCATACTATTGTTGCGTAATTGGTGTGCAGTATCATTTTATTTATTAATTGTTTCGTAGTAGTCAATTTTTTTAATTATGGATCCTCGTGATTTTTTGCTTGACACTTTTAATGACGCTAACAATGATATTAAGGAAATTAGGGAAGATAATCTCACAATTGCAATTGATCAATCATCGGTACATGCATCCACATCGTCACCTAGAAAAAAAAGAAGTAAAACATCGGAGGTATGGAATAATTTTGAAATAAAAGATATTAAAATTGGTGAAAAAATAGAAAGTAGAGCACAATGTAAATATTGTATTAAACATTATGCATACGTATCCGGTAGTTCTACTAGCACACTTGATAGGCATTATGAAAAATATCACGCTAACAAGCAAGTGAAAGACCCTACACAAATACTCATAAATGCTAGTGGCAGTGGCAATTTTATGTATTCACATAATAAAATGAGAGAAGGAGTAGCAAAATATATATCACAATCTGAAGCACCTTTATCTATGTTTGATAGCGAGTTATTTGAAAATTTTATGAAAGAGTATATTAATCCTAGTTTTAGACGAGTCCCTAGAAGTACGACGCGAAGTGATATTATTAAAATGTATAATCATATGAAAAATGAATTAATTGAGTTTTTTTCAAATGCTCCGTCTATGTCTATTTGTATTACTTCTGATTTATGGAGTGCACCTAATGCTTTAGGATATATTGTCGTAACTTCTCATTTTATTGATGACTCTTGGCAATTAAATAAAAGAATATTAGGATTTCGTAGTTGTGAATATCCACATAGTGGCGTTACCATTTATAGATATATTGTTGGAATTTTGCAAGAATATGCTATTAGAGATAGAATTTTTAGTATTACACTAGATAATGCTGCTGCTAACGATGTTGCAATTTTTGAATTTAAAAGGTTATTTCAATTAGATACGGCTCATAATACTCTTTTTCATATGAGATGTGTTTGTCATATTTTAAATTTAGTTGTTCGAGATGGCATGTCACATATTTCGCTACATATTGAATCTATTCGATCTGCAATTTCTTTTATTACTTCATCTAATACGCGACAACAAGAATATAAAGAATATTGTAAAGTTGCTCAACTTAAACCAAGAAAATTAAAAACCGATGTAGATACAAGGTGGAATTCGACTTATTTAATGTTAGAAAATGCTAAGCCATATTGGTTAGTTATTTGTGCTTATATTAGTGAAAAAACAAAATGTATTACTCTTGATCATAATAGTTGCGATATTGCTAATTTATTTCTTGATTTTTTAAAACCATTTTATGAAGCTACAAATAAATGTTCGGGAATTTATTATCTCATTACTCATCTTGTTCTCCCAATTTTTATAAAATTAACGGGTACTTTTCAAATATTTAAACAAAGAAACGAATTTTGTGCATTAATTGAAAAAATGGAAAAAAAATTTAAAAAATATTGGCTTAACATACCTCATATTTTTTGTTTTGCATGCATAATGCATCCTAGATTTAAATTAGATGGAGTACGTATAATGCTTGATAGAATTTCTTCTAATTTAGGTATTTCTTCTTCAATTAATGGTGCTAAATTAAGAAATGAAATTGTTAATTTATTTTCTTCTTATGAAATTAAATATTCTAATAATCGTTCAATTCCTTCATATGATATGCATGCTAGTTCTAGTAGTGGTGCTTGTGGTGGAGATCCACAAGATTTTATGTATGATATATTTAAGCAAATAGATAGCAATGTTTATTCTTATAATTCACAAAAAAATGAACTCGATATTTATCTTAACACCTACCATAACATTTTTTGCCCCGAGGATTTTGATATTTTGGCTTGGTGGAAAGTCAACTCTATTTCATTTCCTATTCTTTCTAGAATGGCACGTGATCTACTAACACCTCCGGTCTCTACAGTAGCATCGGAGTCTGCTTTTAGTGCAGGTGGACGTATGTACGATGATAAAAGAGGAAGACTTGCACCAGAAATCGTTGAGGCACTCATTTGCATGAAGGATTGGAACGACGCTGTGACGAGATATCAACAACGAGAAGATGACATAGTTGAAGAATTCAAAAATTTGGATGTCGAAGACTAAATTTTTATTTAAATTTGAAATTGTAATTTTCATTTTCATATATTTTCTTTATCTTGTAAGTTGTGCTTTGAAATTGTAATTTATATTTGAAATTTTCATTTTCATTTTCATTTTGAAATTGTAATAAAAATATTTATTCAATTCAATAAAAATATTTATTCAATTAAATTATTAATTTTAGTATTTTTACATTATAATAATAAATATTTATTATAATTTTAAATTGTATAATTTTGAAAATAATTTATAATATATTTATATAAGATATTATTATTTATGTATATTTGGCTCGTTAGGCTCGGCTCGTTAAGGCTCGTTAGGCTCACTCGGCTCGTTAGGCTCGGCAGGCTCGTTAGGCTCGGCTCGTTAGGCTCGGCAGGCTCGTTAGGCTCGGCTCGTTAAGCTCGGCAGGCTCGACAAGCCAGACTTTTTCAGGCTCGGCCGGCTCGGCAGGCTCGTTAGGCTCGGCTTGTTAAGCTCGGCAGGCTCGACAAGCCAGACTTTTTCAGGCTCGGCCGGCTCGGCTCGGCTCGTTAGCCACCTCTAGCCTCAGCCCTTTAAAACTATGTGTGTGGTACGTATTTGATTTGGTTATATATGTGTGTTCGCACTTATTCATACTTTATTAGTCTGACGGCCTTTTGACATTTTTGTTGCAGTCTCGGGAATTGATGGATGTCTTCAAGAAGTATGTTTTGGGAAATACTCAGAAGAACTTAGAGACGGGCGCAATTCTTGGGGGAAAGCTCATCGAGGATGATTACACCATCACTGATATCATCTTCCCAAAGCAAGTCCAGACACCAAACACGATGAGAAGCCTTCTTGGTATCTTAGTTTATAAGCTTTTATCTTAGTACTCAACCGAACTTATATGTAGTACTATGCGGTGAACGACGCAGATGCCTTCATGTTTCAACAGCAAAAATCGCTACTCACATTAGGGTGGATTCACGTAAGTAACCATCTCGCTTCTCCGGGTTGTCGTTAATGTTCCATGGTTTCTAATGCGTTGTTTACATTTCAGACACACCCAAAGCAGTTGTGTTTTATGTCGTCCTCAATTCGCTTACCAGCAATTGATGCCTAAAGCAATCTCTATCATCGTAGCGCCCACTGACAAAGAGTGGTATGTATTTTCTCTTGTGTAAATTCATATTGCTTTCCGCTTGTTTACTAGCAATTGTTCCCTTTCCATGCAGCCCATACGGCATCTTTCGATGTACGAGTGAGGGGATGAGGGTGATCCGAATGTGTACTAATAAGATACAATTCCACGAGTACGACGATCAACCCGTGGAGGGTCCGTTGTTCGCCAATGCATCCAACGTATACTTGGACACGTAATTAGCTTTTGAAATCACTAATTTGCGGTCGAAACTAGGCAGAAAGAAGCCAGCTTAGGAATATCTGTTTACGTTGACTTTGTTGTAATATATGTTTACGTTTACATTGATGTTTGGATAGAAAAATATCTATTTGGATAGTTTGGATAATATCTACTTATAGATTGGATAATATATGCTTATAGTTTGGATAGTTTGGATAATATCTGTTTATAGTTTGGATAATATCTGGTTGGGAAAAAAATATTTGCTTTTGTTGATATCGCAAGGGGGATAGACTTAAAAACAAGAGAAACTCTTGCAAAATTTTCAATTTTTTTAGAGTGAAATTGACTCAAACGATTCCATTCATCATGAACAAACAAGTAAGCATGTTCATCGCATTCATTGCAACAATTTCAGCAAGCTGTGCATAACACCGAAACATACAAGGCATACTAATCATGACAAATCGATGCGGCTTTATGGACACACCGCAGCGGTTTCTGATGAACCACTGTGACTTTGTGGACAGGGCGTCGTGGTTTGTTAGCAAACGGCTACGGCGCTTCAAAAAAAAACCACAGTGGCTCGGCATGGCGCTGAAAGACATTCAAATGAAACGTTGGTATCTGGACATTAGCATACTATTCAATTTCCATTCATCCTCAATAGCCAAATGTATCGAACCAATATATCAATTCAAATTTATCAAACAAATTCAAATTTATCAATTCAAATTTTACAATGATAACATGCATTACAATCACATATTCAAACCAATCTATCAAGGAAGGTTAAAGTCCACATTTATGTATATTTGTGTTTGTGGACCTTACGCATCATACTCCTGCAGAATACATTGCAAATGAAATTAGCATAATTCAAAAAACACTTGAAAACGTAAACGTGATAATGGGCTCACTTGCTTCTCAAGAACTATGTCGGGAACTATCTTAGCAACTCTCTCGGGGACTATCTCCTGGACTATGGCAGGAATTGTCTCAAGGGCTGTCTCGGGACTCTGAAACCCATAAATGTGCCCTTCGACCTTCCTCTACTGCCTCTACCTCTGGCTCTGGCTCTGGCTCTGGCTCTGTCGCCTCTGCCGCCACATGCACTGGACTCACCTCCACCTCTGCACGTGCAGTAATTGTGCCCCACACCGACCACATGTCATGTTCATATGTCTTCTGGGCAGCACTGTCCGGCTTGGGGTCTCGTCCACATCCTGTATTCTACATTTTTGCGGCCTTCCTGGAAGCCTTTTAAATTGTGATGGGATAATTGGATCAAGATGCGTCACAGGAGGCCACTCGATTTGTCCATTGATGGGGCGGACAAAGTGGGAGTACATCGCCATGTATGTTTTTCGGTGATAGCACGCATGCACAAATTCCTCAGGAGATCTCCTCGTGAAATGAATGCACGGGACTGCATGGACACACGAGATGCCGATCAACTCCCACCGGTAGTAGGTACAAGTACGCCTGTTCAAATTTACAGAGTACTATTCGTTACCATTGCTGACCTCAAACTAGGCACCTCTTGAAAACTGGGGGCTCCAATTTCGACCTGTAAGTTGTAGTTTGGTTAATCGATTGCGGATCTGAGGACACAATAGGTCCGTCGAGCGAGCCATCTTTTCATTTTTTCCTATAATGCCCTTTCGTATGATCTCGAACATACTTAGAATCGGTTTGTCTCGGGCTAGTAGAATGCAGGCGTTGAAGGACTCGCTGAGGTTGTTGAGGCTTAGGTCGCATTTGGGGATGGAGCAGAAGGCATGTTTGGCCCAACAGCTCACATCTATTCCTCGTAGATAGTTGTGGGCTGCCAGGTCAAGTATAAATAACTTTATCATCTCTCTCTCAAACTGCATCTCTGTTGTGACTCTAGATGCGGCCCATATTGCATCCTTGAACAACCTGCCTTTAAATTGTTTTTGAAAATTGCCATATAGGTGTCGGATGCAAAACCTATGGTTCGCTTGCTCTGCCACTTCTCTGACAGCTGACACTAGCCCCTACAAAGATTTATAGTATGAGACAAACATTGGTACACACCGCATAACATAAACATAGAAGGCAAGAGCAATCAACCGCACCTTTTGTCGGTCAGAAATAATTGTCCACCCATTGCCGCTCAGGGTGTTTAGATCGTCGAGCAACAATTCTAGAAACCAGCTCCAAGAAGCCCTATTTTCTGTTCAATCATAGTTACAACAATTAGATACATTCCATCGTTCCCGTCGATAGTGACAACAGTGAGCAGCTGGCCTAGAGTCGCTCCTTTTAAGTGTCAACCGTCCAAACAAATAACTGTTCTACCACAGTTCCGCATGGCCATCTTGTATGCAGCCAAACACATGTACATCCTTTTAAATGCACTCATCTCTAAGTCAACGTGCACCGATCTTCCAGTATTAGACCTCCGAATCTCCTCGACATAAGACCATATGAGCTTGTATTGCTCATTGTCATCCCCTTCGTTAATTTTTTTTGCCGCATTTCTTACCCTTCGCACAAGGCTGAGTGTGATGTTAACGTTAAAGTCCTTCATGATTGTCTCAATTATGGAAGACAAGTCCCAGTCAGCCTAACTTTTAAATTTTTCCAAGTAATACTCTGCCATCCATTTGGCAGAGGAATACCGGCTTTCCATCTTTCTCGAGCAAGTGTGAACGTTGTTGTACAACTTTATTTGAAACGTCATTTCACCTTGCATTTTTTAGGCGTGCAGCCGCCACGTGCATCTTTCCTGGCAGGTAGCCCTCAATTGATGTGCATCACTGTGGGTGAATTTTATTCCGTACCCATTCTTCAAAGCATGATCGACAATTTATTCTCTAAATTTATTCAATGAACTATACTTTTTGCCAAGGCTCATACCAGCAAAGCTGCATTCTGCTTGTGGTGGGTATCTAGGCTTACTCTCGGCCATGTCCATGTCTTCGTCACTACTGGATTGACATAATGAACAGAGGTCTTCCTCGTTCTCCTCATGTAGAGTTATTGAGACAGAGTGCAATATTATTGCAGCTTCATCTCCAATTCCACATACCTCATTGGCAAAAAAATGTGGTTGTGGGTCTCATTTCAACTTGACGGTTAATAACAGATTCCTCAACACTCCAAGACGTTATTTTCTTTTCAACAAATTCTTCAACTTTGCCAAAATGCAGTTCACTTCAACTCTCAGAAATCTCTAGGGTTCGCTAATCGTTGACAAAATGTCTAAGAAAATCGCGATGAGTTTACTCTGTACTTATACAATTCGAAGTAGTCATGATGAACCGCGGTGGTTTCATCTATTAAACCGCAGCGGTGTGCCAAGACACTACGGCGGTTTCATAGGACACTATAGTGGTTTATCGACACACCACGGCGACTTCATGTTAAACCGCAGTGGTTTATCAACACACCGCGGCAGCTTCATGCTAAACTGTGGTGGTTCATGACACTTGTTGACTTATTTTTGAGAAATCACGGTGCCGTGGCGGTTTGGCTACGAACTGCCACAGCTCGACATTATAGCTTTTAACAGCAAACGTGACAACGATGGTGGCTCCGTCATTTTTTTATAGTTCAGTGATTAATTTGTTAGAAAAAAAGATGATGGTTGATTTATCACCAATATTAAAGGAAGATAGTAGATTTGTCATTTTTCCATTTTTAAGTTTTACTTAGTCTTTTATTTATTTGAACTAAATAAATGAGAATATAAAAATATAATGTCAATGAATGTTCATGATAAAACAAAACAAAGATTATTGAAAGACGAAGCCACATGAATCATTTGATCAGGATTGGATTACTCTCGGTCGATCCTAATACTATATATATTCGAAGACCCTCAGATTTCTCTGCGTCTTTGATTTATGTTTCTAGATCTTTACCGCCGATTCTAGGAGTGCAATTTTATTGTCTTTGTTCATCGACAACGGATTTCGTCTATTAGGTTAGTCTTTGAGGACGTATTTGTCTTAATTCTCAGGGTTAATTTTGTGTTTCTGTTTCTACTTCGTTTGGTGGGTGTGATATAATCTTGCGGGAGCTATTGATGTTGATTTCTGTTTCTTTTTCTTTTCCAGGAATGGTGGTAGATGAAGTTTTTTAGTTAATTTCGTCTCTGTTTTTGCTTGGTTTGTTCGAGTAGTAAAAAAGGGCCTGGATGTTGTTTTCATGGCGCCTTCCTTTGTTTGGAAGTTGCAGAATATATGGCCCTTTTCTACTCGCAAATTTGACGATTTAAGGGTTTCAAATGAATTAGTTCGCAAACTCTCTGTACCGGAATACTCCAAACAGTTCGTATTCGCTATTCGAGAACCTGAAACTCAATCTGTAGTTTACATATTGTCTGCTCAGAGTTTGTCCGAGCAGTCTGCATTGGATGCTGAATCTCTAATCAGGGAGGTTAAACCGGATGCAGTGGTTGCTCAGATTGGTAATTTTCCTTTATCTGAAGTTCAATTTGAAGAAAGTGAATTGGTACATGGTGTTGATGATCCTGTTCCTGTTTCATCGTTTGGAGTTCTTAAGCGTTGCTTTATAGATAAGATTAACAAGGAAAAATATGAAAATGTTGCTGGAAATTTCGTTTTGCGAGAAGTTTTTGGAATCGGTTTTCATGGACATTTTTTGGCAGCCAAGAGAGCAGCAGAGGAAGTGGGATCGTCGTTCTTGGCTCTTGAATCACCCTTTGTAAATTTTCTGGCAGCGGATGACAATTTAGGTGAATGTGAAGGGGAGAAAAACTTCCAAGGTTTAGTAAGTAGTTTGTTGCCCAACAAAGTGGGTTCTTCTATTCCATCAAAATCGAAAAGATTTTTTCTCAATGATGAATTCCAATCACAGATGATCAAGTTATTGTCTGCAAATATGGATTTATCGATGATGAGAGTCAATCCCCATAGATCTGCTGCAGATGTGAGTTCCATGGAAGTCCAGCCATCTGACAGTTATGAGCCTCCATCATTTGCTCAAACTATTTATGCACTGCTTTTGGATCTGCACAATATATTTGTTGATCTTCCATCAATTGGGAGTGCCCTTGGTCATGCACAAAAGATGCTTTCAGATGTAAATAAAGGTAAAGATGTGGATACCAGAATAATTTATGAAGTTTACACTTTCAAACTTGCAATCGAGGCACTAAGAATCGCTTTCAACAATTCTGGTCGCCTTTCTATGACTAAGTTGAGAAATAACAACACAGATAATGTTGAGTTTTCTGAGCTTCCTGCCGAGGAGAAGTCTCAAGTGCTTTTTGCTCAGGCCATTCGGAGCCAAACTAAGAAATTCAAGACCATAGTCGCCATAGTCGATGCCAGTAGTTTGGCAGGTCTGAGAAAACACTGGAACACAGTTCTTCCCGTGGAAATCAAGGATTTTGTTGAACAAATGGTAACCGATTGCGATGAAAATGCAGAGTTTTCTAGTCATTCTGATAAGAAACGATTGTTAACTGATAAGCCCATGATAGCAGTAGGTGCAGGTGCCACAGCATTAGTGGGAGCTTCCTCCCTCTCTAAAGTTCCTGCTTCAACATTGATGAAGGTTGCTATTCTTAAAGCTCCAACTTCACTTAAACTCTTCCTAATTCAATCTCAAAAGGCATTCACAATTGCCTTTAGCAAGGCCGCTGCTCCCGCTAAAATGGTTGCTCCAGGTTTGACTACTTCTAGTGCTAAATCAACATCTGTGTTGAAGGCCATTTCTTCGACTAATAAGATTCGTGCAGTCATCCACAGTGCCATAGCCTCAGCAGAGAAAACAAGCTTGTCCACCATGAAAACATCTTTCTATGAAATAATGAGAAAACGACGTGTTCAACCAGTTGGTTTGCTTCCCTGGGCAACATTTGGTTGCAGTGTTGCAACTTGCACTGGACTGCTAATTTATGGAGATGGAATAGAATGTGCAGCTGAATCTCTCCCATCTGCACCATCAATTGCCAGTTTAGGCCGTGGCATTCAAAATTTGCGAAACACTTCTCAAGCAGTGAGACAAGGAGATGGGTGGAGAATACAAAACTCAGTCGAATCGCTTCTGGGTCGATTGAAGAACTTAAAGGTTCAGTGAGGTATGATTTCCTTCACTTTTGTACTTGGTTATCTCTCTACGATAAATCATGGTTCTGAAATAATGGAGTTGAACACATTTTATACGTATAGAAATTCATTATGCACTTTATTCAACTCTTGAAGGAGTAGTCTATACACTGTGCTTGAACTGAATTGTTCAAAACCAATCCACAAGTGGGGCGACGAAACTGTACTGAATCTGCGTGAGCGTGTCAATAGTCTAAGAAAATCATGGATAATTAAATCAAAAATCCTTTAATACATAATCCAGTAGAGGCTTCAGTTGAGGGAGGTGTTTCATTTTCGCTGAAGGGGATCACCGCAAAGAGAGCTCTCGTCCAATATGAGAGTTTGATATGTAAATTTCCATAGCTTGGATTGCATTAGTGGCAGCAAATATCAAATGCAATTTATTTTGCCTTCCTAATTTTTTCTTCGATCATGATTTTATCTTCCTCATGAGAAAGCTTGAACTCAATGTCTGTATCTTGTCAAAGATTAAAGTTAAGTTTATTAGCTAATTTTACATCCTAACATGCGTTTATATGTCTTGTGATCAGTGACAGGATATTAATTTGTTTCTTTGGTTCTTTTAAAAGAGAAATTAATAAAGCAAACCCTAAATTATTGAGTGAGAGATAAGCTAAACCTTAAAGTAATATTGCGAACAACTTAAACTTTGAATTATATAGGAAATGAACGATGCAAATCTCGATGTCGTATTTTTTGTTAAAATTTTAATTTTTTAAAATAATCTACCAAGTATCCTTGCAAAAGACTATTTTTCGCAGTGAAAATGTGTCTTCCACTGTGGAATAATAGTTTTCGTAGCGGAAAGGGTATTTTTTTGCAATTGATACTTATCTTCCGTTACAGAAAGAGTAATTTTCTCAGCACAACTCAAGGGTAACCTTAAAACACAACCTCAACTTCAAGTACGATCAATAGCTCAATTGGTTTGTTTCAGATTTTTTCTACTCACTGATCTTCAGGACTAAGTTAGCGAAAAATAGGTACAAAAGTATTATTAAAAATCGTTCGATTATTATGTCTAGAAGAGTATATTTTGATATATTAATTGATATGATAATAGAGAACACACTTCATATGAGGAAATTAAGATTTTGTAGTAGAAAATAAATATCTGCTATAGAAAATACCCTTTGAGGAAGGCAAGTCTATGAAATAAGACACACTTCATATTGTGTATCTTCCATGTTTTCTAATACCAATGCTTAACTTTGTAAAGAATTTGCAGAGTAGGAGTCGTATGGATAGGGAAATGGCGGCAGATGGACGGAGTACAATATTTGTTTTAATTTTAACTGAAATGAATTTTTCATTTTTTGGAATACTACTACTCCAGGAGGCACTGCCCATAATCCTAACAATATTGTAATTTTCTCCAAGCGTGAAAATCCAAAACACCCCGCGCGATTTCAATGAATTTGGTCAGATTTAATTTCTGTTTATCATCACCACAAGCAATGCTCATGAAAATAGTAAATACAAACTTAAGAATATTTCAGACAGCGCATGAAGAAATTCACCCCGTCCACGTGCACTGAGCCTCCAACCCTAATACCTGGAAGAAGAGTTTCGGGTCACTTAAAGTTCATGCTTAAAAATCTTTTAAGAACTAATACAAGTGCTTTCCAAATGAAAGGGAAGGGTTCGTGTAAGAGAGCACAAACTTTGAGGTAACAATATGATTTCAGGCCTGTGAATTCATCTCAATTTCGTGATTTCAATCTATGCTAAATCTTTTAAAACACAGCCAAAAACAGACCACGGAATGGGGGGCATGCCCGCAGTTCCTTTCTCTTATATCACAAATTCATAAACTCAGTTCATTGAGCAAATTGTACATCTCATGCCCACCGCCATGCGACAAAATGGCAAATTGAATATCGAAACCTGAAACTATGAAACAGTCCAGTTCGCAAGCATATATTTTCTTCCACAATGAAATATTGTAAACAGGTAGAGATTAAGCTCATCCTATAAAAATCAACTGATAAACGTTCCACTTTTACTATCTCAGAAAAACCAAACCCCAATCCAAGAGTGAACCCTACAAATACTTACAAGTTGTAGGGTTACAAGATCACACAGGTACACGCCTACCCCGATATCTATCAAAAACCTGCAACCAGAAAATCATGAGTCACTCTAAAACGTTACTATAAAAAGATACTAATGTGTTGAATATCTCTTATCCCTCTAAATCAGGAATAATGAGGACGCTTCATTAACTTCTTACACTCCAAAAACATAGTCTGTTTATGTAACCACATAATTTATTGCGTAAATACTCCTATCAATACACAACCCAAATAAAAACCTAAGAAAAAGTTCCTAAATGATGGGGAGATTATGGGTCAAAACAAACATACCGATCTAACATATGGTTGTTGGAATAACCATCCAAGAATAGGTATCTTCTGGAGAAAAACTGCTAGGGTCGGCCAGAAGCCACTGTAATACATGTTATCAATAACCTCCAAAATTGAGGGAAAAAGTAACGTAAACAATTAACATAAGAATATCACTCACCTAAAAAGTACAATGAACCCATATGCCTCCAACATCATACCAATTATAGGCCATCCAATGACAACAAAAAAGAAGCCAAAACCAAACGAAATTGTTCCCTGTACAGTTTAATAAACTGTTACAAAAGAAGATAAACATGCAATGAGAGAGTGAGAAGAGAGACAAATAAACCTTGAAATTCTGGCGTTTCATGAAGAACTGCATGGTAGACTTAAGTCCAATGGTAAGAGTCACTCCTGAGAAGAATAGGATCTGGAAAAGTGAATAAAAACAGGAAAATCGTAGTTACAATGTCACAGAAAGGATAGGATAAATGGTTAAGACATAAAAGTTAAATAACCTTAACAAGAGAGCAGCGTCAACAAGGCACTTACATTTCCCATGGCAAGTAATCCCTTGTCGAAAAAGAAAATAATTCCCAGGAATGAGAAAAATATGCCAAATCCAGTCAGCCCTAGTCCAATCTCTGGTTCATTTCATATTTTGAGTATCGTGTTATGATGTCAGATGAAAAAGCAAGACAAAAAAATATTAATGCCAAAAAAAACCTGCAATACTAAAAAGCAAGCAAGAAAAAAATACACCTTTGTATCAATAATTCCGAGGGTAATTGGATTTAATCAAAATGAATTCAACACAAGGTTGTATAAGATTTATTCAAGCTATTTAAGGCTTGTCTAAGGAAAATTCATTCATTGCAGGTGACAGATGATAAAATCAGCTACACATTCAAGTTCGTTAACTCATAGTTCAGTACAGTGTATTGGATTCTAAGGATTCTTGAACTCAGCCAAAATATTTGAAAACACTCATAATCTAGGATCTAGAAATATTGCGTAAATGTTACAAAAAATACCATTACAAGGTCATATCATGTACAATCCTAAGAATTAAATCATACCAATTTACCATACTAAAGTTACATTGGTCGAATTAAATTTCCAAACAAAAAAAGTGAAGGAATGAAACACAAGACTTACTCACTTTTGCGGTCATTCATCTCAAAGGAAACCATCTTTGCTGAAATTCAGATTCAACTCGTAGCCTTCCCTGTCCCACGGGTGTAAAGAAAATTAATCAAACAAAGCAATAAAAAAAATTGTAGTATTGCATCGGAATAAGAAAAAAAATGTTAGGGTTGAACACGCAAGGTGAAAAGCATTACAAGATCTGGGCGAAGCTCGAGTAGTGCAGTTAAAATTGTTTGAAATGGTTGTACAAGAAAATCCTGCAAAAATGAGAAATTGAGATAGGGAACAGAAAAAATCAATCGGCTGCAAGCACAAAGCGGAAATGAAATAAAAAGACGGATTTAGCATCGAAAAGAAGAGAAGGTGAGGAAAAAGAGAACACAAACCGACAAAGGAAAACAGATGAAAAGACGTAGAGATTCAATTCGTTTTCTTCGACGTTTCCCAGCAACAAAACAGTGAGAGAGAGAGAAGGTGAGAGTGGGAGGATGCGTAATTCAGGAGATACGAGGGGAAGAAGAAAGAGATGGGCGTGGAGAAGA
The DNA here is from genome assembly GCA_022433065.1 of Begonia loranthoides. Taxonomy (NCBI): domain Eukaryota; kingdom Viridiplantae; phylum Streptophyta; class Magnoliopsida; order Cucurbitales; family Begoniaceae; genus Begonia; species Begonia loranthoides. The sequence continues at coordinate 5,786,667 of CM039469.1, forward strand.
GACGCTCGAAACTGCGATTAGCTTTTTCCCTTCTAAAGTTCCAAGAAATGGCGGGTCAGGTGTCAAGTCGGCGAGTGGATATATTTATTTGGGAAAATGACAAATCAACCATTGTCGTTTCAAGTCAATGACAAATCAACCATTGTGGTTTAAGTTTTAACAAGATAACCACTCAGGTACGTCTAAATGACAAATCAACCATCGCAGTTATGGTCGCCGTTAACTAGTGCGCCGCCGCGGTGTCCCACCGCGCCACGACGGCGCCCCGTGTTGCGAAAAATAACACACAAGTGTTGACTGGAATAGCGACTAATCGTCATGCCGCCGCGGTGTCTCGGGATGCCCCACCAGCTCCCCGGGACGCCCCAGCGGCGTCCCGGGACGCCCCACCGGCTCCCCAGGAAGCCCCACCGGCTCCCCGGGACGCCCCAGCGGGGTCCTAGAGCGCTGCGCCAGTGTATTAAAACGCCGCCACGGCGACGTAGGAAGCCGGGGAGGCGTCCTAGTACACTGCCGCGGCGTCCTGAGTATACACAACGTACTTTAACTCCCGAATTGAAAAAAAATTTGCCATAGTTGTTCTTGTTGCTTTACTCCCCCAAAGCATACATCCTCACATAAATTGCAAGTAGTTCCAGAATCATCCACAGTACATAAACAACAGCAGACAACTAAGCTCATGCAACATCGAACTATAAACAAATGACACGAAATCTGAACAAAACATGAACTTTATACAGCACACATTCAAGTTAACATCCATTACAACTTTGAAATGTAAACAAATTACACGAAATGTACATAAACATTTTACAACTTCTTTGTCTTGCTCGGCCGCAGATCTTTGACCCCAAAAGATAAGTTCGGGAAAAACACTACATGTTGTGCTTTCTCCCACAAAGGTCCCTCATACTCAAAGATGGCTGGGTCGTGCTCGTGAAATAGTTGGTCAGTGTTGCATTTATGCAGCACGCTCATCCCCACACTCGTACACCAGTAGATGGCGTACGAGCTGCAATACGAAGGGAAAATAAGCAAGAATATGCAGTATCCAATATTAAGAATTTACATAAGGGAAAATACATACTTGTCTTTGTCAGTGGGAGCACAGATCATGGAGATAGCTTCCGGCAACAATTGCTGGTAACCATACTGAGTGTGGAGGTCAACGGACGACATAAAACTTCCCTGCTGCGGGTGTGTCTGCAAGGAAAACAACACATTAGATGATCCCAGTTAACCTGAACAACAACCCGGAGAAGCGAGATGATTACTTACGTGAATCCACCCTACTAAAAGTATATTGTGCTCGTGATGATACGCCAATATGGCTGCCTCGTTTTCAGCACAGCACTACATATACGTTCAGATGAGTACTACGATCAAATCTTATAAATTAACATACAAAGAAGGCTTCTCACCGTATTTGGCGTCCCCTCTTTCTTGGGGAAGATGAGATGAGTGACTTCGTAATGATCCCCCGTCCGCCTTCCCCCAAGAATTGCGCACGTCTCTTTGTTCTCTCGAGTATTTCTACGCACATATTGCTCGAACACGGTCATCAAATTTGAAGCCTGCAAGAAAAATGTCAAATGTCATTAGAGTAACAAAACATTAACATGAACCAACACACACATATAACCAACTCACAGACGTACCGCGTGCACCCTTCTAAGCGGCCGATTCTCGTCGTCCTCTTCGTTCTTGGCATGTTGGTCGCTACCCCCGTGAGGTTGATGTGAGGCTGATGCTGCCGTTGATGACGACGATGACACACGAGCTGATCGCCTCTGACGTCGCTCAAGTGCTACCATCATATCACGGTGCCAATCTGTTGCTTGCAAATGGCGCTCTTGTGCAATGCGATGCCTCTCTTCCGCAAGGGCTGCTGCTTGCATATTCCAATCTTGTTGCATTCGGTGCCTCTCTTCGGCGAGGGCCGCTGCTTGCAAATTCCACTCCTGCGCCATTTGATGTCTCTCGGCTGCGAGGTCATCCATTCTTTGGAGGTGCTCCTCCATCATTTGCATTCTCATATCCATTCTGATCCTCCAGTCGGTCGTCTCTTCAGGCATCGGAGTGAAGTGTGATGATTGAGGAGGAGGCTGCTGTTCATACCCGGGGGCTGCCTCCTGAGGCTCTGAGAGGGGTGGAGGTCGAGGTCGAGGTGCTGCCTGGCTGGTGTACTTGCGCCGCCATTCCCCTCCAACTTTTGTGAACCGCATGCGGTCCACCTTTTGTTGATTGTAAATGTGTAACGGCGACTCCACAATTCTCGGCTCATCCTCAGGGATGGGCACTCCATATTCGTCACATATGGTCTGTATCAACCAATTGTACGGGAGGTTCTTCGAAGGTATGTTCAATACCTCATTGATGTGGCTGAGGATGATATATCCAATGTCCACCTTTTTCCCGGTGAACACCTTCTCCAACATATAGAGATCCATGCAACTGACATGGTCTCGATGCCCATCTCGCGGCAAAATGGTGTACGTCATGATCAGGTGGACCAATCGGGCTATGACATGAAGGTCCTTGGCCTTCGGCTTGTGGTACTCTTCAACCTCTGGATCGCGGTGCAGCAATCTTAGCACTTGTAGCCCTTCTCCCCGGCTGACAAATGCTGGCTCCCGAGACACATGATAGTATTCCTCGGGGACTATGGAGGGGGCTAACTCGGGGACTCTGAACCCCATAAAAGTGCCCTCCGACCTTCCTCTGCCTCTGCCGCCTCTGCTTGTTCCGCTGCCTCGGGCGCTCCCCCTGCATGGCCCAGCACTTGACTCTCCTGCCCCATCGCAAGTGCGGGAATTGTGCCCCACACGACCACACCGCCCACAAGTGACGTTCAGATGTCTTCTGGATAGCACCGTCCGGCTTGGGGCCTCGTCCACATCCCGTACTCTACGTACGCATGGCCTTCCTGGAAGCCTTTTAAATGGCGGTGGGGTAATTGGATCAAAATTTGTCACATGAGGCCACTCGATTGACCCATTGAGGGGGGAGAGGAAGTGAGAGTACATTGCCATGTATGTTTCTCGATGATAGCACGCATCCACAAATTCTTCCGGAGATCGCCTCATGAACTGAATGCACGGGATTGCATGGACACAGGGGATGCCGGTCAATTCCCACTGGTAACATGTACACGTACACTTGTCCAAATCGACAGAGTACATGTCGTTACTATTGCTGACCTCAAACTTGGCACGGCCTGCAAACTGGGGGCTCCAATTTCTACTAGCATGTTGTACTTTGGCGAGACGGCTGCTAATCATTGGACACAACCGTTCGGTCAAGCGAGCCATCTTTTCATGTTTTTTAACGATCCTACCCATGATGCCCTTTCGAATAATCTCGAACATACTTAGAATTGGTTTGTCCCGGGTGGGTAGGATGCCGGCATTGAAGGACTCGCTGAGGTTGTTGAGGCTTATGTCGCACTTTAGGATGGAAGAGAATGCATGTTTGGCCCAACATCTTACATCTATTGCTGCTAAATATTCGTGGGCCGCCGGGTCAAGGACAGCTAACTTGGCCATCTCCTTCTCAAATTGCCTCCTTGTTGTGGCTCTTGATGCAGCCCACATTGCATCCTTGAACAACCTACCTTTAAATTGTTTTTGAAAATTGGCATACAGGTGTCGGATGCAAAACCGATGGTCTGCTTGCCATGCCACCTCTCTGACCGCTGGCACTAATCCCTGCAAAGATTCATAATAAGAGAGGGACATTGGTAAAAAAATGCATAACATACACACATAATGAAAAAAGCAATGAACCGCACCTTTTGTCTATCCGAAATGAATGTCCATCCATTGCCAGATTGGGTGTTTAGATCGTCCAACAACAATTCTAGAAACCATTTCCATGAAGCTCTATTTTCTGCTTCAACGACTGCTACAGCAATCGGATACATACCATCATTCCCGTCGATGGTCACAGCGGTCAGCAGCTGTCTCGGAGTCACCCCCTTCAAGTGGCAACCATCTAAACAAATCACCGGTCTACCACAGTTCACCACAGCCCTCTTGCATGCATCCAAGCACATATCATCCTTTTAAATGCACTCAAATCAAGGTCAACACGCAGTGAACTTCCAGAATTCGACCTCCGAATCTCCTCGGCATAGAACCATATGAGCTTGTATTGCTCATTGCCATCCACTTCATTCATTTTCTTGGCAGCATTTCTTGCCCTTCTAGCAAGGCTGCTTGTTATGTTAATGTTGATGTCCTTCCTGATTGTCTCAATTATGGAAGATACGTCCCAATCGGGCTGACTTTTAAATCTATCTAAGTAATGGGTTGCCACCCATTTCGCAGTGGCATGGCGACTTCCATCTTTCTAGAGCAAGTGTGAACGTCATTGTAAGACTTTATTTGAAACGTCATTTCATTTTGAAATTTTGAGGCGTGCAGCTGCCACGTGCACCCTTCTTCGCATTTGGCCCTCAAACGAGTCGCATCGCTGTGGGTGAATTTAATCCCGTACCCATTCTTCAAAGCATGATCGACAATTTCTTCTCTAAATTTATTCAACGAACTGTATTTTTTTCCAAGGCTCATACCAACAAATGTGCATTGTGCTTCTGGTAAGCGTGGGAGCCTACTCTCAGCCATGTCCATGTCTTCATCAGAACTGCATTGGCATGCTGATCGGAGGTCCTCATTATCCTCTTCATTTAAATTTGCTGAGACAGAATGCAAGACAATTGCAACTTCATGTCCAATTCCACGTACCTCGTTCTGATTGGCCAACAATTTCTCTATGGGCCCCACGTCACATTGACGGTTAATAACAGATTATTCCTCAGTCCATGACTCCATTTGCTTGTAAAAAAATTCTTCAACTTCGCCACAATTCCTTTCTCTTCAGCTCTCGCACTTCTCTAGGGTTCGCTAATCGCTGATCAAATGCCTCTTACTATCCAGAGGAGTTAGCTCTCTGTTTATATAAATTCCCGGTCCGGGAAACCGCAGCGGTGTCCTACAACACCGCGGCAGCGCTCTAGGACGCCGCCGGGGTGTCCCGGGGAGCCGCTGGGGTGTCCCGGGGTGCCTCAGCGGCTTCCCGGGGAGCCGCTGGGGCGTCCCGGGACGCCGCGGCTGCGTGGCGACTAGTCGCTACTCCAGTCAACACTTGTGTGTTATTTTTCGCAATTAGGGAGTTAAAGTACGTTGCGTATACTCAGGACGCCGCAGCGGTGTACTAGGACGCCGCCCCGGCGTCCTACGTCGCCTTGCGGCATCTTAATACACCGGCGCAGCGCTCTAGGACTCCGGTGGGGCGTCCCGGGGAGCCGCTGGGGAGTTCCGGGACGCCGCGGAGGAGTGGCGACTAGTCGCTACTCCAGTCAACACTTGTGTGTTATTTTTCGCAACACGGGACGCGGTGGGACACCGCGGAGGCGCGCTAGTTAACGGCGACCGTAACTGCGATGGTTGATTTGTCATTTAGACGTCCCTGAGTGGTTACCTTGTTAAAACTTAAATCACAATGGTTGACTTGTCATTGACTTGAAACCACAATGGTTGATTTGTCATTTTCCCTATTTATTTGTTTGAGTGTAAATTACAATATATTTCCTCATTTATCCTTTAAACCTCTGGTTCTGGTATATAATATATAGAGAAAATGACAAATCAATCATTGTAGTTTTAAATCAATGACAAGTTAACTACTGTAGTTTAGATTTTAATAAGTTAACCACTAACGTATGTGTAAATGACAAATCAACCATCGCAGTTACGTTCGCCGTTAAAATGTAGTCGGGACGCCGCCGGGATTTCCCGGGACGCCGCCGCAGCGTTTTATATAGTTTAGGGTTAAATATGTTAAATTGCAGATTTGAGGGCTTAGACAATGGATTTAGGGGTCGAAATAGGTGGTCATGGGAAAAATCACATGACATGTCGTAGATCTCTGAGAGAGCTTCGATTTGATACCTTCTGCGTCCAATTCTGACATTGGTAGCGAAAGTTATGGTCGTTTGAAGTTGAAGAGGTGAAAAATCTAATAAAAATATTGATCTTGAAGGAGACCGCAGGGGTGTCGTGAGGACACCGCAGGAGCGTCCCGAGACACCGCAGGGGCGTCCTCACGACACCCCTGCAGCGTCCAGACAAAACTTTGTGTTTTCATTTGCAACACACGACACCGCTGCGATGTCCCAAGACACCTCAGCGGCGTCCTGACTAATTTTTAACGGCGAAACGTCACTGCGATGTTAAATTTGTCATTTTTTCATACGTTAGTGGTTAACTTGTTAAAATTTAAAACACAGTGGTTGACTTGTCATTGATCTAAAACCACGATGGTTGATTTGTCATTTTCCCTAATATATATTATATTATCAATTTAATTGTTTGTTTTAATACAATTTATAGTAATTTCTAACATCATTTTGAACTTCATTAATATTTTCTAATTTGGTCATCCAAAATCATATTACAAATAGATAAATTAATAATAGTTAAAAAATAAATATTCAATTTATCCAACGAATACAATCTATAAATAATTTTAGGAAAAATGACAAATCAACCATCGTGATTTGCGATCAATGACAAGTCAACCACTACGATATATTTTCTAATAAGTTAACCACTGACGTATGTAAAAATGATAAATTCAACATCAAAGTCACATTCCCCGTTAAAAATGAGACGGGATGCCTCAGCAGCATTTTGGGAAACCGCCGTGGCGTCCCAAGACACCGCGACGGTTTGCACTATTAAAAATGTTTGATCGCAAGTTTGATGACTTAAACGATTGATTTTGTGGCCAAGAAAAGGGGACGGAGGGGTTTAACATATATATAAGAACTTTGAAATAGTCATGAAACACTAAAAATCAAGAACCATTGCGAACTTTAAACTAGTCATGCATGAAAAACAATTCATTTTTCATAGCCCTCAAAATAGCCATCACAGATTTGGGACGCCACGGCGGTTTCCCAGGACGCCGCTGCGGTTTCTCGGGTTTCCCGAGACGCCACTGTGGTTTCCTGGGACGCCGCTGCAGTTTCCAAGGACGCCGCTGCTGTATCCCAAGACGCCGCCGCAGTTTTCCAAGACACCACCGCGGCGTCCGGAGACAACGCCGCGGTTTGGCTTGCAAAATCATTGCGCCACAGTGGTTTCTGAGAACACTGCCGCGGTGTCCTATCTCATTTTTAATAACGAATGTGACAGCGATGCAATGGTTAACTTGTTAAAAACTATACCATAATAGTTGACTTGTCATTGATCACAACTCATGATTATTGATTTGTCATTTTCTCATAATTTTAAGAGTCAATATCTAAATTCTATTTCATCATTTATTTTCCATTTTTTACTTAGTCAAGAAAAGACAGAAAAAAGATAAACTATTATAATACTAAAATTCACTGTTTTTAAAGCCTTACAGAAAAAAAATTTATTATTTTAGAAATATAATTTTATGTTTGGAGGTTGAATTTGATTGATTGGAAATATTTAATTGGAATTCTATGTATAGAATGCACATGCTATAATCAATTGCTCCCAAAAAAATCTTATTTGAAACATTTGAATTTACTTACAAATTTACAATTGAAACTACTCCCTGGCTTAAATTAATGAAGTCATAGTGGATCCCCAATCTCCTTGGCATTATGAACCTACACACCCCAAAAATAAATAATTGATATGCAAGTACAATATTTGTATATTTGAATTATCAATTTACTAAACTTAATTGAGATCGTGACATAAGCATGCAATATATGGACAACCAATCAAATATCCTTTTGATTTGTCAAATATTTGTCACTGAAATAAGCAAACTTTGTAGTTACCACCTAAATCTAATATTGTGCTGCAACTTAAAAGTAAAAACAGAAGGGCGTACCAGGTCGAGAGCATCTATTGCGCATGAACGGATCTCTTCACCACACACGTCCACAAGCATGTTCATAAGGCATTCCCTCTCACCTACTTTCAGGTGTTTCTTCATCCCCAGACCCACCATCTCCATCTCAGCCTGTATATTTAAGGAAGGACGTTTATTCATTATGAATAATATCAAAATTAGGAAGCAAGTAACTACAAAATTTCAGACCCAGGAAAAGTCAATGACATATACAATGATATTCCCATTTTTCCAACCTATAGTTTTCACAGACGCAGCATGCATTATCAATAAAGAAATTGAAACTTGCAAAATATAAGGATATATCAACGGCTCCCCATCATTGGGGGAGACGACGTGGGAACAATCCAGACAAAGAGAAAAGGAAGGAAGGAGACGAAGGTTTTTTATTAAACAGGAAAAACATGGGATTTTATATTAATTTATTTTATTTTAGTTATAATCCTAATATTTCATCTCCTTTGGAGAGAACCAGGCAACAAGACATTAAATTGGTAAATACATGCTTCGTAGACATGAAAAACCTTAACGTATAAAATTAAATTATTATAAGAAGAATCCCATGACTTTTGCGGTTTGATTCAAGTCAAATTCCAAAAATAACCAGAAATAAATAGTAGAGCACGTACGGAGGAGTCCTCAGGAGGAAATATTCGAAGCATGACACATATTTTTGATAGCTCTGCATAAGCTTCAGATCGTTTACCTTGCATTTCTAAAGCCTGCAAAAGAAGGAAGATTGTGTAAATATATTAGCTATGAAGAGAGAGGATAATATAGTTTGTTTAAAATATCCCAGAAACTGACAGGCTACATACATAATATTGCGAGTATTGAAGGACAATGAAGGTGAGAAGCAATGGAGAAATTACAAACAATTTGACCCCAGACAACATGGATTCAAACTTCAAATAATAATTCCGACTCCCTCTTGTAGCCAAATTTTTTCCACTCAAATTAAGCAAAATCAGTCTCGAAATTGGTTAAAAAATGAATGATCAGCAGAAATGACATCTCAAGACTCTACAATAAAAATTAAACAAATTTTATTCATTTTTTATGAAGATGTATTATCCCACAATCTCCCATACATAGCCTTACAACTGTTGTTAGATGTGGAAAATGTTATGCACATGCAAACTTCAATTATATGGAAGAATATTTTCTTTATTTGGCATTGCTCCTTATTTGTACATACTGTATCCAGCCAATATAAATTACCGGCAGAAACAAAACTATTAGTTATAGAATGACAATTACCCAAGCTTGTAAAAGACATGATCGTGTGCGAGCAGCAACAGCCGCAGAAACGATTCTTGCAGCACGAAAGCTTTTGAGTCCAACATTCTCTGCTATACCAGCAATAAATTGCTTAACATCTTCACCATCAATCTCAACAACTGTAGAGTAAGATGGTGTCCTGTACAAGTAGAAATTCAAACCTAAGTTACAATTTATAGTTTATACTAACAAAAATGCTGTACTTTTTTAACATTTTCATACCAGTAATCATGTATTTGATTTCTAAATAAACATACCTGCTGCAAACATTGAGAACAAAGTCAACTGCAGCTCGATAAAATGAATCTCGCATATTTGTTGTGTTAAAGGATACTTGTACACCTGATGCCATGCATATTTGATGCAACTGCTTGTCCATCCCAGGAAAAAAAATATCAACTCCGTTGTTAAAAGGATTCACTACCATGGCAAAATTGTGACAAACAAATAAAATGATTCGTGCAGAAATTTTAACCACAAAAAATGAAAATGAATAGGAAACATAAAAATACAAACAAGAAAAATGATAGATTGGAGATCAAAGACTTACAACTTGCACACAACTAAGCTTAGCCTTCAAACATAACTTTTACAACAATGAACAAAAAAGTCAGTAATTACCATTTCTAACATGAAATAATATTTCTAAATTTTGAATATGTTATTTGCACCCATTAGACCCATAGTCTCACCAATGTTATAACTTTTTTTCATTGCCGCTTGTTGAAATTTAGAGAGACCGCGCAAATTTAAACTAAGAAGCGGGAAAAGTTAAAATGAGAACATTTTTAATGCACTTTGGTCTACTGTTCACATATTTGCCAAAAAAGACCCTAGAACAGTCTACAAAGAGCAATTCCCAGATTTGGTCATCTGTTCATCAGCTTCTTATAGTCTAATGACCACTAAAACATATGCTCAATAGCTCATCTACAGCAATTCGTTTCTCTCACGGGAAAACTCGAGTGACCATTTTCTGAGTATTTTGTCCACGACCATCTTTTCACAAACAATTCTAGATTGCAGTCCTTTTCAATTGGCAGAGACCCTAAAGACCTTACAAGCAATTTGAATAACAAATAATTCACGAACTTCCAAATATATTGCCTTCTTCTCTAGTACTACTCATCCAATATATGTTTCAGAATAGGGAGATATATTAGAGAATTATAATAAAGAAGCACACAGACACACAATAAGCCCGAGAAGGAAGAGAATGAAAAGAGAGAAATCATGAACGAGGAATGAAATATATTTAGGAGGGCGTGTAAATATATTAGTTTCAGACTTGTAAAATGTTAAATATTTAGGCAATAAGATATATGTTTGTAGCCATCCATTGATGCAAGTGGATGCAATTAGTGCTTCCATCACTGAACAAAATTTCACTAGTAACGGTCAAATGCGAACAAATATTGATACAAGCAAAAAAATTATATAGCTCAACAGAATTGCATCATGATACATATCGAAGTTATACACAATTTAAAATTAAATCGGTCAAAAAGCACTGACTTGAATAATATCATCTTCCACAATGTCCCGTCCTCTCATTCTATCGTCAATAATTGCTGGAAATCAAATGGATGAGTTTAACTTTTAAGACGTAAAGCACGATCATAACTTGAAGAAAACATGAGAAAACAATATATATGTTTACCTGCAACAATAAAATCCAGTAATATAATGTACCAACTCATAAGGGCATAGAGATCTCCGGTAATATAATGTACCAACTCCTAAGGTCTTAGAGATCTAATAGTCTAATGCATTGAATCTAATAGAAAAATCTCAAAGCTCTAGTAAGAGAACCAACCATGTGAGAACAAGCTCAAGATTTCCAATTTAAAAACAAAATATAATTAATCTCTATTTCAAAAAAATTGAAAAGTAAAACAGAAGCTTATTGTTAAATCTATAAATAAAGATTACGCACTAACCTCGGACCAATCTGTTAGCCTCTCTCTGATAATCCTCCCTATTCACATGCAAAAGCCGATTTGAAACCGGCAACGTCCACCAGTTTGGCAACTTCTCTTCAACCCGAGACATTTCCTTAGAAATTTTGTTTGGAACACCAACAAGATTTCCTTGATCAAGAGAAAGCGGGGAACTCAAAACACTGAAGAAATCCATAGACTTCTTCTTCTTCTTCTTTGTAAAATTCTCTCCCTCTCTAGCACTCCTGCCAACAACAACCTCTCTTCCCCCAAGACTTCGGTCTCTCCGAACTACATTAGCATACCCAGACTTCAACCGCCTTCGAAAACGAGACCCTAAACTAACCAAAACCCTAAATGCGAAAGCAACTAGCAAACTCAATGCCACCAGCTGACCCAAAAAATGCACCGTGGAAGGGCGGCAGGAGAAAACAATTCTCCTATTCTGACCGTCAAAATCGATCAACGTCTGTAAATCCTGAAAAGCATCCGATCCAGACGCGACAAAAGGCCGGAATCGTAATTTAAAGGAATCACAAAGAGGTTGGAAAAAAGAGGCCGCCTGAGTGGACAATTGGTCGAGATCAACAACAGTTTCGAGCTTGGAATAATCAGAGGGGGAAGCCGGAGTGGCGAAGGTAGGGGAGGAGGTAAGCTTTCTGAGCTTGTTTCCTCGAGGAGTGCGAGGGCGAGGCTTGAAGCAGGAGAAAGGAGCAAAGCGGAAGAAGCGAGAGGAGAGCCCTTTAGGAGGGCATTGAAGATGGTAATGATGGCAAAGAGAGAAGAGGTGCGCAGGGAAATGGGTTATCGAATTAGCCGAATTCATGCAGCTCAGCAAATGGAAGCAGTAGCAGAGACAATACCTTAAGAGGAGAGGAGGATCAGTTTGTGCTTGGCTTGGCGGGCGGTGATCCTCTGTTTAACACTAGACGAACCACTCATCAAATTAATCTAATATTTAAAATAAATTATAAATAACTAAAAATAAAACAATAATTATATAGACAATTGGTAGGGGTGAGCATGGTTCCGTTTGGTTCAGTTTAATTTTGATGTGAAATTAAACCGAACTGATTGGTTTTGATTTTGAAATTACAAAATGAAACCGGTTGTAGAAAAAATCAGAACCATACCGAAACCAAACCGAAATCTCGATTTCGATTTTTTCTCTTTTAATTTTTTTTCAAATATTATAATAAAATTGTATAAAAATTAAAAAAAAACACAATTAATAACACTGAAATTATTTATGCGAAGAAAATGAAATGACGAAGAACCAAAAGCGAAAAACCTAAGGCGGAGACACGAATCACCAAACATAGAACTCCAAAAAAACACCTAAAAACTTATTTATGCGGTTTGATTTCGGTTTTGAGAAACCAAAACCGATAACCGAATCAAAACACTCACAAAAAAAAACCGAACCTCAATTTTTTGGTATGTAAAACTGAACCAAACCGACCCGAATCGATCGGTTTCAGTTTGGTTTTTCAATTCCTGTTCGGTTTGCACACCCCTAACAATTGAAATTAAATAGTAAAACTAATTTATCCACCGTATTTTAAGTTATAATCTTAGAAGTACACACAAATAGAACAAATATTTTGAAAATAAGAACCTCTGGCACACTCCTGTCATTTTAAACACGTTAAATCTCTAACATAGGCTACGCCTCCAATAGTTGTTACTTCAGTTATATTTTCTGAAAAACAAAAGATTGTGTTGTTCTCATAAATAGGGACGAGACCAGTTGTACAATGATTGGCCTAATAGCCGACCTTCAGACAGGCCTTAGAGCAGTCCGTTTGATAATGTCTACAACCCAACCCCATTAAACATTAGTCTTAGATTTGGTACTAGGCTCGGGGAGGACCATATTGGTCAAATGAATAAAGTAAGGAAAATTAATATTACTTTCCCTATAACCCTATAGTTCGGACATGCAAACCCAATGAAAAATTTACGGATAACTAAAATTTTAAATTATGAGAAAATATCGATGTTGACCTCGCAGTCATGTTTACCGTCAAGACAGTAACAACGAACGTTCATTAGTTTAAAATAAACATCTCTCAACTCACAACGACCGTCCATTGATCCACAACGGACGTCCCTTGTCCAAAACAAACGTCCTTCTTCCCAAATCGAACGTTTCTCGTTCCAAAACGAATGTCCCTAAACTTGATACTACGTCATTCTGCCCATAACAGACGTCTTTAGTCTTACAACAGACGTCCATCGACTTAAAACAAGGTCGTTCAAGCCGAAACAGACGTCTATCTTTGGTCAAGAGACGTTCATATTTGGGAAATGCCTTAAATCCATCATTTGGGGATGTCTAAATCCATCATCGACGTTCATTCTGATTGACGTTAACGAAACTACAACATTAACGTCAACAAATTTTGACAAAAAAATTAACTATAAAGTCAACATCGTTCTTTTTTCATAGTTCAAGATCTTAAGGTACGTGGCGTTAATTTTCCTTAAAATAATCAAAATTTGGTCAATAGGATGGAACTCCCAGAATTTATCAGCAAAATTCACCCATCTAGAAAAAGCAATAACCATTTAGGATTTCATTACCAGTTCGGAAACCAAAATCTTAAAAGTAAACAGTGTCCCACAAATAAAACCACAATTAAATTAACCATCATATACACTTCACAAATATCACTCCCAACCCTCACAAGTACACCCAGTTTTCACTGGATAATCATAAAAACAGAAGCTTCAATTCTCAGACTGACCAAAGTACCTGCCAGAAATGGTGACCAAAATATTCAGCATTATAATCTCCTCGTCCTGCTCCGTCTTTTCGGCTCGCAAGCTCGCACATTTTCGAAGCAGACTCCTGACAGCAGCACAACCATCTGCATCCAGAGGTGAATCAACAGAGGCACACAGCGCAAACACCCAAACACAATCACTCCTTGTTAGAGCACTTGAACCCTCTATTGAGCTTATCCGTTTTCTCAGCATTGATGCTCGAGCTATGGAATCCATTCTCAAGATCGTAGATAACACTGGGTATTCTTCACATCTTTCCTTCGTCTTAATGTTTTGATTCAGATTCTCGGAATTATCACAAGGATGATCGATTGAACTATCACAAGGTTGGTGGAGAACATGTGAGTTTGCAGCAACATTAAGAAAAATAATTTCAGGAGGTGGATTTCCAGCATTCTGTGCCTGAGAGGTTTCCAAACCAGATAGCGCCTGATGGAAAGCAAAAGTCAATCAAATTAAGTTTAGTTCACGAGCTTTCCATGAACCACCACTTCTCCAAATTTTCAAAATGTTACAAGAAATGGAGGGAGAATACAGTTTATTGAGTAACTTCATCCCTCATTAATCTTCCAGGAAGACACAGAAGTATAAAAAAATAGAAATAAAAATATTTGAATTTTTTACGTAGCTTCATGTCATTGTTCTATGCAATGAGAGATTCACACATGTAAAAAGGACAGTTTATATGAACGTACCAGCCGAAGATCAGAAAAGTCTTGAAGAAATGCATCTTCCCACTGTTTTAAAGGAAGTAAATGATCCGGGCACTTGGGGATACAAGGAATGTGGGGCATGTAAGCACTTTGTTCTTTATTAAACTTACTTCTATCCACCTTAGCCACCTTCACTTTTGGTACCTGAGCAGCTTCCCACCTTCGTAATAATGACCAAAAAGCGTTAGCATACATGGAGTTTATATCTTCCAGAGAACTGATAAGTCACATTGGGCAAGTGTATGCAGTTGATTTAGACGGAAGAGTACAGCACGAGTCTAGAACAAGGAACACGTTAGGTCATATAGATCAAAAAATTATTAAAAAAACTCAAGATAATAGCAAAATGCCCTACGAGACTATTATATGATAATAAATAAACTGTTATCACAATACACAATTCGGTCAATCATCACAAGACAATATATTGAGATTGATTGACATTTGATCAAAGAATATCACACGACACAATGTGTAACTCTTGTTTCCTCCAAACAACTCTCTGATGTTCTCACGAAAGGAAACAGCAAATCCTACTTTTTGCTCTATTGTTAGGCAGCAAGCTTATAGTGAACAAAATTTTCATATCAAGCTTGGGAGAGTCTTAAAGAAAGAGATGAAGAGCTTCGATAATCACTCTTAATCCTAACCGTTAAATAATCATTTCTATCAATCCTAACCATTTCCTAAATATTGATTACCCAAATGAATCCTAAATATTTCGTTTCCTTGTAATTGCCTCTTGTTTAGGAATTAGTATAGTTAGAATATTCTATAAATATGTAAAGTGTCATTTGAAATGGAATTGAATCGGCACCTACAAACTGATAAAAAAAGAATGATTTAGATAGAGAAAGAAGGATATGAAACCAAGAACCATTAATACCGGACTCGACGAAGATATTCTAATCCATCTTCCGGAGGGCCTGATTCAAAATTTGGTTCTCCATCCACCATGAAGGCAACTCTTTGAATGCTAGAATAATCTTCATCACTATCAACATCTTCTCCGCATTCTTGTTCTAGATCAGCATAGCCTTCTTCTTGGCTAAGATCTTTGCCAGAAAACATATCCAAGCAACTGACAGTTTTTGCTTCCTTGTTCTCTATGTTTGCTAGTTCTTCATCCATAACTGCATGACATGCCTCCCCTGTAAGTGACATTAGTTAAATAACCAGATTAAGCTCCACTAGAAACCAGGGGGAACTGTGTGACTATGACATTCATAGAAAAAAATGAAAGTAAAAACGTCCTCACTAACATTCGAACCACAGCCATCATCAATGGATTGGAAATTTATGCGAATCAACACTTAGTTAAAGTTTTTGCACCAATTACAGAAAAGAATATGACATTAATCGGCAAAAGAATGTTACATGATTATCAGATATGAAACAAAGAGTAGTAGTATCAGTACAAGGTGTACTAGTAGTACAGACAACAAATGTCATAAAACTACACAAAAGGTTGACGAGTTTTTGTTGCACATAAGATTTTATGTCAATTGCTTTAGCCTTTAGGTAAGGCATTCTTCAATGCACGAAAATATTCATGCGACTCCATCTTCCTCTTGCAGCAACACCACCTGAGCACAGAGAAATTTGAACCCATCAAATTGACACAATCAGATCCAACAATCAATGACAAAATGGGCGAGACAGATATTTAGACGTTTTATGGATCTTCAAAAGAAAAAGGATATTATCACTGTTGTTTAATTTTTAGAAAAGGTGATCTTAAGACCAACCACAATTCCTAAGCTAGTCTAAGCCATCATCAAACAACATGAAGAGGCAATGCACCAAAAAAGAAAAAACGAAGAACGTTAAAAAATGTTTATTTGAACAATCAGAAAGCAAAATGACAACTTTATTGATAAGCCAGAAATCTTATAAAAAAAGGCCCTGTTTCTAGTCATAAGCCCCCACCAATCATGAAATGTTGAAAAACATAAATTTGGGAAAATGAAAATCTAGTCTCCAAATCTGATATCAATTACATGGAGTCATTTGAAACCACCATAATAGCCTCCAAAGCATCATAATCTAAAGGAGCGCGGGTGAGAATTAGGAAACCATGACCAAAATATCTCCATAAGATGTACCTTTAATAGAATCCTTTCAGCACTAGAAAAAAAGCTAGCAGTACCAAAATACATTTACCAGAAGAAGTAAATTATATTACACATTATTATCTACTGATGATGTATGGCTTATTGCCAAAAAAAAATAAAGAAGACATTTCTCTAACTAATAATGTACATGGGATACCTATTTAACAAATCAATAATATGATACAAATCTTAAACTATTGCAATCATAGTCGAAGTGAGTACGTTTTGAACCAACTGTACCTGAGACAACAAGTATGTAAATTAAACATGGATTACTACCTCAAAAATTAAAGATTATCTATTTCCTTGTTTTTCCAATATAAAACACAGGCCAAATATAATACAGAAGTATTGAACCCTCCCCCACCCCCCCACCCCTTTCTTTTTCAACTATTTCTTAAATTCCTATTCTGAAAAGTAATGTAACTAACAACATTTATAAATGATACAACCTAAAACATTTGAAGTGTATTGTAGACAAGTTGACACAAGGGAAACAAATTTAAACCCGAAATGGAACTAAGACATCACAAGAACTTACAAAACCAATCAATGATAAGAAATAAAAATAGTAAAAGCAAATAGAGCTTAAAATTAAGGAACTTTTAAATCTTGTAAGCTCCCTAATTAAACCATGCCAAATGATGATAAAGACCAAATCAAGCACATGAGTTTACCGATAAGAAAACAAGCATCAAGCACAGGAGTGAAATAGAACAGCAGTCTGGTTAGTTTCGTAATTCTTAAATAACAAAGAACTGCAGATGACTTTATAATAAGACTAATACCATGACAACAAACAATTTTTTGAAGTAGACGAGATCAATGGAAAAGGAAAACCTAAATTACTTCAACATGGTTGTAATGAATATAAAAACAATCCTTGTTCACGAGTTTATGATTTTAGAAGTGCATGAATCACTTTCCAACAAATCATCAATAATGCTTTAGAAAGCATAATATATCTCCCCATATATGCAAATACATATTCTTATCTTCTTACATCATCAAGTCCGTAATTAACAATGAAAAAAGTCTATTTTGGAGATGCATATACACAAGAAAATCATGCTACCAAAAATATGTGGAACAACTATAACATCAAGCCATAAGCATTTACATGCTAGCGTCAACGGCTACAGATAAATTCCAAAATAAATAAAACATAAATATTTACCCAGTATGGCAGTAGCCTCCACATTCTTTACCAATGCCTGAGGAGGATCAACAATTAATCCGGTTGGATTCTGATTCTTACAGCTTGCAAGGTCATCATACTCCTTAGCCACGGAAGGAATAAGACCATTATATATTTCTTTCCACAAATTTCTTTGCTCTGCTGCATTTGTAAACCTCAAAGCCTCCATGTCCTTTCTTGAGTAAACTTTCCTGTTTCCTTCGACATTCCTAATTCCACCAAGTTTGTCAAAACACTCGGTATTGAGATTGGAATCTACAGTCTTTTTACTTTCCTTTCCCTTTCTTCGTGGACGTTTCTTTTTCTTGACATTCATTTCTTTTTTAGTATTATGCATTCCTTTTCTCTCTTTTGGTTCAGCAGGACTGATTATAGCCATCGCTCTGCTGTTTCCATTTTGGGAAAAAAGAGTTGAATCGATTAGAGCAGTCTCGTCTACAACTTCAATCCTCAAAGAACTCCTGCGACCATTCGTATAATCTGCTTCATTTTTCACCAAATTCAGAGTGTCTTTATTTACTATCTTCTTTTTATCCTCTTGCGTCTTCGTAGTAAATGCATCAGTAAGTTCCCCAAAATTATTCAAACCATTTACGTTTACCTTTTGGGGTTTGTCTCCGAGAACTAACATCGTGTCTAGCTCTTTTAATAACTGCAGCTTTTTTGTTTCCAAGAAGCTTCCCGGTCCACTTTCTTTCTCCAACAGATCTTTAGTTTCTTCATAAGCAGAACCTGAATGAACTTCGACGAAATTATCCATCAGTGAATACGTTCTTGGAGCCTCAAAATCTTTTTTATCCGCCAAATCAACGAATTTCACATCATTCGTGCTTTTCTCACAATTTTCTTTACCAGAATCAAATGCCTCATCATTTGGATCCACGTCGTACACAAAAGCATTCTCAACGTTACTCGCATGACTTCCAGTTCTTACTCTCACACATTCAGCAGAAACACCGATCAAATCATTCACCGCAACCTTTTCGCCTGAAAATGCGGAGAGTTTGTCACTTTCTTCAGCCCCGTTCAGAGTACTCCCTTGACATAAAGAAACGAGTTCTTGATATTCTTCAACGAGTCCCTGAAAGAACTCCACATCCAAACTAGATTCCTCCTCTTTGAAAAGCATGGTAGAGTGAGAAAGAATAGGCGGCGAAAGAGATCCTCCGAGTTTTTCAACCTCGGCAACGCTTGCTTTCACCCCAAAGTCCGCATAAGCATTCATGTCGTCTGCCATTGTTAGAGAGCGATTAACGTAAACGAGGGTTTAAGAAGCGAAGGAAGAAGCGGAGGGATTGGGGTTTATATTATCATTATTTATTTATCAATATAATTAATTAATTTTATTATTTTGATAGTTTATTATTTATTAAAAAAAAATGGGATATTTTTATCTGACACCTTGAACTATAGAAAACTTTTTATGTATCACCTTATGGTTTAAAAACTTGCAAGTAACACCTTCAACTATGGTGCGTTTTCATCTAACACATTCTGTCCTGCGCTGTTTGTTCTAATATGCAGATGTCCTCCCATCAGCTCTCTCCTCTCCTCTTCACACTCTCTCGCTCCTCTTCTCTCCAAAGCACGAAAGGGAAGATTGAAGATGACGACGGCAAAGAAGGGAAGCCCGACTCTGCGAAGCGACCTCTGGCTGGGCTCTACGAACCCCAGATTTTTTCTTGGCAGACCAGTTAACTGTTGAGAAAAAGAACTCAAATACACAGCGGAATAAAAATACCTTTTTTTCTCTCTTTGTGCAATCAAATAGGCAAAACAAACCAATAAAAATAACGAGATCAACAACACCAATTTTTAGCGTGGAAAACCCCAAATTGGGTAAAAACCACAGGACCCGTAGGCCGCTTAATCAAACCTTCCACTATAACAGAAATAATGGGTACACCAAAGTTCTCTCTAGTTCAACAAACTACAGGCATACAATAATCATCAAGATATGAACAATCTAATCTTGGAAGATAACAAAAACCACAAGAGAGGATAAATCTAGGGTTACCAAAAGTGCAGTCCCATTTTTATCCAAGCATGCCGCCTTGGAGAGCTAATACGATGATCTCCACCGTTCAGAATATACTCCTTGATGTCGCAAACCTACTGTCCAAATTTCAAGATGATCCAACGGTTGATTCTTGAGAACAAGCGATTCTCGTATGACTACCCTGAAAATCTAAAAATCCCTTTTTGTCTTTCTTCTCTTCTCTTTATGTTTTGTTCTCTCTCAATCTAGGGTTTCATTAAAAACCCCTTTTATACTCAGCCCACGAAATATGGGCCGAGCCTAACAAATCTCCCCCTCGGCTCATATATCGGGCTCGAGCGTGCCCGCTTTCTACCTGCAAGTTTTAAGCTTCTCTTAAGGCAAAGTTTTCATCATAATGTCATATCCATTTTCATCATAGTCAATACCTTTTGTCTAACTGAATCCTTTCACAACTGTTCTAGCCTTATACCTTGGCTGTAAGCTGTTTTCGTCTGACTTCAATCTGAACACCCGCTTGTTTTTCAAAGCTCTCTTACCTTTTGGTAGTTTCACCAAGTCATAAATGTTGTTATCATGAAAGGACTTTATCTCATCTTGCATTGTATACAACCACTTGTTTTTATTCTCATGCGAAAGAACTTCCTCATAAGTCTCTGGTTCTCCCCTTTCAGTGAGTAACACATAATCACTGGTAGAATATCTTCTAGAAGGTTCCCTGTCTCTGTTGGACCTTCTCAACTGAGGCTCAACCAGTGGCTCTATTGGGTTTTCTACAATTGATTCATTATCAAATGGAAGAGGATCATCTGTCTGTGTATCTCTGTTATCAGGTACTGTAGGTGGACGAACCATACCTGCATCAACTTGCTCTTCACTGCTAGACTCTAGCTTCTCTGTCTCATCAAAATCTGCAATGGTTTGATCTTCTAAAAAGACCATATCTCTACTTCTGATAACTTTCTTGTTGATCGGATCCCAAAATCTGTACCCAGACTCCTCATGACTATGCCCAATGAAAATGCACTGCCTCGTTTTACTGTCAAGTTTAGATCTCTCATCTCATCTCTAGGGATATTCACAAATGCCCTGCAACCAAAAACTCTCAAGTGCTCATACGAAACAATTTTCCCTAACCACACCCTTTGAGGTATATCATGATTCAAAGGAACTGAAGGCGAAAGATTTATCAAGTCAACCGCTAATCTCATTGCCTCCCCCCAATAAGGTTTCGGAAGCTTTGCATGAGAGAGCATACAACGGATCCTGTCATTAATCATGCGGTTCATCCTCTCTGCAACTCCATTATACTAGGGCGTTTTTGGCTCTGTTTTTCTAAACTTGATTCCATGAGTTCTGCAGTACTCCTCGAATGGCCATCTATATTCACCACCATTATCTGAGTGAATACATTTCAATTTCTTGCCAGTTTCCCTCTCAACTGACGCTTGGAAAAGTTTGAAGAAACCTAAAGCTTGATCTTTAGTCTTCAAAGCATAGGCCCATACCTTTCTGGAATGATCATCAATAAAGGTAATATAATATCGAGCACCACCAAGACTCATAGTATCCATAGAGCAAATATCAACATGTACCAAATCTAACACATTTGGTCTTCTGTCAGAGGCAAGCCTTTAAAGGATACCCTGTGTTGTTTACCAACTAAACAATGAGTACATACCTCTATCTCTGTATACTTCAAACCAGGAACTATCTGGTTCTGAGAAAGCTTCTGCATACCTTTTTCACTCATGTGTCTAAGCCTCATATGCCATAGTTGAGTAGACGAGTCCTCAACTGTATCCACTTCTCCCCTATAAGAAGTAGCATGCACCAAATAAAGAGAATTCTGTTTCTTTCCTCTGGCAACCACCAATGACCCCTTAGTGAGCTTCCATTTACTTTCACCAAAGTGGCTATGGTATCCCTCGTCATCAAGTATACCAGTGGAGATCAAATTTAGACGAATATCAGGAACATGCCTCACATTCTTCAGACGCAATCGGCATCAGGCATCAGTATTCATGTAGACATCACCCATGCCTACTATCCTGCACTCTGTATTATTCCCCATCTTCACATGACCAAACTCACCAACACTGTTGGTAGAAAATACATCACGCTCAGAAGCAACATGGTATGAAGCACCTGAATCTACTACCCAACGAGGATCCTGACATGTGAGATTAACACTGCTATCATCGCAAATACTAGTCACATCTCCATCTACAGCTGTTGTAGTATTGTCATCATCAACCTTCTCTTTATCTTTCTGATCATGTTTTTGTTCTCTCAACCATTTTCTGCATTGAGATTTCTTGTGCCCTGACTTCTTACAGTAGAAACATCTGAAGTCATTCCTTGTCTGAGACTTCCCTCGTGATCTGTCATTACTGTCACAGCTCTTCTGATTTCTACTCTTGCTTCTACAATGTTTCTCTGAAACTAGCACCTGACTCTGTGTAGTTAGCCCTCATTCTTTTCTTCTGTTTTCTTCATTCAACATACTTTCTTCACCATCTTCAAGGTGAGAACACCATCTGGAGCGGAATTGCTAAGAGAAACAACAAGAGTTTCCCAACTATCAGACAATGAACTAATCAGACATAAAGCATGTATCTCATCATCTAGCTTCATGTCAAGTGCTGCCAACTGATTTAGAATTCCCTGAAAAACATTCAAGTGATCAGAAACTGGAGTTCCATCTGTGTATCGAAGATACATCAATTTCCTGAAAAGAAAAGCCTTATTCTGTGCATTCTTCTTTTCATACAACTCCCTTAGAGTCTCCCAAACCTTGCTAGCGTTTGTATCATTGGCAACATGCTGATAAACACTATTATCAACCCATTGTTGAATTTTGCCAACTGCTTTTCTGTTCATCTTGACCCAATCCTTTTCTGACATCTCGTTTGGTTTGCCCTCATCCCCCAAAAGTGTGTCTTCATAATCAAGACAACATAATAGATCTTCCATTTGCGACTTCCATATCGAGTAATTGGTAGCCGTGAGCTTAATCATAATATTGCTACTATTACTTGACTCTTCCATTTGAAAAACACAAGAAAACCACCAATTCAACCTGGCGCTCTGATACCACTTGTTGAGAATCAAACACGAAACAGAAAAAAAAAACTGTTGAAGCAGGGACACCAAGATTTACGTGGAAAACCCTAACGAGAAAAAACCACGGGCAGAGGAGAAATCACTATGAAGGAAATCAAGGTACAATGAGTTTTGTGACTCAAGCATCAATATATAGAGAAACTAAATAACCCTAATATTGGATATGGGCCCGACTTGGCCCAACTAGAATTCGGGTCACTCCGAACTCTAACATTAACTAGCTAGGTTTGTCGAATGAGCTATCTTCTTTTTGAATCAACTAGATGTTGTCTTTCCCGGTTTGAAGGAAATAATCGATAAAGGCCATTCTTCTATCTATTGTACGTGCAAGCATTTCGAAGACTGGAGTTTTATATCTGCTATTATGGTTGGGGAGACTTTGAACACAGACAGAACACTTGCAGAAGCAATGACGCCTTCAACACTTTCTATTTTTTGGTTTCTATAATTCCCTATTGGGCCCGCCTTCTTCAAGTATGTCTTCTAAGTATACATTCTAATTTTACCTTCTGATGTAGCGCACGTTCGCAATAGTTGTTGTGAGCTTGAGAACCGCCTATAGATTGTACATGGGGCTGTATTGGGAAAGGCTAGCTTGGATCTTCTCCATAATTGCAGCCCTATTTGGAACTTATTGGGACCTTGTTATGGATTGGGGGCTTCTGCAATTTAAATCTAAGAACTTCATGTTAAGAGATAAACTCCTTGTCCCCTACAAACCTGTATAATTTGGTGCCATGGTAAGTAAGAAATATAGATTCTCTGGTTCTACACTTTATCTATTCAATAATGTTTAATTTTTTCTAAGCAAAGTTATGGAAAAATATAGGTCTTAAACGTGTTGTTGAAACTTGTCTGGATGCAAACAGTCTTGGATTTCCAAGTGTCTTTCCTGCACAGACAAGGCTTGATTACAGTTGTTGCTTGCCTCGAGATCATTCGACGAGGCATATGGAATTTCTTCAGGTGAAGAAGTCATTATTCATCAGATTGACATTCTATTTCAGCGAGAAAGAGAGATATACATCCAGCGTAGAAAGCGTCTCGCCCGATTCCAAGCAACCAAGAGGATTCCGAGCAACCAAGAGATCAAACCCATGCCTCAAAATGCATAACCTGCTACAAACTAAGCAATTATGTTGAAGCAACATAAATTTGTGATAAAAAAAAGCTATTTATTACCAAGTCAGTGAATCTTCCCAAGAGCTTGAAGTTTTAGTTTCAAGAACAGGATGGAAGAAGATGTATATTGGAGGCTATCTCTTTAAAATGTCAAATGAAATGAATACTGAAATCTATACTAACGCTTGCACAAAATTGTACTACTCGGATAGAAAACTCTATTATTTCTGGAAGATAGGTGCTTTGTCTTGGCTTTTTGCTGGGAAAAAAATTGATAAATGTACTACTTCCTTCCTATAGGACAACGTTTGCTTGACATAGTGTTGAGAAAATTAAGTAAAGTTATGGAGAGACAATGTCAAATTGAATGATTTGAACAAGGAGAAAAACAGCAGGTGCCCAAAATTAGGAACTACAAGAATGTGGTAATATTTCAGGCCACATCTCATAGGGTGATTTTCAAACAAGCATGAAGATATGATCAAACAAAAATGATTGCAGCATTTTGCATGATAAAATCCATCTTCACATAAACCAGGTAACCCAGATTTATAAAAGCATATGTAATGAAGCTCTAAAATTTGATCTCAACAGAAAAGCAACGAAAACATCATTTATCAACATTGGAGGCCTTTCGTTCCGAATCCCTTGAGTTCTTTGGTTTCCCAGAGTCTACCGCATCTTGCTTCGATTCGTTTGATACAGCTTCTTCCTTCAATTGCTTCTTCCTCTGCATTCTTGTCCGCCCTCAGAATAGGCTCGTAATAATTAGGGTTAGCCTCCATACACTTTTTTAAAAGCAGAAGTAGCCTGAAAGCACTTCTCAACGATATCTTCCTTGTTTTTCTCCGCCTCTTCAATGCACAACTCCCAAGCCACAAAGCTCTCTTTGCATCCGCCCCCTTTCATGAACAAACAAAACCCACACTCTCCTTCCTCTTCCTCTTCCTCTTCCTCTTCCTCTTCCTCTTCCTCTTCTAGTAGATCCTCCCGTATCTGAAACAAAACAAGAAATCAGACGAATCTGATCATGAATGTCATGAATCTAACATGCACTTTTGATGAACCAAATTCAAACCATTAAGCAACCTCAAAGAAATTTAAGGCAAGAGAAACTCTTCCAATTAAGTTTTTCTAATCAGACATAATCTATTTTCACGCAAAACAATTTTTTCTTGCATACCAACCATCAAACTCCTTTCTCTCTCAGTATACTTTTATATTCTGTCTTCCATCAAACTCCTTTCTTACGATCTGATCTTCCATCAAGTATCAATTTAATGTCACTCTCCATCTACAAATAACTCATGCTAAAAGGAGTCAAACCAACTAATATAACCTTGCAACTAACGGATATCTCTCTGACCTACCCAAGAGACTTCATTGAAGATGTTTTCGTCAAGGTCAACATATTTACTTTTCTAGCAGACTTTATCGTGCTTGACATGGAGAAGGATAGTAAAATTTTGATCATCTGAAGATCATTCTTATGTACATGCAGCACACTGATTAATGTGCAAAAGGTTGAACTGACTATGAGGAAGTGGGAACAACAATTTAAAGTATTCAAAGCCATTTACTTCCCAGATGAAATTGTTTTTGTGTGTGTTATACATAGATTACAATGGTCGAACTACATACCTTATGTGTATCTTCCTCAGAAATAGAAGAATCAAGCTGCAAAGGGGATGCCAGACGAGTGTCTTCGATCTTCGCAGAGAAGGGGATCGATCGTCTTCGCAGCGCAGGGGTTCGCAGAGTGTTCTATCTGAGTCTCCCCAACCATAATAGCAGATATAAAACTCTAAGACTTCGAAATGCTTGCACCTACAATAGATAGAAGAATGGCCTCTATCGATTATTTCCTTCAAACCGGGAAAGACAACATCTAGTTAATTCAAATAGAAGATAGCTAATTCAACAAACCTGGCTGGTTAACTGGTCTGCCAAGAAAAAATCTGGGGTTCGCAAAGCAGGGGCTCGCAGAGCAGGGGTTCGTAGAGCAGGGTTCGCAGAGCCCAGCCAAAGGTCGCTTTGTAGAGTCGGGCTTTGCTTCTTTGTCGTCGTCGTCATCTTCAGTCTTCCCCTTCATGCTTAGGAGAGAAGAGGAGTAAGAGAGTGTGAAGAGGAGAGGAGAGAGCTGATGGGAGGGCTTCTGCAGATTAAAACAAACGGCGTTACACAGAATGTTAGATGAAAACGTCCCATAGTATAAGGTGTTCCTTGCAAATTTTTAAACCATAAGGTGATAGATAAATAGTTACTCATAGTTCAGGGTGTCAGATAAAAATAACCATTTATTATATTAAATATAAAAATATTTAACAAAATAATTATTAAACAATAATTTTAACTATAAATCAAACTCTAAATAATTTTCGCTAAACACTCAACTATAAAAAAATGAATTACGTCATTAACCTGTTGAAAGAAACGTTAAATTTGGTAATACTGAATATGTTATGCAATTCTCATTCTACTTCAATTTTATGCTAAAATTGCAATAATCGAAGTAATCTTACCGCGAAGACGATACCGAAAACCTATACTAAACAAAAAAGCTAAGATCATTCGATTGCGGACCCTCCCAGAAATCAAACTCTGCGCCGAGAAGTTCCGGCATGGTCTTCTCATCGTCGAAAAACAATTCTCACATTTTAATTTTTTGAATATCTTCTGGTGGCTCACTCTCTCGATTTCACTCATCCAGTTCTCATCACCATTTCCTCTTTTTTCTTCCTAGTCTGTCGTCATCGTCAAGTTCTCATCACCATATTTACTCTATAATTCTAATTCTACTTTCTTAAATCCTATTATAATAACTCACTTTTCACTACGAAAAATAATCTTTTTGCAACAAAAAGTAATATTTCCTCTATGGAAAGACAACGTTCTGCAATGATAAAACAACGTTCTGCAACAGAAAGACAACGTTCCGTAATAGAAAAATAATGTCCCGCTACAAAAAGAAAACATTTTTTAAAGAAAAACGTAATAGCGATGTTTGCTCCATTCATTTCTCATAGTTATTATTTTATTTATTATAAAAAATTGTTTAATAATTAACTTGTTATTGATCTCATAGTTTAGTGGTTATTTTAGTAATTTCTCTTAAATGTAATAGGATTCTCCCTTCTGTTCCTTTCTTTTTTTTCTTTGGTTCTATTCAATCAATTTTCAGTTTGGTTGGATTATGAATGACCCTCGATAGCCATCTTGATTGTTAATAGATTATCTAAAACAAGAGAGAAGTGAAGTTTTTCAGCTCAAACCTTGAAGATCATGATGAGCTTTCCATATTTCGATGTTGCAGCCAGCACAGTCTATATGAACTATCATCTCTACCATCTGTAACCAATACCAAAATATTTAAATTGATCTTCATGGCTATCAGTTAAGAGTATTTCCGATATCTCGGTTCATCACAAAAGGAAAATCATGTCAGGGCCTACACTATCACATTCAAGTTATTACTCACAGAAAGATGATGGATTGAAATTGAGAATTTTAAACCATGAAAATGGAGGTGAGAGAGAGAGAGAGAAGATAACCATCTTGTTATCTTGTTAAACTTGGCTTAAATAGCACTAGCACAAACTGCACTTTCCCAAACACTACGAAAAATCTGCAGATGAATGAAATCAATGAAACAATAGTTAATATAATGGAGCAGACAGTAGTATCATAGATTATAGTCCAAATTGGACCAACAAAAATCATGGGTAAAGGACGATACCAAAGAATGCTTCCTGGGTTGACACCATATCATCCTTTTTCTAAGCTCTTCTCATAGACCATATCTTCATCTATTTGATGAAAAATGCATGGAAATTGAATAGACTTTGAATATTGCACAAGCAAACAACTTCGCCTCTATAGAAAACTAATTACCATCAAGATTCAATAGAGGTCAAATAATGATAAATCACTAATAATCAAAGCAAATATACTACAGTCAGCATAACTTCTATTTTGTATCCACCTTGCAGCAATCACAGAGACCAATTGTTCATCATAAGCAAAATGGCAAATCAATAGTTGAATAACATCATTCCTATGACGCGATTAATGAGCAATTATCAACGGCTCAATACAAAAAAAAAAATTATATTTTTTAATCAAAATGTACATGTATACTCATCTGGTAGTGGTAAGTATGCCAAAACATTTCAACTCTTATCCCTTCTGTGATGGAGTTTCTCTCTGACTACAGAATTAAACACGTATAAATCTAGTAAAGTATTGTAATGTCCCTTCTCGATTTCATCTCCTTTAACCTGATGAAGCAACAGGGTTTCAATAATTAAATCTTCCCAGTCAACTTCATTGACTGGTTTTATCTTTCTTTTCTTCCCCACACATACATTGTCTTTCATCCTGGTTTCGATGTCTGAAGGATTCATGGTCTGACTTATCCGAAACTTGGCAGCATTTATTTTTTCTCTTCTCTTCCAATTTTGGTTGCGATTTGAAACAAATGACGGAGGCATGGGATCCAATCCTACATCTTTCTACAACAATTGTTCTAGTAAAAGCTTTTTGGTCAATTCAGACTTCCCCTCCCACCACTCTGTAGAAGAACGAGGACTTGGTGGCCTTCTCCTTTTCCTTCCATTGACCACCTCCCTCAAGGGCTTCACATTAGCCATCTCTTTTAAAAATTCTTGGTATATCAATGATAAACACTGATGAGATATCTCAAAATCATGACGCCTTATCTCTGCAAACTGGCCAGGAGCTTCTAACCCAAAGTACTGCAACTCATCTTCCTCATCAGAAACCTCACTCCCATATTCAATCTCTTTTCTTAAACATTCGGAAACTACATTTCCTAAATCAAATCTGACATTAGATAAATCCTTTTGCATACCACCCGGCTTCAACTTTGACTTATGCTCCATATATTGGATCACATAAGGTACATTTTTTATAACATTCTTCATGGTGATATCTTTCCCCCATGGCAATGCTTGAGCAACCTTCACCAGAGCTTCCAAAAGCTCTTTATATCGTTTCTTACTCGTGGACACTTTTGCATGAACCTGCTTCGCCATATCTTCAATGGTCACATCCACCTGATTCAACTCTGCCACCAAAGCTAGCACAGCAACCACCATGGGGGGAGGCCTCCGACCTGTCGTCAAAGACCATTTCATAGCACATTGTATCAAAAATGTTCCTTGTTCCATCATTTTACCCAACTCTTCTTTCCCCAATCTTGAAAACCATGGCAAATTCCTAAATGCCCTTTCCAACGACCCAACAATGTCAAATTCCGGATATCCCGTCCTTTTCAAATCCAAAAAATCAACCACTCTCATCACCATTCTCCCCATATTTTGATCATCACATTCTACAACTGATGCTACCTCGGAAATTGGCAACGATCTGCCATCCTTACGCATTGCAACGTAAACACACGCGCCTACAAGAACCGGAAACCATTCTCCTTGTCCATATTCAGCTTCTGTAATTTCAGAAACCATGGTCCTAACATTGTCACCTATGGATCCCGACAATTCAAACTTAAACAAAATATCGTTGATTATTCTACCGGCCTCGTAGATTTTCTTCTCCTTGTAATTGAGAACGCTACCAACACCTGTCGTTCCAACGCGGACAAATGTACCTTGCGGACCATTGAGACCGCCGATCTGAGCTTCGAAGTTATCGAAATCCTGAAAAATCCCGCAGGACGAGCAGAGCAGATCACCCGAAACGTCATCCCGGATGAGGGACTTGCTTCGACAGCTTTTGCAGCAGGACATTGTGATCAAACAACGGAGAAAGCCACCCCACTGATTCTCTTCGTTGAAGATCTTCAGAAAGCCTCGAGTCTCTTCGTAGATAAGGCCACTGATTCTCTTCGCTGAGACTGGTGGGTCGCTTTCCCTGAGCTCGGGTCGCCTTCGCATAGCAGGTCTTCGCTCGGCCGGAGGTCGCCTTCGCAGAGTCGGGCTTTGCCTTCGTCAGCACCTTCACCTTCAACTCGCCGTCTTCGCCTTCTCCTTCAAGCTGCTGTCTCCTTCAAGTTGATGCAGAGGAGTTTGAGAGACAGGCTTAACTGCAGGGAAACGGAAGGTGAGGTATGATAACTGTTAATAGTACAAGGTGTTAAATAAAACAAAAAGAAACTTCAAGGTATTAGATAAAAATGTGGTTAAAATTAGAGGTATCAGATGAAAATAACCCCAAATAATTTAATCATAAATAATGACAAACCACATTATAATTCTAATAAAATAATTAGAAGATTATGATGACATTATTAATTACTTATTTATTATAATAATTTTAGGATGAAATACTTTATTGGTCATTATAATTTATAGTTTATTCTTCGTAATTTTAGTCCTTATAATTTCAATATTATCATTAAACTGTCATATATGGTCAATTGTTACCAATAAATCTAATGATACGCGATACATGATTTTATTTTTATTCACGTCAAAGCGCTTATATGAACATAAATATCTCATTTTTATTAAATACAATTTTTAATTGATCCATTTGATTCTTATTAATAGTCTCCCACACCTTTATGAATGGTTAGTTAGAGCAAAACACAATTAGTTTAATATGATGTATTTCTTAGTGCATACATGTAGATACATAATTTTTAGAAAATTAACAAAATAACTACTGTACTATGAGCTTAATGACAAGTCAATCACTGTACTAATTTTGTTAACAATTTAAATACTGAACTATGATAAATGAACAAACCAAATATCGTCGTTAAGTTTTTGATAACTTGATAACTAATATCCATGAAAAAAATTGGAAAAACTCATAATTTTAAAGATTTTAGTGAAAAAGAGATAATACTCATGGAGAATAGATTTGAGAAAATATTGTATGTAGTCTTATTTTTTAAGTGCTAAATAGACTTGCTTTGCAATTCCTTTTGGGGGACATTCCCCATTGAGCTTTGGATCCACACATTGTCTAACTTTGTCTTCGCTCAGCCAGTTGCCTATAATGAAACGTCAAAATTAAGTGACAATGATGTAATATCCAAGTAAATCTCTCTTTGTACAATTTCAAGCATTTTACGAAATTAATATTTTTTAAAAATAAATATGTCTCATAATAGTGCATATTACACTCGATATTATACCATGAAAACTTGTGAAGAAATATTGTGAAATTAATTAAAGTGATTAATTAAAGAAGTATTAAACTAGTTAAGAGAACAATGGAGGAGAAAGAAGAACAATGATGAGAATGAAGGATTTAAATGTAAATTGTGGAGAATTAAATGTAGTAATGGCAAAACAGTGGCGAAAAGATGAGGAAGAGACGTCCTTTATGGAGGAACGGATGACAAATGTGAAGAACAGACGACGAATATGAAGGAACGAACGTCTCTTGTGGAAGGTGAATGATTGGCGTAATAAGGGGTTGGCGTCATTTTTGAAGAGTAAGTAGAAAAACGGCACTATTTTGATGCGTTGGACGTCCCTAAAGAAAAACGGACGTTCCACCATTGAGGAATTAAAAGAATATGTCATCGTTTTAGGAAGCGAGAGATGTCCATAATGGAAAGTGGGATGTCTGAAATGAAAGAATAGAAGACGACATTAGTATTAAGTGGAACAACATCGTTTGGAACTAAGAAGGAAATGGGAAGGAAGGGACGTCCTTTATGGACAAAGGACGTCTGAAATAGAAATAAAGGGGACGACGTTAGTTTAAGTGGGACGACATCGTTTGGAACTAAGAAGGAAATGAGAAAGAAGAGACATCCTTTATGGACAAAGGACGTCCGAAATAGAAATAAAAGGGACGGCATTAGTATTAAGTGGGATAATGTTGTTTGGAACTAGGAAGGAAATGAGAAGGAAGGGACATCCTTTATGGACGAAGGACATCTGAAATAGAAATAAACGGAACGGCGTTAAGATTTAAGTGGGACAACGTCATTTGAAACGAATAGGAAGGGATTTTAAGAAGGAACAGACGTCTCTCATTGAGAAACAGATGTCCCTCATGGTGAAAAATTTAACGAACGCCTCTTAGAGGGTGACAGACGTCTAAATGTGAAGGCAATCGACGTCTCTTGTTATGGAACGGATGTCACTTGCAGCGAAGGGGCTGACAGACGTTAAAAGTGGAATAACAAATGTTGCATGTGGGAAAGTGGACATCCCTTGCAGCGAAGATAATGTATAAAACCAATGTCAGCGTCTTCTATTACCCTCTGCGTGTCTTTCCTTTTGTGGTGCAAAGCATATGAGCGGTTAGGTTTATAGAGATGAGTGAGGTTTGCTGGAGAAGAGATAAAAGAGAGAGATGAAGAGAAGAAGAGACAAAATGCTCTCTAGAAGAAATAGAAAGACAGAGTGTCGAAGGGAGAAAGCTCTCTGGAGCTGGGGGTGCACTGTGAGAACATGAGAAACAGAAAGTGAGAGAGAGTTGCGAGAGAAAAAAAAGACATAGGGGAAGGAACTCTTTAGTGAGAAGTAGTAAGGGCTGAGCTACAAGGAAGGAGTTGTCTTCGATTCTCTCCTCTCGGGTGTTCTTAGGTAACAAGATGTTCTTTTATGCATTATGGATTATGTGTGTTAACATGGATCTGTTATATTTGAAGAAGAGGAAGAAGGGAAGCAGGGAAGAGGAGAAACGACTAAGTGAGCCGCTCTCCTATGGTGTTCTTCACTATGAGGTATTGTGAAGGTGTTAAGGGGAGTGGAAGAAAGTGCTTAACCCGCTACGGATACGAGGCAATGAATAGTGATTGTGTATGGCCAGTGGAGGCCTACATTATGGACTAGAGTCTGTGTGTTTAAGTTGTTATGTTTCTTGAATTTCCTGCTTAGTTTAGCTCTTTGTTACTTAATGCATAATCTGTGAGTTAAAAAGATGTTGCTCTCTGACTAGTTAGCTCTCGGTTATTAATTGTTAGTTTAACTCCAAGTTGTTAGTTGTATATTTTATCTCTGCTGTTAGTAGCCTCTTTGTTGCTATGAATTTAGTTCATAGCTTGATTTGCTGGATACTCTGTTGGTTGCCTTTGCCTGAATATTGTCCTTGTTATATAATGCTCACCCTGTCATTTAAATAAATAAGTCTTTAGCTTTCTGTACGAATATGTTCGGAATGGCTTGTATTGTTCTTTATTATACTGTGATCCATGTTGTTATAGCATTTATAAGAATTGAATGAACATACATCATGATGATATAAACAATTAGGGATACCATGAGATTGGTATTCACATGCATTGTACGAGAAAAACCGAACTAAATGAATGTAATGGGAATTAGGGGTTGGAGAGGTAATTCGGATTCTAACCAGTAGACTCGAGATTAAACACTTCCCTCGTCGGGATGTGCGAGCCTATCTGCCGAAGTTTAGTTTTCAGCCAAAAACTATTCTCCTTGTGGAAAATATTCTCAATGTCTCATCTCAATATATGAGTTTAATGATATGAGACTATGAGTAAAAGACACATTGAGTAGATTCCTTTATGACATAATTAGACATGAGCATGCATCATATTTTATTCTATTTATTATTGAGCATTAGGCTCACTGTTTGTCTCATGATGTAAGTATATGCACGAGAAAAAATGAAAGAGCAGTTGATGAAGGATTTACACGCGGAGATTTTGTGGCTGGTTAGGCTAATGGACAAGAGAAAGGAAAAGATTTTGAAAAAAATTTTGTTAAGTATTCAACTTATAAAAAAAAAAAGAATTTTATGTAAATGATTTAATAAATATTTTTAATTTGTAACGAGTTTTATTTATTTAGTCTTATGCTGTGTTTCACAAAGGGTTTTAAGAAAAGATTTTTAGTATCGCCTTTTAAATGATTTTAACAAAAAAAAGGTCTTTCACTGTTTTTATAAACAAAAAAATTTTAGATTTCAATTTTAAACGTAAAAAAAACTAGGTAGAGAAGGGTAGAATAAGAACAAAGGACGAAGTCGAGAAGATGCGTAAACTCGCCCATGTTACGAGACTCTGTTGTTGTCACGCCCCTTTTCTCATGGGGCCTAATGGGCTAGGCCCGATGGGAGGCTTCCGGGAGGCCTCCCCAAATGCATGTTGGGCGTGCATTGTGTTCGGACAAATTAGTTCGAACAAAGGATGGTTTTAATCGGGACAAAGTGGCGGCTGGACAAAGCCGTCCGGGCTTCAGACAGCGCGCTGGGCCGCGCCAACGTTGGGCCGCGAGGATGAGGCTCCAAGTTTGAATTTCAAACTTGGATAAGATCCGATCCAAGAATGATGGATCTCAAGCTTATGTGTCCGCAGCTAAAGCAGCAAATCCATGTGGGGCCAAGATGCACTTGAAGCCAACCAATGGGAGCACGCCACACCCGGGAGATGATGTGTCTTATCCTTTTCGAATTTGAATGTTATCCAGGGGATTCAAACATTCAAATTGGCTTATCCGGGATGACACAACACGGACCAATGGGAGAGAGCCATCGAGGAGGATGATGCAACTCGACCAATGGGAGGAGCCATCGATGAGGATGATGCGACTCGGCCAATGAGAGGAAGCCATCGAGGAGGATGACAAAACTCAGCCAATGAGATGAAGACAAGTCACCATTTTGTAATCTAGGAGATTAGATGGATAACTTAGTCTATAAATAGTGACCTTGAGGCACCAAGCAAAGGGAGTTCGATCCATAATAAAAAGGTGGATCTATCCTTGTGCATTGTGTGGTGTTCCTTGGAGAAAGTGTATTCCTTGGTTCTTTTATTGAGAATAGAAAGAACGGGTTGGGAGTGGGACTCCCGTAAAGCGATCGGATCATTACAAAAAGGCGACAATTGTGGGTGAAGTTCTTGTATTCACAACGAGCAAGAGCTTGGGAAGGCTGGTCGGAGTGGGACTTCGGCGCCATCACACGTTTCGTACCAATTCCGCGGGTCGAAAAATTTGGGTGTGACAGTTGTCCACGAGGCATCGTATGATCGACAGGTTTTCTCCCGGTTAGGAGCTCAAGCAAAACAACCCCAAATCGGTAAACATCACTTTTTTGCATTAATTGTGTAGTCATTGCATTCGTACCTGCTGAGAAACCACCATGCCTCGATTTTACTATGTCTTTCTACCAACTTCTACCGAAAATAATAATAATAATACTAAATATAACATATTTGAGGAAAACTAACTATCTTCTATTTTTGTTAATAAAAAAGAACAAAACTAGGTGTAGTCTAACTGACTTCTTTTAATTAAAGAAGGAAGAGTTAGTTAAGGAGTGTTACTCGGGAGCATGATAGCCAAAGGTTCCCAAAACTCGAGTAGAATGAAGACGGGCAGCCATATCAGGAGTTTGCAATCTTTGCTTTGAAGTCATCAAAGAGAAGGACATTGCTAGATCTAACATCTCTGTGTATAGCAGAAGTTCGAACTTTCTCATGCAAATATTCCAACCCTTTAGCTGCATCGACTGCTATTCTCACCCGCCGTGACCAATCGACAAAATTGCCATGTTTTATCCTGGAAACCATCGAAACCTGAGGATTAAGAAAAATTGTGTAAAATCAGGATTCGTAACTCAGTTGCATGTTAATGGAATCTCTTCCAATAGTCAAGCAATCACTACAGTATAATTATATCTGTTTTTCCAAAAAAATCAGAACTCAGACTCAGATTCAGAGGAAACATCAAGCTTCTTTACCGCCATCGTTTTCCCATTATTTAAGGATGCATAATAAACTCTCCCGTAAGATCCTTCTCCAATCATCGCTTGGGGCCCAAAATTATCAGTCTTCTCACTCAGTTCTTCCAGAGACAATGAGCACACTTGGGTTTGCGGTGCGGCCTTTCGTACTTCAACTTTGACCGGAGAAGTTCTCAATTATTATCATTTGTAATCTAAGTAACAGTTTGCTCAGGTAAAAAGAAAGATAATTTAAAAATTATACCGTCTCCATAATTCCTCAGGCATTTCAGGTGGTCATTTTCAGCTCAAGTGTAGGACTCTCCGATTCGACATGAACAACACAACCACTCGTGCATTTTTGACCTTTTCCTCAGGTATAGGCCGTCGACATTACTTGTATTCTCCAGGCGTGCAAAGTAACCAGGAGGAGGGGCATGTGCCTACAAGTCAGGAAAAACTGGGAAGAGAGAAATTAACCAGAAAGGAGGATGAAGCAATCAATCGTGTGTATTTCATTTACAAAGAATTACATACTTATACAGCTGATAAAGGGTAATGGAGAGAATATACACTATATACATGTACAAAAATGAGAGGGTGCTGAATAACTAAAAATGATTCTCCAAATCATTTGTATGCATCACAGAGAATTTGGACGAATATTGTTTGACACTACATGGTGAAAGAAAAATTAATAACAGAATTTCAAATTTTGATTGATTAAAAACTAAAAAGTAGCATAAAATTTTGTAAGAACAATATTCGATGCTTGTAATTACAAGTACTTGTTATACCTACGATCTTTCTATTCATATATAACAACTAATACTTTTTAGTGGTAGGGAGCAATAAAAGATGCAAGCAATCTGAACCAGATTTTCAAAACTATAGAACACAAAATGTAAGTCTAAATCTGAGATTTCCACCATTTTTTTCGAGCAAGCATGAAATGTGGACAGCATAGAAATAGAACACGCACTGAATTGAGCAATTTCAAAAATGGCATTAGCCCCCTTCCAGAAACAAATGACAACTTTTCATTTTAAACACACCAGACATCTTTTTGAGGTAAGTTACTGAGGCATCATCGTGTTGACGCTTGTCGGTCCTAAAAAATAAGTTTACTTTTACTTTATCACCCTTAATTCTTACAACCAAAGCATGAAAGAAATGAGAAAATGGAAGCGAGCATAGATTCTCACCACCAAACCACCCCGAAGATAGTCTTGGCTTTCCATTGACAAATAATAGAGTTCAAATTCACAATGTCCACCTAAACAGTGAGGCACAAACCAAAAATTAAATCCAGATGAAGATAGATCTCAATTCACAATCAGTCCAGCTAGGTCCATCGAACCAACCCAATCAAAGGGACAATCACAAAATTCCAAACAAACACACCAACAAAAAACCTAAATCTCAATACCTGAATCAATTTGTTCACAATATGATTCACAAAGTTTTGGTTCTTCTAGACATCCAAAGAAAAACCAGAATAAAACAGGGAAAATAAAGAAACAGAAAATGGAGTCGTACATATAATTAAGAAAGAGTCAAATAACAAAAAAACAAATGACAGATTGACGAAGCAGAACCAACCTCAGATCGAAAACTGAAGAAACGAGAAATTACCTGCTCTTTGTTAGTTTCTCTTGGGTTATTTCGGAGAAAGGCAAGAAAAGAGTAAAAGACAGAATATTCTCGGATTCTGCTTCGGCGTTGGAAATAAAAGCAAACGATGAGGCGAAGGAGGAATGACAGATTAAAAAATGGGCTCCGTTCAACAGACATTGCCAACTAATTCAAGGAATCAAAGGCATAAATGGCCACCAAATCGCCTCTACAATACTCTTTCAAATGCAGAGCGTTTACAACGTTCAAAAATAGGAGGCGGGTTTGTAGAATTCACACTTAAAAGTGAATTTCAGTCCATACCCTTGAATTTTGATTGTGTTTCGCACGGAAGGGGTTTAAAGAAAGAAAAATATGAAGGAAGAAAAACTGACTACTTTATTTATTTATTTATATACACGAAAACGTTTTTTGGACGTAACTCATTAAATGGTTATTTAGATGTAATTCATCAAAAGATTTGAAAGATAAATCACTCTAATTCGAGTTTAGCAAAAGTTATTTTGTATTAATTTCCAACTGTCTAAAACATAAAACTAGGTAGACTCCGAATTAAACGATCTAACGTGCTTTAAAAAGCTTAAAACGTTGGTTACAATCTTCATGAAGAACACGTTTTGAAATAACATCGTTTGGAATGCCAAAATAATCAAATACGCCTCAGAGCTCAAAAAGATAATAGTTTTGGAAAGTCCTTTAATTATTCTCTTGAATTTCCACCTACACTTGACCTTACATTTACCCATGATAATCTTTGAGGTTTGATCAATAATAAAATGGTCTCATTTTACATCATATCCTTCGACTGTTCTTTTATCTTAATGTCTGTGTTGAGGTCTATAGATCGATCAAATGTTAGCCGAGTCTTGCTCCACCTTGAACTTAATAGTTAGGAAGGTCTAACCCATAACTTTGTTGAAGCAGACAGTGTCTGGTGTTGATTAGTAGACCTCTAATGAACTTATTCGAAAGAAGCAAGTAATGGAGCATTACCCTAACCATCAAGTGATGTTTCTAACCCTTTGTTAAGGTTTTTTTTTTATTTAAAAAAAACAGTGTTTCATTTATTTAGACAAACCAATCAAACTTTTGCATTAAAAAAATTCTGTCTACACTTTGATTTTTCTTTGTAATGTATACACTATGATCTTTCTATATAACGTGACAGTCACGTGTCATTCGCATAAGTTATTACAATAAGTCTTGTAAGGATAAGAATGGTCATGGACCTAGCCTAGCCAGTATCAAGAAAATTAAAGTACCAAACCCTAATGTTACTTGTACACCTAATTTTACTGGTTTTTCTTTAGTGTTACACCATGCTCTAGTTTTAACAAAAAAGTTGAAGTACCAAACCCTAAGGGTTGTCAATAAATCTTTGATCCATCCCACACCAAACTTTCCATTAAAACAATCAAAGTAATAAATTTGAAAAATAATGGCTTGAAAACAATGAAATTTAAGATCTTGAAACTATATATGCTAACGTAATAAAAATTGACCTAAGATTGTTAAATTACGAAGTGTAAAAGCCTTGAAATTTTAATGATAAATTCTACGTGTAAATTCTTCGCGTTG
Source organism: Begonia loranthoides (assembly GCA_022433065.1). Classification (NCBI taxonomy): domain Eukaryota; kingdom Viridiplantae; phylum Streptophyta; class Magnoliopsida; order Cucurbitales; family Begoniaceae; genus Begonia; species Begonia loranthoides. The sequence continues at coordinate 5,825,696 of CM039469.1, forward strand.
AAAATCGATCATAGCGTTGAATTAGACCGAATTTGTCGTGTAGCAGCCACGTATGTAAATTTAGTCATTTGGTCAAGTCCACGTATGCAAATTTGGTCAACTGGTCAAAGTCAGTGAAATTAGATTTTTTCGAGTAAAAAATTGAATTAATAAACGATATTGGACAATAAAAATTGAGCGATAACATCGATGGATGATGTTTGAATTAAATTTAGAGTTTGGGTAGATTATAAATTGATAATGTATAAAATTGGGGATATACATTTTTTTTAAAAAAAATGGAAAAGAAATTAGGAAATTGGGATTAAGGAAAATAAATAATTTGGAAGAAGTGAAATGAGAGTAGAAATATTTGGGAAATGAAGAGGAAAGGTTTGGGGGCAAAAATCCCGCCCAATGCCTTTGAAATTGTAAAGTTCAAGGTTTAAGTTGAAAAAAAAAAAAAAAAAAATTTAAAATCGAATGAAATAAAGGGAGGGAAGAGAGAGAAGGTCTCCATCTTCCCCCCCCCATTTTCTTCTTCTGCGTCGGCCGAGAGAGACGAGAGGGAGAGCGACGCCGGCGACCACAAATCGGCGAACTCGACGGACAGCAGCGACCGGCGAACGACGAGCAGGCCGGGAACTCCGTGAGCTGGCGACGCCGGCCGAGACAGGGAGCTCGGTTTCCGGCATCCTTCTCGGCGTCCCTTCCAGCTGCGAACCGCGGCCGTGCGACGTCGGCCGAGAGCCGACGGCCATTTCCCCGAGCGACGAACTCCCGATCTCGAGCAGATCCGGCGAGTCCAGATCTGCGGCCGGAGCTCCGAGTTGAGCCGATCCTTCGACTCCGGCGAATGGCGACTCCCGATCGGTGACGGGTCGACTCCGAGGCCGGTTTCCGACGACGAACAGATTTCGTTCCCGGTGACAAACTGCTCCGATCTGTTCAGTGGGTGAGGTTTCGATCCGAGTTTTATTCCGGTGTTAAATTTGGGATTTACGATGTCGTTGGTTGATTGGTGATTTGATTTACAGCGGTCGGTCTAGAGGATTCCGGAAGAACAAATCTCCGGCGAGGGCAGCTTCGGATCTGAACATATTCAGATTTTCCGACGAGCAGAACAGGACGTAGATCTCATCCTATTGGTGAGGAAAATTTTAGTTGGAATTACTTATTTCGATTTCTAAACTTGGATGTAGATTTAATTCTGGTTAGGAGAAATATATTGGTTGTGGATTTGAAATATTATACACTGATAGGTTACTATTTTGGGATTATTTCTGTTGGTGGAAGAAGTTTTGATTTTTGGATAAATTTGTCAACAATAGAACCTGATTCTGATTTGGTGCTGTTCGATGTACGTGCTTTAACATGGTTCGTTGAATTCGACTTTTAAGTTGTCGATATGTTAAAGTTGGATATTTTAATTGGTTCATAATTTCCTTATCTGGATTATTTTTTTAAATCATGTGGCTGAACTTATTGAGGTTACAGTTGGTTATTGAAATTTAAGGGTTTTAGTTTCAAGTTGGTTGAAGTGAAAATCTGTCAAGTTTAAGTGAATGGAATTTGGATGTTAGAAATTGTTTATATATTCAAGATTGAGTTTTGTGTTAAAGGATGTTGAATAAGGCCTAGAGAATTTATATGGATTTTCTTGCTTGTCACTCACACTTCGGTTGGGCTCCTATTCCCGGTATAGGACCATCCATTTATTTCCTAGAATTAAATTTTTAATTTATGTATTTGTATCCTTGTTAGGCTTCGACGACTTTGGCGAGTGTGCCACGATTCCCGAGGAGGTAGTTGCTCCGCTTAATCGTAAAGAACGCCGAAAAGGTAGGGATTTCTATACCTCTTGCGTTATATTGCTTCCTATTCCGTTTTCCAAAATGATTATTTTGTGGACTACCACACTTGGAAAATGACGGGGACTGTTCGACAGCACGTCCGTTTTTATTAGTAGTATGTTTTCTCAAGTTTAAATTCCGTACATGGTTGAGATTTATTTTGCCCATGTTGAGGGATGGATCCGCCATCCCCTTTGATACCTTCTGCTGCGTGAAGGGTTATTGTTTGATGTGCGAAAATTATAGGTAGGGCATTGGTGACGTGTCCTCAGGTTGAAACTCCTGAAAGTCGTAAACCTCGTATGGGAGGGTGATGACGCCTCCTTGGGTCGCAAGCCCCTAAACCTGGCCAGGATTTGTCCCACGGATCAGACAGTTGTCAATCGCTGAGACTTGTTTATCCTAAGTCCACATAAAGCGAGCAACTGTATCCGTTTTATTTGATTATACGATTATACGATTATACGAGTTGTGTCGTGCAGCCAGGTGCGCCGGCAACTCGGGTGACGTACGGAATCTTCGGATCGTCGTCATTATTCCTACCTCATAAGGTGTTGTCATCGACGGGTGACCACCTCTTCTATGTTGTGTGGCGGGTGAGTCCATGAGTGACCACCCCTTTTCACTGACGACGTTTTCAAATTGGAAAACGATGATGGCCTATTTTACGAGGTATAGCTGTCTATGTATACAACAAGATTTTTAATAAAAGCCTCATCGACGACCCTTGGGTCGGTTTGGTAAAATGATAAAGAGTTTTAAAGTGATTTTTAAAAATCCATGTACGGCAGAATGAAACATAACCTTGTTGTCGAAAAATGTACAAAACCAGTTTTGCATGAGGTGCATTTAGTATAGCCATACTTTATTGAGTTAGTCACTCACCCCAAACGACTCCTCCCCCAAAACTTCAGGTAAAGGCAAGAGCAGCTGAGGATTAGGAGCTGAAGTGTTCTGTTATTTACATTTGTGGTGTTTATCTTTTCTTGGTGAGAATGTTTCCATTTGGGTCTGTAAACCTTAAACACAGTTGGTTTTGTATTTGTTGCACAGTACTTGGGTTTCATTTTAATTTATGCACTGTTATCTTCTCGTGATTCCTACTCGGACCTAGGCCCATATTACCTTGGGCCGAATTAAATATTATAAGTCTTCCTCAAAACTCACGCCTTGGGCTGGGTGATCGGGTTCTCTATGAGGATCGGGTCGCCTGACCCGGCGGTTCTGTTAGGCCCGTCTTCGGGTCGTGACACGAAGTACATATATGATTCAATTCACTTCAACTAGACGTATAAAACTTATGAGATTGCTTACAATTTACCATTTTAATCGTAGCAAGAAACACGAGTTTGAATATTTGTCTCAACTCACCCCATTTGAAAAACAAATACTCGAGAATGCATGTTAAAATGTATATAAATGATTCGACCACCCTTAGTTCATCAACTTACAACTTTGATATTGTCAATAACTTATTGCGGGATCAATTGAGGAAACACAAAGCTCCCGACAAATATTATAATTGTATTTTTTTAGAAAAATTAACAAAACAACCACTATACTATGATACAATAATAAGTCAATCATTGAACAATTTTTACTAACAACTTAAACACTGAACTATGAAAAATGAACGACGCAAACATCATCGTTACTTGTTGAAAGAAACAGGTACGCGAAGACGATGTCAAAACATACTCTCTGTGATTCTAATTCTACTTTAGCTTTATTCTAAAATCGCAATAATTGAAGCAAAATTACTGCGAAGACGATGCCGAGAAGCTTCGGCAGTCTTCTCGTCGTCGAAAACAATTCCCACGTTTTCGGTTTTCCGAAAATGTTGTTGAACGTCGACATGGTTCTTCCTGGTCCTCTTTTTGGTTCATCATCGTCGTCCTCCAGTGCTCATCACCAATGTCTCACTTTTCGCAGAGGAAAGTAATCTTTCTACTGAGGGAAGTAATATTTTCGCTGCGGAAAGTAATCTTTTAAATCCATTTAGTGAAAAGATAACATTCTGCAGCGAAATGACAATGTTTTTTAACGAAAAACGTAACTGCAATTTTGCCCCGTCTATTTTTTATAGTTCAATGTTTAAATTGTTAGCAAAAATTATTCAATTGTTAACTTGTCATTAATCACATAATATGGTAATTGTTTTGTTAATTTCTCTGTTTTTTATAATGCATTTTCTTTTCTTCACTTTCACGCTTCAAAAGTGTTCAACCAAAGAGAGTTTTACAATAAACACTAAAATATATTTCCTTCAATATGTGAAAATTATTGAGGAGAGAGCTAGGAGGAAATGTAGGTTTGGTTTTGCTAGACTCTAGGGATAACAATGGATGGTGTAATTCTCTTCTCCTCCGTTTAATGTTCATTATTTGTGAGCCTATTTATAACGGCAGAGTGGCTGTACTTGCAAGGAAAACAACCCATTTGAACTAAGATCTCTTTCTCTCTCTAGGCAGAAGAGATGGAAGTGACGATCATTTCAAGAGAAGTCATCAAACCATCCATTCAAACCCATGATCAACAGATGAAAACCCTACAACTTTCAATCCTGGATCAGCTTTCTACTCCAAGCTACACATCTCTTGCACTCTTCTACCCTAAAAATCACTCTGACAACTCCCATTTTGAGCCAGAATCAGTGTCTTCCAAACTGAGGAGCTCCCTCTCAGAAACCCTAAACCACTTCCGTGTGCTGGGGGGACGGATGTTGGACGATGGGATCGATTGCAGCGAGCAAGGAGTATTGTTTTTAGAAGCTAAGGTTAGTATTGAAATGAACGAGTTTCTCACAAATCCACAGCTGGAATTGCTGGATCTGTTGCTTCCATTCCAATCCACTGAGGTGGTGGAATTTTCAGTTCAGATTGCAGTTCAGCTGAATCTGTTTTCTTGCGGTGGAATCGCAGTTGGTGTTTCATTCTTGCACAAACTGATTGATGGAGCAACTTTTAGTTATTTCTTCAAATCATGGGATTCAATTACAAAAGGGTTGTCTCAAAAGTTACCAGATTTTGATTATGGAGTCATATCAGAACTATTCCCGCCAAGGGAAACTGAAAGTTCTTGGATCTTCGAAGGTTCTCCTTTCTTGGCGCAAGGAAAGACTTCAATAAGAAGGTTTGTTTTTGAAGGTGAAGACATTTCAAAACTCAAAGCTGAAGCTATGTCGAAAACTGTTCCAAATCCAACAGCTGTTGAAGGAGTAACAGGATGGATATGGAAATATGCACTAAAAGCTGCAAGGGAAAGATCTGGAGCAGACAGTCCGTCTGTTATATCTCATGCAGTGAACTTCCGAAGCAGGATGAATCCGCCATTGCCGGAGAACGCCATCGGAAACCTCTTCTGGATGGCGCTAGCTTCCTACGACGCGCCCACAGGTAGACCCACATTGCCACTGGGGGAGCTGGTGGGTCTAGTGAGAAAATCATTTGAAGAAATCAATGCCGATTTCATCCATAAAATAAAGGGCAACGATGGGTTTGACCAGATCTTGAAGTTCATCGAAGAAGTAAAAGAGGTGTCTGTTGAAAAACGATGTTCGTACCTGTTTTCAAGCTGGAGAAATCTGGGTCTGAATGAAGTGGATTTGGGTTGGGGAAAACCAGTATGGGTAAGTGTTGGAGGGTTTGGAAAAGATTTTGTCAGAAATGTAATTCTTCTGGGGGACACTCGAGATGGTGATGGACTTCAAGCTTGGGTTGTGCTAGATGAAGAAGAGATGAAGATCTTAGAAAACGATGAAGAATTTCTAGCCATGGCTTCTCTTAATCCACCCATTCATCTCTGTCAATAATTTTCTGGTCGTTAGATCATGACATGGTTCTGCTATTGCTTGTTGGGAATATTGAAGAAGACGACACGCAGGGAAGAACGATCCAATCTTGGGAGATAATCTAACTTCTTTACGAAATAACTGTTTTTAATTATTCTCTCTTTAACTCGTTCAACTCGCTAAATTACTGTTTTTATTTATCATTGAATAAAGAGAAATTAACAAATCTACACCTGAACTATAAAATTATTGACAAATTAATTACTGAATAATTTTCACTAATAATTTAAATTCTGAACTATAAAAAATGAACGGATCAAATATCTTTGTTAACTTTCTGAGAACTCGAAAGCTAATACTTATGAAAAAACTAGAAGAACTTGTGATTTTAAATATTTCGGTAGAAAAAGTTAATACTTATGAAGAATGAATTCAAGAAAATATTGTTTAAGTTGATTTAAATATTTTTAGTTTTATAATTTAGAAGATTTTATAAAATAATATATAATATTTTAGATTTCGGATGATTTACAATTGTTTTACTGTCTATGAGAGAATCTCTATTTGTATATATAGTCTTTGTTTTTCTACAAAGAAAATAATAAATTTGTTATTTATCTGCACACTCTCCTCTACGAAAAGTTGTGTATCCTGAGTCTTATTTCAAGGACTAATTTTCTATAGTTGAAAAACAATGTTCTGCAGAGTAACGACAACGTTTTTTAACAGAAAACGTAACAACGATGTTTGGTCAGTCTATTTTTTATAGTCTAGTGTTTAAATTAGGGGTGTTCACGGTCCGGTTCGGTACCGGTTCCACAATAAACCGCACCGGACCGAGCAGTACCGGTTTTGAAAATTCAAAATCGGTACCGATCCCATTGTAGTCTGGTACCGGACTGGTAATTCGGTACCGGTTCCTGTTCGGTACCAGTCCGGTACCGAATTTTTAAACTTAAATTATAATAAAAAAATTTTAAAAAATCCTAATTTCTCCTTACTTGCCAATTGAATAAATACCACACCTGGATCTCTTCACAATATATATGGAACATTCAGAAATTTTCAATATCATCAATTTATCATGTAATGCAACAATTAAAAAATTTGAAATACCAAGTTTGTTATGCTCAACCAGACCTATAGCATACTCTTTAAGGACCAAAAAATGCTTCTCTACTGCATGATTTTTCCCTTGCTCAGCTTCAACCAATTGTAACTTTGATGTAAGTTCAGAAGAGATCGAGCCAATCTAACACAAAGAGTAGTGGCAAATTTAAGATCCGTCGTTGTAATCCTCTCTGAAAATGCAACCTTCCATATAATATAGATTAGAAACTCTTCTTTTTTCAGAAAATAATAAGACAAACTATAATCATAAAAAAATCAAATTGAATTAAAATATTACTACTTAACTGATTTACTTATTTTCAAATCCCTGCATATCAAAAAGAAATGATCATTATATGGTTAAAGAAATAATAATTATATAGTTCAAAATGAAAAAAAATATAAATACCTTGCTACGCATTAGCATCTGTTATCATAAATTCACTATCAATTTCGTACTAATTCCTTTCATCGTCATTAATTTGTATAATCTCTGAAAAATATAAATTGAAAATAAATTTAGAAAACATAGTAATTAGTAATTAATACAAACAAATATAAATAAATATAAAAGATACCTTGTTCATCCACACCATCATTGAAGTTGATTGATTCATATTTTAAACTTCGAATCCAGCTTTGAGTGCAAATAAGCGCTTCGACAGTCTTTGGGGACAAAGAACTACGAAATGAATCAAGTACTCGTCCTCCACTACTAAAAGCTGACTCCGATGCAACAGTAGAAATAGAAATGACCAATATATTTCTTGCCAAGTTGCTCAGAATAGGAAAGTTTAATGAATTCATTTTCCACCATATGAGAATGTCCTGTTTGTCTCAGAATTTTTCCAATGCATCATACAAATATTGATCAAGTTCTGACCAAGTACTTGAAACATCTTCTTCTTCGGGGTAAGTATAAAACATCTCATGTAGTTTGTTATGACTCAAATTGCTCTGTTGTATCACGATTGAAGATGTTGTTGGTACATTTGCAGTACTGTAATTGTCTTCTGAATTTTCCAATCCCGAAGCAACTTTATATTCAAAATATAATTTTTGAAGCACTAGTTGTACTTGATTTAACAAATCATTTGTCTTATCATAATCCATTACTTGGGAAAGACAATGTTTCAAATACTTCATGTTATATCGAGGATCCAAAACAACTGCAACATACATCAAGATATTCATTCTATCGCAGTTTCCCCAATATTTATCAAATTTTCCCTGCATTCCAATAGCCATTCTTCTCAATAATGGATTATCACATTCAGCATACTCTTTGATAACCATTCTCAAGTTGCATACTTCACAAACATATACAATTGCAGTAACATGCAAGGAGGCTGAAACATTTACAGTAGTATCATAAAAAATCTTCAAGAATTTTACAAGTTTTCGAATATTATTCCAATCTTCTTCCGTGGGAGGACTTTCTCCACCCAAATCAACAAGATAATTAAAATATGTTTTTGTCAACTTCTCAAAAGCTTTTTCATATTTTTCGGCGCTTTCCAACATCAAATATGTGGAATTCCATCGTGTAGGCACATCAAGAGACACACTTCTTTTGCACCCAATTTTAACATTTTCCGCACATTTCTGAAAACTTTGAAGTCTCGTAGGAGAAGACCGAACATATTTCACGGCTTGATGTACTTTGTAATAGATTGGTGATGGTCTTTTAAACCATCACGTACTATCAAATTCAATATATGCGCAAAACATCGCATCTGAATATATTCACCATTCAAAATTAAACCGTTCCAATTCCGAACACATTTAACCAAATAAGAAGTGGCCACATCATTGGAAGAAGTATTATCTACAGTGATTGTCAAAACATTTTCAATGCCCCATTCAAGTAAACAATCTGTCGACTTCTTTACCGATTGTTTAACCTCTATGATTTTCAATCAAACAGAAATTGATGATCTTCTTATGCAAAATAAAATCACAATCAACATAATAGTTAAAACCATATAATTTAAATTTTGAATGGAAGTCCATGTATCTATAGTCAAGCATATGCGTTGAGATGTGTTCTTGAAGTATTCTTTCAACTTTGCTTTTTCTTTTTCATACATTCCAATCACATCGCGTGCAAGCGTAGTTCTAGAGGGTATAACAAATTTTGGTTGTAAATATTTGGAATAAACTCTAAAACCCTCTGATTCAACAAACTTAAAAGGAATTTCTTCAACAATAACCATTTTTGCAAGTAGTTCTCGACAAGCCTCGCTACTAAAAGATGCAGGTGTAGAAGTTGATCTTGTTCTATCCAAATTTTGGAAGCTTAAAGTCTTTTACTTTGTATCAACACTTGCCAACAATTTTTTACAAGAACTAACGTGTTTTTTCAAGCTTGAAATCCCATTTTTTGTTGCATGGCAAGCATATGTCTGATAACAATAATTGCATTTCGCTCTAGGGTTATTTGTATCATTGCTTTCAACAATAGTAAAATGCATCTAAACATCAGATTTCTTTCTCTTGGTTTGACTCGTAATAGGGTTAACATAACCACTCTCTATAGTTTCATTATAGCTTTTCATTATCTACATTTTGAACAATGTAAAAACGCATTTCAGAATCACATTATAGACTGACAGTGAACATAAATGCAGAGCAGATCTCAAACAAAAAATAAATAAAACTTTTAGGCTTTCATCAAAACAGTCACAAAATATGTAGCACATTGAATATGAACACAACTGAAAGGATATATACTCGGTTTAGTTGTGAACATCAACAAAACAAGGAATTTTCCATCAAACAAACCAAGAAAACTCATCTAGAAATTAACAAAACCATAACATCAAATAGGGGCCAAACTTATCAGTCCAAAACAGAGGCATTTTCCATTTAATAGCAAAGAAATCAAAATAGATATCACTCATTGAATCCAAAATATAACTCATCGAATCTAAAATATCACTGAATGTTCATCATTACTCACCGAAACTCAAAGGAAGCGCTTGGGTTGGACTTTGGAGATGTTGTCGTCATCGGAATGCTCTCAGAATTCAGAAACCCTTTACAGTCGCAGCTCTGTTCTCTCGCAGGCGATAGTCGTCGTTCGCTACTTCGCTTGCCTGTCGTTCGCTTGCTTGACTCGAGACTGGAGTGGAGGGCGTTCGCTTGCCTCTCGTAGGCGATAGAGTCGTCGTTCGCTAGTGGGAGACTAGGAATGCCGGAATGGGATGGTCGCCATTGCTGGGATACAGTGAGTCGGGAAATCGGGGGAGAGGCTGTCGGCTGAGAGAGTGAGAAGGAGATTGAGATTTGTTGATTAACTTGATTTGAGTTTGAGATGCCCTAATTGCAATTTGTCTAAGTGTAAAGTGTCCAGTCACCAGTGAGAAGGAGGGAGATTCGATTCTGGATTCGATACCGGTTCTTGGTACCGAGCACCAAGCACCGGACCAAGAAATCGGTTCTGCAATAACCAGAATTGATTTCGGTCCGGTGCCAACGAAAAACACACCGAACCGGTACAGAAACCGCCGGTTCCGATCCAGTTCTTCGGTGCCGATTCGGTTCTGCACACCCCTAGTTTAAATTGTTAACAAAAGTTGTTCAGTGGTTGACTTGTCATTGATTCTGTAGTATAATGGTTGATTTGTTAACTTCCCTTGAATAAAAGTTATGAATAATGAATGATAAACCATTCCATCACTGTGCAATCTTTTCACCTCGAATATGATAGGGTGAGCGCAAAACTCACTTAGTAAAAATATCATATTCTCAACACATATTGTCTCGTCCCAAAGGAGACCCGAGACAGAACGAGAAACGATCCGGCCCAAAAAGAAATCAAATCGTCAAACCCTCAATTAGATCCAATAAATAGCAGCGGAAGACTTAAACATTCACGTTATAGATTAGGCCCAAAAATAAAGGTCCAGAAGTGACAATAATGTAGTCAAATTTAACAAAGTCTAAAATTTAACAGAAATTAGGGGTGGGCAGGAACCGACCGGAACCGAGAACCGGACCTGGAACCGAACTCGATTCCGGGTCCTGTTCTGTTATCGGTTCTACAAATTGGGTGATAATCGGTTCTTGGTTCTTTGGTAATTATCAGTTCTGGTTCTCGGGTATTGGGAGAAGAATCGAGAACCGATTATCACTTACTTTCCCCTATTTTCTGTAACCCTAACCCGCATCCCAAACGACAAATCCCCAATTTTCTGCAACCTATTGGAAGGAACCGAGAAGAAGGCGACGACAACAGAGAAGCTGCGAGCTTGCGACGACCGACGAGCACCAATTAAGAGAAGCTGAGAAGAAGGCGACCTGACGACGACGACAACTATGAAGGTGCGACCTGACGACGAGCTTGAGAAGAAGGCGACCTGACGGCGACGACGACTATGAAGGTGCGTGCGATGACGAGTTGACGACAGAGAAGCTGCGAGCCTGCGACGACCGACGAGCACTGCGAGGAAAACAGGCTCATGCTCGGATGATTTTGTCAGGGTTCGATCCGACTGTCTTCGTTGCCAATTGTTTGATCCAGTTGTACGTCAAGTATTTTGCTTTGAGTGAAGCACATAAGGTGTTCGAAAAAATGCCTCAAAGGGATGTTGTTTCTTGGAATACTATGATTTTCGGCTACGCTGGAGCTGGGAAGATGGAAATTTCTCAGCAAGGGGAGGAACCGAGAACCGTTGGTTTCTGACCCGAAACCGATCTCGGTTCTGGTTTCGGTTCCATTGCCTATCGGTTCCGTGTTCGGTGCCGAGAAGTCGGAACCGAGAATCGAAAAATCGGTTCCATATGGTCAGGAACCGGAATCGAACCCGAATTGCCCACCCCTAACAGAAATAACATAAAATATAACTAGGTTACAAACCTCACTAAAATATCTTTAGTCTAAATAACTCAAATTGGGGAAACTCCAATTTTTTTCTTGAGGTGGCAATGAGGAACTACTCGAATCATTTCCTAAAAAATGTAGTCATATTTAGGGTGAGTCGACAAAACTCAGTAAGGATTTATCTTATATTCAACTTTTATATCATATAAGATTAATGTGATTTTTCGATTAATCATTTCAACAATTTAATATATAAGAGAAATGATAACGAATAACAAATTAAAGAATGAAACAAAGGCGATACTTAGGCGATCGCAAATAGCCAAAAAGACCCTGATCAGGTTTAGAGTTTTGCGCCCAGGGACACGGCACATACAGTTGTCCCATTACTCTACTTAACAATAAAAATAAATAAATATAAATAAGCTGAAAAGTAAATGTGACATGCTCGAATTAAATTAAATATTTCTATTTTATGAATTAAGGTGCGTTAAATATAAAATAATCCCCTACCTGAAAACTTGGACCAGACAAATACCAAGGCCCAATTGAAAATGGTTCAGTGAAAACTGACATAAACGATTCGATGCTTTCCTAAGATTGGAAACCTAATCATAAAATTTATTTGAAGTTATTCATTTAAATTTTATAAGTTAAATGAAAATATCCTAATAATGTTTGGATTACAAGATATTCCATTATGGTCCAACAAAACTAGTTTGGTCCAAAAGAGAGTCTAGTTAGGTCCAAAAGTGGATTTGGCTCAAAGCCCAAAGAAACAAAGTTGCCGATAAAGCCACAAGCATGGATCGGATACCTTCTTCCGATCACAACCTATCCTCCAACAACAGAAACCATCTTACGTAAAACAAACCCAAAAATTTCATCCACACACCATTATTCTATTAACCAAACAGAATGTTCCAAACAACAGATTTTCTTCTCAATTATATTAGCAGAAATTTAATGTATCGTCAAGGAACTACAAAATCATCCAAGAATAAAATTTACAAACCAACTCTAAAGGCAGTACTTCAATAACTTACCAACTTTTACCGAATCTCAACATTTTAAATGAGCATTATATCAAACATACCCAGTGTAAAAACATAAACAAAGAAAAATAGCTTCAATTCTATACAGATTCTTTATTCTCAAAATCATAACAGTATTGGGTATTTTCCTTAGATTTCCAAGCAATCAGTGTGCACACTAACAACATATACATTTCTAAATTTCATAATCCTTATAAAACTGTTCTGATGACATTTCCAAACCAAACAATTCAATATTTTCAATAATATTCTAGCCATTTGACAAAGGAAAATTTCTACCTCGATTCACACTGTCTTGACCCAATCTAGCCATCGTCAACCTCCAACTTCGGTAACCTTAGCAAAAACTTCAAATAAAAATCATTCCACTCGTTAATTACAGAGTTACAAAGAAGAAAAATAGAGAAATCCGAGGAGTCCGACAGTTACCACAAAAAATGAAAAAGAGAGATGCCAACCAAAAATTTAATCTTTCAGTAGTTATTCACCGTCAATGCCTCTCCATAATCTACAACCCAACACTGATGAACAAACTTCAACCCTTAAGGAAAACAAAATCATCCATTAATGCAGATTCCCAAAGTGCAGAAGAGGCTCTAACATTTTGTGACATACCTTGGCCAAGAAACAAAACAACAATCTACCAGAGAACCAATCCTCTTTGCCGACAACCCACCGAAAACGAGAGAAACCGAAGATTTGGGAAGTTGGAGTGGGAGATGTAAGTGGGGAAAATTTTCCATTTCCACCATTGAAATACAAGGGGTAGATCCCCTTTTCTCAGCAGCAATCACTCCCTAGAGGGGGAGTTTTAAATTTTTATTATTATTTTTTTATATTATTTTATTTTAATGGGCCAAAAGGGCCTGACTTTATATTCTTCCCCACTTAAAAAAATTTCGTCCTCGAAATTTAGAACAACTTCAGTCGTACCATTGAATAAGTGAGGATACTTTGCCATTTATTTCCAATTTAATCTCTCATGCAACTTCTCTTTCATTATGGTTCTTCCAATGTACTCTAACTAATGGTATTTCACGATGACAAATAACTTTTATTTCAGAACCAATAATTTTATAAGATTTCTTCTCATACGGAACATTTTCTTGGCTAGACACTTCGATCCAAGAGAACACATGTGATTCGTCAGATACACATTTTCTCAACATAGAGATATCTAAAACATTATGGACAAAATTTCACTGCGGAAAGAAATCTCATCGATAAGCCACCTAATCAACACATTTAATAATCCAAAGATACCTGATATGCATATGAGAACTGATGTATCCATCATGACAAAAATAACCAATACCACAACACGTTCAAACTTCCAAACTTACAAAATCGTAACCTTGAAACTCTTCTGATGACTAAGAGTCGTTTAAAAGTCATTTCATAATCCCCACAACTTGATCAATCGGTATTTAAACCAAAATAGGTTAAGGTTTACTAGCATCACGACCTCAACACAATATAGTGTTAGTTAACATTGTCCCTCATAAAGAGTTTCATAGATTTAAATTCCAATAACAATTGAAGAACTTTATTATATTTGAGGCTAAAAAGCACACCTTACCATCCCATAAACCCGAAACTCAAACTATCTCTTTATGGGAACCTACAAATCACTCAAATTTAACTTAGTGGCCAAAATCTCTGCAAAGCTAAACTTAATCAGAACACTTGAATCTTAATGAGGCGTATCACCAAACGAATATGTAAGATTGAACGATAACCTCCATATTTATTCAACTCAACTAAAACCCATAATAATCCATTTCCACTGAAAATGTAAGAATTTAATAGAAAGATCAATTATTTGTGACAATTCAACATAACCAGATGTCTAACATATTAATGGCTGGGTTTTTTAACAGAAAATGTAACAACGATGTTTGGTCAGTCTATTTTTTATAGTTTAGTGTTTAAATTATTAACAAAAGTTGTTCAGTGGTTGACTTGTCATTGATTCTGTAGTATAATGGTTGATTTGTTAACTTCCCTTGAATAAAAGTTATGAATAATGAATGATGAACCATTCCATCACGGTGCAATCTTTTCACCTCGAATATGAAAGGGTGAGCGCAAAACTCACTCGTACTTAGTAAAAATATCATATTCTTAACACATATCATGATTATAAATAATTATTCGTGTTTCCTTATATGCTGTTTATTTTGAGTTTTCTAAAAGTATCAAAGGGCCATGATACTTTTCGAAAACAAAATAAATAAATAATGAAGTGATGCATACGTTATTTACTATATAATTTTACATTTTGTGCGTTGTAGGGGCTGGGCATGGATCGGTTTGGTCCGATTTTGTCCTAAAATTGGACCAAATTGTGACTCAATAGTTCCCCATTTTTGGAATCGGACTAGAACCATTTGGTTTGATTCGTTTGCTAGATTAAAATAAATTTTTTAGAAAGAAATATTTATATTTTTAGTTGATTTACCTTTTTTGGATTTTGGGCCAAGTTGGTTTTTCACGAATTTTTATTCTGAAAATCGTGAACTGAACCGGGACTCATGGTACCACTCTTTTCAAACAGGGATTCAATTTTTATAAGAGTGGGAACCAGCCTTAGTCTGGTCTGCCCACCCTAACCTGTGGATTGTTGTTAAAATAATTATAATAGAATATAAGATCAAAAATATTAATGGTCTTCATATTTTAGATTTTTTTTCAATTTTGCTTCTCATAGTTTTGACCTTTTTTTTGTTAAAGTTTACATAATTTATTTTTGTTTTTCAATATGATCAGACAAGTCGACATAAATAAAAAAGGAACAATGACAAACTGACCATTACACTTTATGATAAATAATAAATCAACAATTAAATTATTATTGCAAACAAGTTAATCACTGAACTATAGAAAAAAATTATCATTAACATTACTGTCACGTTTGCCGTTGATTTCAATCCACGGCGGATCATGTAGTAATCTACCACGGATCGATATGTTTAAAAATACCGTTATAATATTAATGTTCCGTTGCAGATTGACCACGATCCGTCGCGGATCATCATGCCTCGTTCTAAGAATTCCTAGAAGCGACAGTAAATCTTTACAGATTGATAATTCTCTCTATTTTCAACGGTTTTAGCTGCTTGAGGACTCGTTTTACATTGTTTTTTCATGATGTACAGGTAGGAGAGATATGTTTTGTCATTCGGTGCATATCAAAACAAATTCGGGCAAGAAAAAAATGAGATCGTTTACTCGAAAACTTCATAATGCCATAACTCTGTGATCAGTTGACCGATTTGGATTAATTTTTTTTTGATTTCGCATAGCTTTTTAAGATCTACACACTGGCACGTAGCCAATGGCAACTTGACCCACTTTCAAGGGCTAAAAATGCTTCTATGTCCTCCAATTTCTCATACACAATTCAAAATTGTGAAGCTCTGCACGTTCAGACGACAGTTTCTCTTTGCTGCGACGAGTGTTTTTTCACAAGTCACGTTGATCTTCTCCTAACACACATGCGCAACACATCTCCAAAAATGGAGCAATATCATGGTGTCTACAGATAGCATTTCTATGGCGAAGCAAAGTGTTGCGAAATCTAGGCAAAAGGAAAAGCAAAGCAGAAAGATGAAACGATCTCATTTTTTTCTTGCCAGAATTTGCTCTGATAAGCACTGAATGACAAAACAGATGTTTTCGACTAGTGCATCACGAAATGACGATGGAAAACAAGTCTTCAAGCGTCCAAAAACGTTGAAAATAGAGAGAATTATCAATATACAAAGATTCACCGTTTCTCTAGGTGAAAGAAATGAATTTTCTTCTTATCAATTCGCCGTGGATCGTGGTAATCCGCCGAGAAAAATATCACGATCTGCAGCGGATCGAAATCAACGGTAAACATGACATCGATATTAGTAGTGAATTTTTTCCATAGTTCAATGATTAATTTGTTAGAAAAAATAGTTTAGTGGTTGACTTGTTATTGATCACAAAGTATGATGGTTGGTTTGTCATTTTTCCAATAAAAAATAATGTTAAAATGACCAAGTGACTATTTAAAAACAAAATTAAAATTACAAAAACTTTAATAAAATTATGAGATAATGATTAACAAATTGTAACGAGTATTAAACGATGAGAATAGATAATATAGAGAAATTAATAAAACAACCATTGAATTATAGAGTCAATGGAAAGTCAACCGCTGAACAATTTTCGCTAACAACTTCAACACTGAACTATGAAAAATAGACGACGCAAACATCACCATTACCTATTGAAAGAAACATTACCGTAAGACGATGCCGAAACATATTTTCTGCAATTCTAATTCTACTTCAGTTTTATGCTACAATCACAATAATTGAAGCAATCTTACTCCGACATCGTCTTCTTGTTGTCAAAAATAATTCTCACGTTTTCAGTTTTTCGAAGACGTTGTTGAATGTCAGCGTGGTTTGCCTCTTCTCTCGATTTCACTCGTCCAGTTTTCATCACTTTCTTTTCTTTCCTCTTTCTGGTCCATCGTCGTCATCCAGTGCTTATCACCAATGTATCACTTTTCACAAAGGAAAGTAATATTTTAAATCTGTTTAGTGGAAAAACAACTTTTCGCCGCAAAAAGAAAATATGCTGCAGTGGAACAACAACATTTTTTAACGAAAAACGTAATCTCGATATTTGTTCCATTCATTTCTTATTGTTCAATATTTAACTTGTTAGTGAAAATTGTTTTGTTGTTGACTTTTTATTGATTCCATGATACAATGATTGTTTTGTTAATTTCTCAATAATGTATTTTGTGGTATATTTTAAATAATTAAAATAATAAATGATTTGTCAAAAAATTATCTAATATAATTCTTTACAAATTGGGAAAATTACAAATCAACCATCGTACTTTGTAATCAATGACAAGTCAACCACTAAACTATTTTTGTTAACAAATTAATCACTGAACTATGAAAAAATGTCCCCGCAAACATCGTTGTCACATTTGCCGTTAAATGTATTGACTTTGGTCCACGGAAAATTGTTTATTGTTCTGCCGCAGATCGTTATTTTTAAAAATAACGTTATTATATTGATGGTCCGCTGCAGATTGAGACATGATCTGCCACGGATTGACTATGATTCGCAACGGATTGACTATGATCCGCCGCGGATCGTCTTGCATCGTTCTACGTTCCTATGCCCTAGAATATAAGACTTGACTGTGTGCTCCGACGAGTTCACCGTGAACCATAAAATACTCATCCACGCTTGGTACAATGTTGGAGTAGAGTTCAATAGTGATGTTCTGAGGGTTAAGTCTTACGGTTTTCTTGTCGAGCAAGACGAAGTTGTCGATGTTCGTAAATTTGGGAGCTAGGAATAGGTGATAGAGTTAGAAGCTACGTTTCGGCCATTGTCGATACAATTACAGGAACGTGTTTGTCGTAGAAAGAAATTATGAGCATTCGAAGTCTTGTAATTGTATCGACAATGGTCGAAACTTAGCCTCCAACTCTTTCACCTCTTTACAACTCCCAAATTTACGAACATCGAAAACTGTCTTGCTCGACAGGAAAACCGTAGTATTTAACCCTCATAATATCGCCATTGAGCTCTACTCCAACATTGTACAAAGTGTCGCCAAGGATATCGTGGTTCGTGGTCAACTTGCCGAATCGCACTGTCGAGTCTTATATACTATCGCATAGGCACGAGAAAACGCTCGCATAAATCAGTTGAGGGCTACCTGCCTGGAAGGATGCACGTGGCAGATGCACACCTCGAAAATGCAAGGTGAAATGACGTTTCAAATAAAGTCCTATAACGACATTCACACTTGCTCGAGAAAGATGAAAAACTGTCATGCCTCTGCCATGCAAGGATTAATGGATGAACTGTGCATCGAAACTAGATATACATCATCTGCAATAGTTTATTCGAGGCAGACAGTTGAATGTTCCTCAGGAAATAATACAAATGTTTGATGTGGTTAGATCACACTGATTCTTAATGCACATGTACATTATATGCTTGTAATGGAATTGATAATTTGGTTTACGTCTGTAATGCACATATGCACGATATTGTTGTAAAATATTATGTTGATGTTGATGTTTTGTTTTGTTTACTTGGATAATATCTGTTTGAAAAATATCTTACTTAGATAATATATGGTTTTTGATAATGTCACAAGGGGGATAGACTAACAAGGGAAACTCTTGCAAAATTTTAAATTTTTTAAAACAGAAATTAACTCAAACCATTTTATACATCATCAACTAACATGTTCATTGCAATAATTTAAGTAACCTGTCCGTAACACCGATATATACAAGGCAAGGGAATTCTGTCTGGCCACCGCACAAAGTTGATATTCCTCTGCAGAAACACGTCGGTCCATTGCAGAATGTATGACATTCTGTGGCAGAATGTATGACGTTTCTCAGCGAAAAGTCAACTTTCCACTGTGGAACGTTAGTGTGGTCGATCAAAAAGTACAAATTCAAAATTTCATTCACAGATTCAAAATGAATTACATATTCAAAATTTTGTTTACAGATTCAAAATGAAGTACATATTCAAAATTTCATCATCAATTACAATTCAATTACAACCATATTGTCCATATGTGCATTAAAAACGCCAAAATATCCACCCCGTATTCTTCATTTCCCAGGCCTTCCGGGACGCCTCTACATTACATTTGTTGTTAAAGATAACAAACAGAAACAAAAATGAATGTAGACCTTAATCTTCCGTGATAAGAGAAGACAATGCACAATCAAAGTGACAATTAACTATGTGTTGAAACCAGATATTCATCATCTACAATAATTTATTTGAGGTAGTCTATTGTTGATGATGGATATCTGGTTTCGAAGCATAGTTAATTGTCACTTTGATTGTGCATTGTCTTCTCTGATTAAGAAAGATTAAAGTCCACATTCGTGTTTGTTTCTGTTTGTGGACCTTGCGCATCATATTCCTGCATAACATGAAAATGTAACACATAGTTTAAAATGTGACACATGAAAACGTAAACGCAATAATGTGCTCACCTGCATCTCAGGAACTATGTCAGGAACTGTCTCGGGGACTCTGAAATGCATAAATGTGCCCTCTGCCTTCCTCTGCTACCTCTATCGCCTCTGCCTCTGGACCGACAGTCACCACATGCACTAAAATCTAGGCCTCTACCTTCGCACATGCAGGAATTATGCCCCACACTCCCACACGTCATGTTAAGATGTCTCTTAGATAGCGCTGTCTGGTTTGAGGCCTCATCCACATCCCGTATTCTTCATTTTCGAGGCCTTCCAAGACGTCTCTTAAATGGAGGTGGCGTAATTGGTTCAAGATGCGTTACTGGAGGCCACATTATTTGTCCATTGATGGGGCAGACAACGGGGGAGTACATCGCGATGTATGTTTCTTAGTGGTAGCACTCATGCACAAAGTTCTCGGGAGATCTCCTCATGAATTGCATACACGGGACTGCATGGACACACAGGATGTTAGTCAACTCCCACCGGTAACAGTTACAAGTACGCATGACCAAATCGACATGGTACTGTCTGGTACCATTGCTGGCCTCAAATTGGGTAGCGTCTGATAATTGGGGACTCTAAATGTGACTTGCAAGTTGTAGTCTAGCAAGCCGATTTTTGACCTACGGACACAAAAAGGTCCATCGAGCATGCCATCTTTTCATTTTTTTAATGATCCTTCCCATGATGCCCTTTTGTATGATCTTGAACATACTGAGAATTGGTTTGTTCCGGGCTAGTAGGATGTAGGCATTGAAGGACTTATGTTGTTGAGACTTATGTTGCACTTTGGGATGGAGCAAAAGGCATGTTTGGCCCAACGTCTCGCATTTATTCCTCGTAGATAGTTGTGGACTGTTGGATCAAGAAAAAATAGTTTCACTATCTCTCTCTCAAAGTGTTTCTCTATTGTGGCTCTAGAAGCTGCCCACATTGCATCCTTGAACAACCTCCCTTTAAATTGTTTTTGAAAATTGACATACATGTGTCGAATGCAAAACCGATGGTTCGCTTTTCCTGCCTCCTCTCTGACAGCTGGCACCAGCCCCTATAAAGATTCACAGTATGAGTCAAACATTGGTACACAAAGACGCATAACATAAACATAGAAGGCAAAAGCAATCAATCGCACATTTTGTCGATTAGAAATGATTATCCATCCATTGTCGAACAAGATGTTTAGATCGTCAAGCAACAATTCCATAAAGCAGCTCCAATAATCCCTATTTTTTGTTTCAACCACTGATACAACAATTAGATACATTTCATCGTTCCCGTCAATGCTAACAGTAGTGAGCATGTGGCCTGGAGTCGCTCCCTTCAACTGACAACCATCTAAATAAATAACCGGTCTACCACAGTTCAATAGCCCCATCTTACATGTAGCCAAGAACATGTACATTCATTTAAAGGCACTCATCTATAGGTGAACACACAGTGAGCTTCCAGGATTAGATATTTGAATCTCCTCGGCATATGACAATTTGAGCTTGTATTGCTCATTGTCATCCCCTTCGTTAATTTTTTTTTTCGCATTTCTTGCCCTTCTAGCAAGGTTGGGTGTGATGTTGACGTTAAAGTCCTTCATGACTGTCTCAATTATGGAAGAAAAATCCCAATAAGCCTGAGTTTTAAATCTATCCAAGTAATGCGCTGCCACCCATTTGGCAGAGGCATGACAGCTTTCCATCTTTCTCGAGCAAGTGTGAATGACGTTATAAATCTTTATTTGAAACGTCATTTCACCTTGCATTTTTGAGGCGTGCATCTGCTATGTGCATCCGCCATGTGCATCTTTCATGGCAGGCAGCTCTCAACGCATTCTTCAACGCATGATCGACAATTTCTTCTCTAAATTTATTCAGTGAACTATGCTTCTTGCCAAGACCCATACCAACAAACGTGCATTCTGCTTATGGTGGGTGTCTAGGCCTACTCTTAGTCATGTCTATGTCTTCGTCACTACTGGATTCGCATAATGAATGGAGCTCCTCCTCATCTAGAGTAGCCGAGACGGAATGCAACACTATAGCAGCTTCATCTCTAATTGCACGTATCTCATTTGCGAAAATTGTAGATGTGGATCCCACTTTAACTTGACAGTTAATAACAGTATCCTCGACACTCCAAGATGTCATTTGTTGTTAAAAATGCTTCAACTTTGACAAAATGTAGTACAATTCAGCTATCAGAAATCTCTAGGGTTTGCTAATCGCTGACAAAATCACTGAGAAAATCATGAGGACTGTAGTATGAATTTATACAAGGCAGACGACACACGATGATCTACGACAGGTCATTATCAATTCGCCGTGGATGGCCGACGATCTGCGGCGGATGGTCGACGAACCACCACGGATCGTAGTCAATCTGCGGTAGATTGTGTTCCGATTCGTGGCAGACTATTTATATAATAACGTTATTTTTAAATATAACAATCCGCCGCGGACCGAAGTTAATACGTTGAACGAAAAATATAACAACGATGTTTGGGAGGACTATTACCATATTTTAGTGATTTATTTGTTAACAAAAATAATTTAGTAATTAACGTAGGATTAATCACATAGTACAATACATTTGTCCTTATAAATTTACCAAAGATTAACTCATAAAAGCCGAAACTAGAAAATGGGGCCGTAAAAAACCGGTCTGCTTTCGGCGTTGCCTCACATTTTGCAACAGCTGCACTGCTTTAGGGTTTTAGGCATTTTGGGATTTTAGAGAGAGATCGTCTCTCCCTCCCTTACTCTCCTCTCCCCCCCCTGTCTCTCTAGGTCTGTGATTAACGCATATTTGTAAGTTTCAACACTTGTTCATTTACGATTCTGACTATTGATCTTCTTCTTAAAAGTCTTTTGGTTCTGTTTCTGACTGTCATTTCCAGTGTTTTTGATTGTTGTGTTTTTTTTGTAGGATTAATTTAGCGGCGGACAACAATGGCGGGCCTCGTTCCTCCAACTACAGCTACTGATACAGCTTCTACGCCAAAGATAAATGACGAGAAAGTTGATTATTTGAATCTTCCATGTCCTATTCCTTACGAGGAGATTCACCGTGAAGCTCTCAGTTAATAACTTGAGTCTTTGCTTGGCTTTTTTTAATTCATACTCTTTTTTTTTAACTAGTCTCAGTTGTCTTGTTATGTGTCGTAGGATAGCTTTTCTTTTCTTTTCTTTTTTGTATACTGGGGATATTATATTTATATATCTCTTACAATTTTGCGGGTGAAAAATATTTCTTAGATGAATTTTTCATTTCTTTTGGGTTTACTTTGAATTTTAGAATTAGTACTAGTCCGAGGGTTAAACATATTTATTATTCAATTGTTCGCTTTTTATTGGTTTTTTGTTTCAGCATGTACCAAATCTTGTTTTAAACGGGGAGGAAGGGGTTATTGGATAGAAACAGAAGTGAATGGGTAAAATAGTTGATTCATGGCTTTCGTTTGATTGTTTTTCTTTATGAACGAATTGATACAAAAAATGCAACTGTTTGGCAGTGTCATTAAAGCCAGAGCTTTTTGAAGGGATGCGCTTTGATTTCACTAGAGGACTCAATCAAAAGTTCTCGCTTAGTCACAGGTTGCTTTAGCTAAGTTTTCTCTTTTGCTTCCATGATATCTCTTTGTAAAATTGAAGTTCCTCAAGTGTATTTTTTTTCTCAACTGATTGGCAATTGTTCAGTGTGTTCATGGGGCCTACGGAGATCCCATCGCAGTCTTCTGAAACTATAAAAATCCCTACTGCCAATTATGAGTTTGGTGCCAATTTTATCGATCCAAAGGTATAATTGTATCTTGGTAAAGTTTGTTCCTTTCATGATTAACTTGGATTAAACTGCATATTTAATGGGAGAGTTTTACGCAGCTGATGCTTTTTGGGAGGGTAATGACTGATGGAAGGCTAAATGCAAGATTAAAGTGTGATTTGAGTGACAATATTACGATGAAGGCCAATGCGCAGGTGATATTAATGTTTAATTTGTTAGTTGGTTAAGTTTCTGTTTAACTTTCCTCTTCAAATGTAATGTTTATTAAAATCTCATGTTTTTCTTTTTCAGCTAACAAATGAACCACATATGTCCCATGGCATGGTTAACTTCGATTATAAGGTAACCAACATTGGCTTCAACATGTGTATGATATACAATGATCGTGGATTGTTTCATTTATTTTCTATGTTGTTGATGGAATTAAATATTATTATATTCAAGGTGCAAGTATTTTCCAACGTGAGTTTTCTTTCTTTATGAATCTTCGATTATACTAAGGAAAAAATATATATATATATAAATATAATAAACATTATGGTTTGGTCTGTTTAATGTTAGGGCGTTCATCAAATATTTTGCTTTCAACAGTTAGAGGTGCTTCTTCATGTTTATTTCGCCTAAAAAGTTGTTTGATTCTATCAAAATGTTTGGAGTATGGTTTATTTTCTTAAATGTCTCATATATTTTTTGGTTTTTATTTTAGTGTTGAAACATTCTAAAAATATGTTTGTAAGTTCATGGGAAGTTTGCCTAATATATTTGTGACTAATAAGATTTAACAAAAAGTAGCCCCAGCAAAGACTATGCAAGGAATTCCCTATGATTCTTTCTCCCAATTGTGTTTTATGCTAGTTCTTGCAGTCATAATTTTCAATCGAAAAATGGGTTGCAATATTGTATCAATGTGCAATTCAATTCAAATTAGTACCATGTAGCTAATGTGCTTGCATGCATATGTTCGTTCATATCATCAAAACCATTTCACATGCTTCTGAAGCCATTCTATTTAGACTAGAATTCTTACAGTATAAACTCTTATGTGTTCCTGTATAGAAACAAAAAAATATGTTTATTACATGTACATTGTGGAAAGGACTCATTCTCTATTTCCTATTCTTTTTGGGTTTAGGGAAAGGACTACAGAACCCAGTTTCAACTCGGGAATGGTGCCTTATTTGGAGCAAATTACATTCAGGTCATTTGTTTACTCTGTTTGAGTATTTGTTTTTTTGGGAAGCATATAAATTTTTAATTGCATTGCAACTGTTTTTCCTTGTTTTAATGGTTTGAATCTTTTTGAGAAAAAATCTACAATTTTGTTTGCCTTATCATGCTATGGCTTATATCAAATTTGCATGAGACTTGTGCAGAAAATGATTAAGGCTTTTAAGAGTATACTTCATGATTTCTATGCAGTCTTCTAAGCTTCTGGGTAGTTTGCTTGGTTCAATTCGCTGTAATATTTAATTAGGACTTAAAACCCTAACATTGAAACTATATTCCTATTGTTTTACATTGAACACTTTATAATTAGCCTCAACTTTTTATCCCTCAACTTTTTATCTCCATGCTAGAAAAAAACTTTTTTTTGTTTGGTGGGTATGCTTTGATATCTTTCAAAGCTTTAACCTTATGATAAAGAGTACCGGTGTTTTCATTGGGATTTTAAGGCTTTTGATGTCTTCACAAACTTTTCCTCTATCATGCAGTTTTTAGGTTCGAACTTTGATTATGGTTTGGATTAATAGTCATTTTTAGTGCCTTAGAAAACTGACTTTTCATTTGAGCATTGGTTTGAACGAGATGGTAATTTTTTATTTAATCCAGGGATGTATGAGAGGCTTTCTCGTTGTAAACATCCACTTCTTTATCTAGATTGAGAATTTCTTTGTTGTTGGTTTGTCCCATAGTTTCTATCTCATAAAATAACCCTTAGTTCTCTTTAGATGAAAAGTTTTTTGTTGCTATTTTGTTGAAGGATTCTGATTATTGTTTTGTAACCTGAGAGTTTTATATGGTCTGGAGTGAAAGGATAAAAAAATCCGTTCTTGGTTCTAAGTCTCTGGATTTGTTGAGTTAGATTCTTTGAAGGATGGGCATCTCTGGTGTTTATGTGATTCTCTAGTATTTAATCATAGTTAATTTAATGAATATTTGAGTAATTGTCATGTGTATACTCACTTACTCTATGACATTTGTTTTTGTGTCCTAATTATCTCTATAAATATGTGTGTAAATGACTTGAGAATACTAGTTTTTTTTATACCTAATCTTGCCTTCCTCTCCTTTAAGTGTTCATAAATAAAATGTAATTTTATAAAGAAAGATGACATTTTTTTCGATAGGAAATTGTTATCTCATCTAAACCTCTATTTTCTCTTGATTTTCTTCTGTATTTTTTAAAATAATATGTCACTACATCAGATTTTCTCTTTTTGGGAAGTTTAGATGGTTATTTTAAAAACATTATATTTGAATTTCATTTTTCAGTTAAATTCTATAATATTAACAAATGTAATTACTTCTTGTCATTTTTCAGAGTGTCTCTCCCCATTTAGCATTGGGTGGTGAAGTGTTTTGGGCTGGTCAGCATCGAAAATCTGGTATTGGATATGGTGCTCGTTACAATACTGATAAGATGGTATGCCAGCTTTTCATTAAACCTTGCATTGGATATTTGCAACTTACGTACATAACTTGAATTGTTTGTCTAATAATTTATCTTGTGCGTGTTGGGTAAGTATAACATTGTTTATCCATCAAGATTAATCTAAAATAATTTTCTTTATTTTGTATGCTAGAATGATTGCATGCAAGAATCTTTGTTTAAAAAATACTGAATAGCTATGTTGCTCTCTTGTTTGTATTCCATAGATCTTATCCCGTTTCTTTAAATAAAAATGTAAACAATGTCTTCGAGCAAAGTTATGATAAGAAAATGTATGCAAGCAAAGCTAATACGTTGTAAATAATTGAAAACACATGAAATAACTTATGCTACAATCTATTGTTGATAGAGGAGAGAAATGAACAAGTCATTGATCTCTCTTTGCCTTTGGTCTTGCTTGTCTTTTTGAGTTTTTGGTGTCTTTTAGCTGATTTATATAGAAAAGATTAATTTTGCAGTAAAGCCTTTCCCAGCCTTTTAGTTGGGAAAGAAAAGTGGATCTTGTGAGTGGCAGGCATTATTGGTTAACACCCACTTAGTATTTATGCTATTTAATTTTATGATTTGCAGGTTGCCACAGGTCAAGTTGCTAGCACTGGCATGGTTGCTCTGAGCTATGTTCAGAAGGTATCTGAAAAGGTGAGTAAAGTTGGATATTTAGCAAAGTACCAGATTACTAATTTACTTCTCTTGTAAAAATTTCTTTCATGGTTATCTTGCATTAGGTTTCTTTAGCATCAGATTTCATGTACAACTATATGTCGAAAGATGTGACAGCCAGCTTTGGTTATGATTACATCCTTAGACAGGTAATTGTTGCTTATCTTATGATCTACTGTTTAATATATATTCAGTTCTTGTTTGTCAGTTTCTAAATTTTTTCAATGTCCAATGTTTTAACTGCAGATACTTGTGTTTCTTCGTAATTCACATCACTGCTGTTATATGTTGTTAAAAGTATATTAATGTTAGGGATTATATAATTAGCAATTACAAAACACAATGACTAAGATTTTTAGGGAGGATAAAATTGAAGAAGGAAAGTTGGAGTTATGTTGATAAATTTTCTTGGAGTTGCCATTCGGCACAATGCAATGACTTGATCATGATTAATCTGATTCAAGATGTGACAGTGGCTTTTAAAATTAGATTAAGCTGGCATTCCTCGATTTCTCATCGCATTCTGCATTAATTTCTGGAAGGATAGTACTGAGTATTGGTATTGAACAATGAAAAGGCCATCGGAGCTTAAATTATTTACATCCACGAATGTTTGCAGTTCTCCAATTCTGTTTTTGATAAAAACCAAAGTATGTATTGATGTTGAAAAAATTACGAGTAGTAATAAGAAAGGTAATTACCATCCAAAGATAGGGTCAATATACATTATTAGTATATCTTCCCTTTGATGCAACACAATTTTGTTTAGCCTATCAGGTGTATACTACTAATGAATGCTACAAATCTTTGGGACTGGTTCATAACTTTGTTGGATTTCTACTCAGTTAGTCACCCTGTAAAAATTAGCTTGTGCTTGTTTGACTAATTATAACAATTGTGACAGTGCCGACTAAGAGGGAAGATAGATTCGAGTGGTTGCGTGGCTGCTTTCCTGGAAGAGCGACTCAACATGGGTCTTAATTTTATACTCTCCGCGGAGGTGATTATCTATATATTATCTTCATTCCCATTTTACCTCCAAATTGAAAAAAAAAAAAAACCAACATTGCTCTCAATTCTCTTCGTAGTTATGCTCCTAAACTTTTTGGTTTTGCATTTTCCTTTGATTCCCAAATTTCTTGCAGATTGATCACAGGAAGAAAGATTACAAATTTGGGTTTGGACTGACCGTGGGGGAGTAGATTTGTAGCGGTTTGTGTTTCGGCTTGTTATTTTTGCAAGTTTAATCATTAGATATTGTAGTCCATTGTGGGATGACTTCTATTTGGAGCAGCACCCACCAGCCTTTTGCTGCTATTTTGCTGCCAGTTGGAACATGATCATATTTGTCCTCAAGGGCTGTACATTTGAGAGAAGAAATAATTCATATTCCAATTTTTTTCTTAAATCACTTTCAAGTGTGAATTTGTGATACACTCCATATTTTATTGCGTCTTTTTTTAATGTTCAGTTGATGAACTGATGTAAGAATTTTGATTGTTTTTTTGGAGGTAATTGAGTTCAATTGAATAGCAAATTTACTTGAAAGAGGTCTTTTTTTTATTAAAGTAATGATTCTGCACTTGGAAAACAAAATATTAGAGTTTAAATAGAATAATAATTATTAGTAATTATTATTTAAAAACTTTTATAATTATTAGTATTTTATATAAATAGAATAATAAAATTTTAGGTTTCCCATTATCTCATAATCTTATTATTTTGGGAAAATGACAAATTAATCATCGTGGATTGTGATCAATGACAAGTCAATCACTATATTTTATTTTCTGACAAATTAACCATTGACGTATGGAAAAATGACAAAGCCAACATCGTTGTTACGTTTGCCGTTAACAAGCTGATTTGGGACAAACCGCCGCAGCTTCATGTTTTTTTAAGAAAAGAAGGCCAAATTTGGCCTGCATGCCGTGGTGTCTTGGGACTCCTCCACGGCATTTTGGGACGCCATCGCGGCGTTTTCAACGTCTCCGCGGCGTCCCAAGAGACCGTAGCGGCGTTTCAGGATGCCGCTGTAGCGTCCTAAGACACCGTAGCGACGTCCTAAGACACCGCCACGACGTCCTTCTTTTCACTTAGCGGTATACATAACCGCGAAATGCTAGGACTTGCCATTTTCACCCATTTTCACCGCGAACCATCACTGAATCCTCTTGGCGACCCATTTTCACCGCGAATAAACAATGAAAACTCTCAGCCATTTTTCAATCACAATGCATTCCCGAGCAAAGAAATTGGCGTTCAAGTGTGGGAAGGCAACGATGGAAGCTGTGCAAGCTGCGGCGGTGGACGATGAGCAACCCTCGACTATGTAACACGGAGACACCGCCGAGGATGAAGACACCGCGGTGGTGCAACTTGAACCCGAGCCTGAACAAGGAGAAGCCGGAGGGTCATTGGTCCGGTTCCAACCCGTTACAGCGGGTTTAAGGTCCAAATTATTCAGGACATCGAATTGTAAAACACGATATGAAGATGATATACAACACCGTGCAATTATTGTTTCCAAAATAGTAGATTTGAACTCTTTGGCAGGAATGAGATTTAAACAGTTGCTTGAAGATGCTGAATTACCCGGGTTGTGCCGGATGAGAGGCAGTTACTGCGAGAGAATTATTAGAATGTTTTACGCGAATTTGAAACTGTCCACCGAACCATTAGAGGTGCGGACGTACCTTTTTGGACGGGAGTTGAGGTTCACTCTCAACGATGTAAATATAATGTTTGGATGTGTACTGGATGGGCCAAACGATCAATATTATCATGTGTCTCGGGAGCCACCATTCATCAACCGAGGAGAAGGGCTAGCAGTGCTTAGAATGTTGCACTAAGATCCCGAGGTTGCCCAGTACAACAAGCCAAAGGGCAAGAAGTTGAATGTCATAGCCCGATTAATCCACCTAATCATGATGTACACGATTTTGCCTCGGGATGGGCATCAAGACCATGTTAGCTGCATGGATCTCTATGTGCTGGAGAAGGTGTTCGCCAGGAAAAAGGTGGACATCAGATATATCATCTTGAGCCACATGCATAAGGTGCTCAACAACCCAACCAAGAACCTGCCGTACAACTGGCTCATCCAGAGAATCGTTGAGCAGTACGGGGTACCCATCTCTGAGAAAGAGCTGAGAATTGAAGAGTCGGCCAATGACGTGTACAACATGCTAAAGTGGATCAAATGGGAATCACCCAAGTTGGAGGGGAATGGGTCCGCAAGTCCAAGAAGCAAGCAGCACCTCCACCCCCCTCAAAGCCTCAGTGCAATATCCCAAAATTTGTATTTCCCTTTTTGATAATGTAATAATTTTGGATAATATTATTATATGAATATTTTGTTAAATTATGCAATGATGAGCGAAAGTGTGCACGAAAAGTTGAGGGTTAATGTAGGAAAAATGACATAAATGAGAAAAACTTAGGAAAAGTGCATAAGTGTTGGGTTGCGGACGCCGTGGTAGCTACAACGGCCGACGCGGACGAAAGGGCTTGGCGTCTGATTTGAATCTGTTCAAATCTAGTGTTTTGCGGACGATACTGAGGATGACACGGACGGGAAGAATGGCGTCCGTTTTGAATCTGTCCTAAATTCTGGACAATTCGGACGATGCGGACGAGAACTTTTGGCGTCCGAAATGAATCTGTCTTAGAATCTTGGGGACTTCCGGACGGTGCGGACAACATATGTGGACGATGTGTCACGTCCGCAATATCAAGAAATTTCAGAAAAACCCATTTTAAGTCCTTCTCTCTCTTCTGATTTCGTACTCTTCACAAAATTTTCACTTCCTTCCAACCTACCACTGCGATGATCAGGTCTTTACTACAGCTTGGAAGACACTTCCACATGGAATCATCTGAATGGGCCTCCTCTCTTTGGTATGTGTGAGGACTAGCTCTGTCCACTGCAATTTCAGTATATCCCCTGCAACAGCTTCCTCTCCTTCCTGCCTATAAATGGTAAGTTCATACTTTGGTTACTCTAGCCATACGACTTCAAAAGAGTGAAGTGTGAAAAGGGAGAGTATCGTGGGTGTGAAGGTTAGTGGGCAACCATTTCCTTGAAAGGATTTCGTGAAGAGTTGCTCCAACGAGAAGGTATTGTTGGACGTGGTTCTCATTGACTGTTGGTTGTGTGCTTTTGCTATTTCTGCTCGAGTTATATTTCAGAAGGATTTAAGGTAAGGATTTGGAATTTGATTTGGCCAGAAATGGCCCTACATTACGGGTCTTGAGTGATCTTGCATGGTTTGGAATGCCTTGGTTGATTTCAAATTGTTGTGGAACTCATTGCTTAAGGACAAAGTATGAACCTTTGGTTGTTAATATTGCTAAGCTATAGTTGAATTTGTTTCCTAAGTAAAAAGCATAAATTGTTGACTGAATGAGAAGAGTATACTACTGGACTGATGATGAGTAGATTCCCTAAGTACAAAGCATACGTTGTGAATTTAATAGAGTGATCTTGCATGGTTTGGAATGCCTTGGTTGATTTCTAATTGCTGTGGAATACATTGTTTAAGAATGAAGCATGAACTGTTGGCTGTTAATGTTAATGTTGTTAAGCCACTATTGGATTTGTTTTCTAAGTAAGAAGCATGAAATTGTCGATTGTATGAGAGGAGAATACTACTGACTGGTGACTAATGGATTGCCTAAGTAAATATGAGTGTTAGTTAATAGTAACGACGAGAATTAGTCCTTGATAATCTTTGCCAATAGAATATCGTTAGTGGTAAAACTGTCCATGTTCTAAATAAGCATGAAAATTTCTTGTATTCGCTTGTTTTGTTAATAGTAATGATAATGACATCTATGCTAAACGGTGATTTCTGTATGAGTATGTTGTGGTTTACTTTGTGGCATTCATGTATCATCCTAGGGCTTATGAATTGTTTACATCCTGCATGTCATACCTAAAATACGTAAATAGGCGTGTGGGGGTTCGGGTGAATTGTGACTTTCCATATGGTAGATTCCTCCCACGTAGCGAGTGGTAGGTTTAAGAGTTAGCTACGTGGATTCTAGGGTTCACAATTACCCCGTTCTAAAACCCCCAACGTCTTCAACAAAAGTGAGAATACCTGCTTGTGGAAACACCCCCGATGTATCTCCTTGCCGGAGTGACAGGTTAGGCCACATGACTCTAGGGAGTATTTCACCTCAACCTCCAGGAGAGAAACGGTTCTCTTCTGTAATGCATCGTATGTTCATGCATCATATGCATTTGCATTTATATTTTGATTTTTGCTGGGCGTTAGGCTCATTGTTTTTCCCGTAATGGAGGTGATGACTATAATGAAGAATTTGTGCAAGTGGAGGAGGAGGCGTTTCAGGATGACCCCTCGTGTTATCAACCGATTTGACCTGTTGGGTGCGAGTTACATATTTTGAGGGTTGATGGTATATTGAGTTAGGGGTATTTTGGTAATTTCAATATTGGTGTTTTGGATAATCGTATTGTAATAGGGACCTTAGTACTTTTGAAACCTTCTATATTTTATTTCGTAATCTCTCCGCGATTAGTTACTCTGATTTCTTTTACGTTCTCTAAAAATGGCTTTCAAATGATAAGTATTAAATCAAGCGAAAAATTTTTATTACGTATTTTAAATCAAATAAAAACATTTTTAAACAATTAAGGGGCGTTACACTCAGCATTCAGCCCCCTCAGTAGAACAGCCCCCTCCTCAGACATCTCACTTTACTTCGATGCCTGAGGAGACGTCTGCTTCGATGAGCAGGATGGAGGAGCTCCATCATATGGCCATGACCAGAGTGCAAATGATGGAGGAACACCTACAAATGCAACAGGTGCAAATACGAAGAGGGGAGGAGCTCACAGAAGAGCGCCATCACAAAGCAGAAAAGTGGCATATGCGAGCAGAAGAGAGGCACCGTGAGGTGGTGGCAGCACTTCAGAGACGTGAGAGGCAATTAGCCCGAACATCAACCTCGACATCGTCCTCTGAATCAACAGATGCCACATACCGCTTGTAAGTTATTTACTTTGTGTGCATAGTCCAGTCTTTGCTTTATTTGTGTTTGAGTAATGACGTGTTGTTGATTTGCAGCACCGATGCCGTAAGCCGCCAACCTGCACCTCCAACCGTGCCTGCCGAGGTGCAGGGGACCAATCAGTTCGACCCCTTAGAACTGCGCGCGTGGTACGTCTTTCATTTGGTTATATATGTATGTTTGTTCATGTTCATGCTTTGTTAGTCTGACGGCGTTTTGAAATTTTTGTTGCAGTCTCGGGATTTGATAGATATGTTCAAGAAATATGTCCAAGCAAATACTAGGAAGAACATAAGACGTGCGTAGTTCTTGGGGGAAAGGTGATCGATGATGATTATATCGTCACTAATATCATCTTCCCGGAGCAAGTCGGGACGCCAGATATAGTGAGAAGCCTTTTTTGTATGTTAGTGTATAAGATTTTATCTTAGTACTCATTCGAACTTATATGCAGTGCTATGCGGTCGACGAAGCAGCCGTATTCGCGTTTCATCAGGAAAACCGTATACTCTCATTAGGGTGAATTCACTTAAGTAACCATCTCGCTTCTCCGGGTTGATGGGGTGTTTACTGAAATCACCTAATGCGTTGTTTACCTGAAGCATAATTGTTTTATGTCCTCCGTTGACATGCACACTTAATTTGCTTACCAGCTATTGATGCCGAAATCAATCTCTGTCATCGTAGCTCCCACTAACAAAGAGCGGTATATATTTTCCCTTTGTGTAAATTCTTAATATTGCTTCCAGTGTATTTTACCGGCAATTGTTTCCTTTGCATTGCAGCCCATACGGCATCTTTCGGTGTACGAATGCATGGATGAGGGTGATTCGACAATGCACTATTCCAGAACAATTCCACGAGCACGACGCTGCAACCTTTGAGTATGAGGGTCCATTGTTCGACACAGCAGACAAAGTATTTTCCTTGACCCGCACTTATCTTTTGTGGTCAAGGATTTGCAACCGAAACGGACCAGGAAGAAGGCAACATAGTTTAGTTCAAGGATTTAGTTTATATTTACTGGATGAATGATATGTTTGGATGATACTGGAACTGTTTGGGATTTCTGCAGGATGTATGAGAATAACTTTAGGGGAGTCAAGAAACAAGGGAAACTCTGGCAAAATTTTTATAAGTTGGGGTGAGGATAAATAAAAAGTAAATCTTGTATGACCTAAATCAAGTACATAATTAAAGAAAAGTGTATGGACAAGCTTGGGTGAATTCAGTGCAACAATTTTAGCAAGCCGCAGCGGCTTGCATCACAAACCACGGTGGCTTGTCATGTCATGGTACCTGTAATCAAATTCCATGCACACTCCATAATCAAATGTATGGAACCAATATATGAATTCAAATTGCTGAAATGAAACAAATTCAAATTTATCAATTCAAACTTATAAAACAAATTCATATTTATCAATTCAAAATTTACAAATATAGCGTACAATACAATCACATATATATCAAACCTAATATATCAAACAAATGTATCACAAAAGGTTAAGGTTCATATTTGTGTACATTTGTGTTTGTGGACCTTGCGCATCAGACTCTTGCAGAACACATGCAAATGAAATTAGCATAGTTCAAATAACACTTGAAAACGTCAACGTGATAATGGGCTCACCTGCGTCTCAGGAACTCTATCAGAAACTGTCTCAGATACTCGTTCGGGGACTGTATCAGGGACTGTGGAAGGAATTGTCTTGGGGGCTGTCTCGGGGACTCTGAAACCCATAAATGTGCCCTCCGACCTTCTTCTGCCGGCTCTGCCTCTCCCTTTGTCGCCTCTGCCGATCCCTCCACTTGACTCGTCTCCACCTTCACAGGTGCGGGAATTGTGCCCTACACTCCCACACCAGCCACAAGTGATGTTCAGATGTCTTCTGGGTAGCACTGTCCGGCTTGGGGCCTCATCCACATCCCGTATTCTACGTTTACGGGGCCTTCCTGGAAGTTTATTAAATGGAGGTGAGATAATTGGATCAAGATTCGGCACAGAAGGCCACTCGATGGGTCCATTGATGGGGCAGACAAAGTGGGAGTACATCGCCATGTATGTTTCCCGGTGATAGCACACATACACAAATTCCTCAGGAGATCTCCTCGTGAAGTGAATGCAAGGGACTGCATGGACACACGGGATGCCGGTAAACTCCCACTGGTAACAGGTACAAGTATGACTGTCCAAATTGACAGAGTACTCTTCGTTACCGATGCTGACCTCAAACTGGGTAGCTCCTCAAAACTGGGGGCTCCAATTTCAACTGGCAAGTTGTAGTTTGGCGAGCCGGTTGCTGATCATTGGACACAAAAGGTCCATCGAGCGAGCCATCTTTTCATTTTTTTTTCACGATTCTACCCATAATGCCCTTTCGAATGATCTCGAACATACTTAGAATCGGTTTGTCTTGGACTGGTAGGATGCAGGCATTGAAGGACTAGCTCAAGTTGTTGAGGCTTATGTCGCACTTTGGGATGCAGCAAAAAGTATGTTTGGCCCAACATGTCACATCTATTTCTCGTAGATAGTTGTGGGCCGCCGGGTCAAACAAAATAACTTGGTCATCTCTTTCTCAAATTGCCTCACAGTTGTGGCTCTAGATATGGCCCACATTGCATCATTTAACAACCTGCCTTTAAATTGTTTTTGAAAATTGCCATACAGGTGTTGGATGCAAAACCGATGGTCCACTTGCCCTGCCACTTCTCTGACAGCTGGCACTAGCCCATGCAAATATTCATAATATGAGTCAGACATTGGTACAAAATGCATAACATAAACACAGAAGGCAAAAGCAATCAACCGCACCTTTTGTCGGTCAGAAATGATTGTTCATCCATTGTCAGATGGGGTGTTTAGATCGTCGAGCAACAATTCAAAAAACCAGCTCCACGTAGCCTTATTTTCTGCTTCAACCACTGCTACAACAACCGGATACATTCCATTATTCCCGTCAATGGTGACAGTGGAGAGCAGCTGGCCCGGAGTCGCTCCCTTCAAGTGGCAACCATCTAAACAAAGAACCCATCTACCGCAGTTCCGCACAGCCCTCTTGCATGTATCCAAGCACATGTACATCCTTTTAAATACACTAATGTCAAGGTCAACACGCAGTGAACTTCCAGGATTTGACCTCTGAATCTCCTCGGCATAGGACCATATGAGCTTGTATTGCTCATTGTCATCCCCTTCGTTAATTTTTTTGGCCGCATTTCTCGCCCTTCTAGCAAGGCTGAGTGTGATGTTGACGTTGAAGTCCTTCTTGACTGTCTCAATTATGGAAGATAGGTTTCAGTCGGCCTGACTTTTAAATCTGTCTAAGTAATGCATTGCCACCTATTTGACAGTGGCATGACAACTTTCCATCTTTCTAGAGCAAGTGTGAACGTCATTGTAGAACTTTATTTGAAACGTCATTTCACCTTGCATTTTTGTGGCGTGCAGCCGCCACGTGCATCTTTCTTGGCAGGCAGCTCTCAACCAATGAGCGTCAATGTGAGTGAATTTTATCCCGTACCCATTCTTCAATGCATCATCGAAAATTTCTTCTCTAATTTTTTTCAATGAACTGTACTTTTTGCCAAGTCTCATACCAGCGAATGTGTAATGCCCCGTTAATTTAAAATCATTTTTAAATTGATTTAAAATCTGTCATAAAATTTTTTGCTCGATTTATTTACTCGTCATTTGAAATCCATTTTTAGAGAACGTAAAATCAGAATAATTAATCGCACAAATGTTACAAAATAAAAATAGAGGGTTTCAAGTGCAATGTTTATCAAAAAACACTAAAGTCCCCATTACAATACGAATATCCAAAACACCAACAATGAAAATTATCAAATACCCCTTAATCAAAATACCATCAACTCTCAAAATATGTGATTCGCACCCAGCAGGTCAAATCGGTTGATAACACGAGGGATCTTCCTGGAACACCTCTTCCTCAACTGGCACATCATCTTCATTATATTCATTACCTACATTATGGGGAAAACAATGGGCCTAATGCTTAGCAAGAATCAGAATAATAAATGCAATGCTTATGATGGATCATTCGATGCATTACAAAAGAGAACCGTTTCTAGTCTGAATGGTTAAGGTGGAATACTCCTTAGAGTCATGTGGCCTAACCAATCACTCCGGCGGGGAAATATATCCATCGGGGGTGTTACCACAAACAGGTATTCTCACTTTTGTTAAAGACGTTGGGGGTTTCAGAACAGGGTAATTGTGAACCCTATAATTCACGTAGCTAACTTCTAAACCTACCACTCCATATGTGGGAGGAACTTACCGTATGGAATGTCACAATTCACCCGAACCCCCACACGCCTATTTACGTATATTAGGATGACATACATAATGTAAACAAGTTTATAAATCCTAGGATGATGCATGAGTGCTATAAATAAATGACAGTATGTACATTCAAGGAAATCACAACTCAACATAGTCATTATCGATGCTACAACTAGACAACAATTAACAACATAAGAGTGTGATATTATCGATATTGCTACTCTCAAAACAATTGAAATTGGCAAGTAAGTATCTTCTTTAGTGTTTGTTTCAATTGTTGAGAGCAAGGAAAAGACAGATTTAGGTCCAGCTTTAACAACTTCAACAACTATCAGCAGGTTTTTTAAATAAATACGAGTTATCACAATAGCTGCATTTGATAATAACTAATCATGCTAGTTGACAACTTTCAAGAATTATTGAAAGACAGTTTGCACCACTAATCTCCTTTACTAACTCTCCAGTTTCATCACAGCAGTTTAGTAGTACAAGATGATATTAGTCACACTTCAAATCTCACTTCATCATGCTTTTCACTATCCAATTTCAATGAATAACTAAACATACTAATTGATAGTTTCCATCAAATGGCGAGAGGCAGTTGTATTATGAAAGCTACTAGTTCTGCATTATTTCAGTTCAGTTTATGCTTAACACCAAGAAAACAATTTGCTTCACTAAACCTTCTTGATGCTTATTTCTTACATATGGTTCAACTATTAAGAGCATACATTTAAAGCAGAACTAAACTCAGCATTTCAACTACACTTATCATATCAAACCATCAATTCACAGTAGTTCAACAACATCCACAAACAACCCGTAATGTAGGGCCATCCTTTGGCCGACAAAATTCCAAATTCTTACCTTATTCTTCTAGTAGCTAACAACAACCAAATCTGTAGCCAAATAGCAAACCAGAGAAGGTTTCTCCAACTATCCACACTTCACACGTTCCCTTCCAATCTTCATGGTGGAAAGTTCTTTACAGTACCCTTCAAAGAACTTCACTGATTTGATCAAACACTCACACATACACTCCTTCCCACTTGCTCACCAAACCATTTCACAGCAGGAGTTCACTTCCTCACTCAACATAGCTTCTAGAGTAATTGCAATGCAAGGGACTTACTACTTATGGATGGAGGGAGAGAAAGGAAGGACTGAGTAGCTACAGGGAGTAGCTGGAACACTGCACTGCTGAGGCAACCACCCAGAGGATAATCACACACACCAATAGGAGGAGGTCCACTGGAAGGAGGCCACGTGGAAAGCTCCCACACTGATGGGAGAGGTCTAGACTTCGCAGGGGAGGTCTGGAGAGAGAGGGAGTTGTCGATTTTTTGCAAGAAATCGAAAGAAAGAGACGATTTTAAAATGGGTTTCTCGAAATTCCATGATGTTGCGGATGAGTCGAATCGCCTGCAGTCCTCGTCCGCATCGTCAGAAAGTCGATTTGGGACGAGAAAATGCATCCTTAGCCTTTGTCCGTACCGTCCGCAGGTGCCTTTCGGACACGACATGTCGTTTGCATGTATCGTCCGCATCGTCCGAAAGCGTCCAGGATTTAGGACAGATTCATTCGAACGCCATTTGGTTCCCGTCCGCAATCATCTGCATCGTCCGAATTGTCCAGAATTTAGGACAGATTCATTCGGATTCTGCCTTGTGTCGTCCGGACCTCATCCGAAAACCCAGCAGTGTACATTTTTCTCACTTTTACACTTAGATTAATTTTCCAATATTAACCCTATATTTTCTGTGCACAATTTAATGCGTATCTTCGAATAAGATGATATAATATGCATATGTATTAATTATCAAAATTTATTACATCAAAGCACGGGGAAAAATATATTTTTGGGGTATTACAGAATGTGAATTGTGCTTGTGGTGGGTGTCTAGACCTACTCTCGGCCATGTCAATGTCATCGTCGCTAGTGGATTGACATAATGAACGGAGGTCCTCATCATCCTCCTCGTGTAAAGTTGCTGAGACAGAATGCAACACAATTGTAACTTCATTTCCAATTCCACGTACCTCATTCTCAATGGCTAAAGATGTGGTGGCTGTGGGCCACACTTCAAGTTGACGGTTAATAACAGATTTTTCAACACTCAAAGACGCTATTTGCTTTTCAACAAATCAACTTTGCCAAAATTTTGTTATCTTTAGCTCTCAGAATTCTCTAGGATTCCCTAATCGCTGAAAAAATGTTTGAGATTATCGCGAGGAGTTTGTTGGCTACTTATACAATTCGAAGCCGATCTTGGGACACCGCGGCGGTGTCTCAAAACGCCGCGGCGGCGTCCCAAGAGACCGTAGTGTCCAGGCCAAATTTGACATTCTTTTCTTGGAAAACCATGGCACCGTGGCGTGTTATCTACGAACTCCAGCGGCTCCCTGTCAACTTGTTAACGACAAACGTGATAGCGATGTTGGATTTGTCATTTTCTCATACGTCAGTGATTAATTTGTTAGAAATTAAATCATAGTGGTTAACTTGTCATTGATCACAAACCACGATTCTTAATTTGTCATTTTCCCTTAATTATAATACAACACCTTAGGTTTTTTCAATGGTGGGTAATTTATTAATTAAGTATTAAACTATAACATTTTATTGACAATGATTCTTTATTTATACAAGGGAAAATGACAAATCAACCATCGTGGTTTACTATCAATGACAAGTCAACCACTGTTGTATATTTTCTAACAAGTTAACCACTAACGTATGAGAAAATGACAAATCCAACATCGCACTCACGTTTTCCATTAACAAACGGCGTCCAGGCAAAAATGAACCTAGACACCGCAGCGTCCAGGCAAAATGGCCTGGAAGCCGCAGGCAAAAAAGGCTTGGATGCCGAAGCGTCCAGGCAAAAATGGCCTGGACGCCGCGGCGTCCAAGTCTCTTTTGGCGTGGCGTCTCTAGAACTCTCTATTTTTCATTCATGGCAACTTTACAGTCTGTAACGGTTCTCGATCAATTGTGTTTCATGGTTACTTCGAATTCTTTATGTATATGTTTTACGAATGCATTGTTTTTATTGGTTTTTTGACCTCTGCACCTTCAAACGACCATAACTTTTGCTACGGATGTCGGAATTGGGTGCAGAAGGTATCAAATCGAAGCTCTCTCAGAGCTCTATCATTTATTATTAGGTAAACCCCATGAACCCCCTTTTTCGGCCCCAAAATCATTCGTTTAAGCCCTCAAATTTGTGATCAAACATTTTTCCAGACCAAACATTGTTTGATCGCAAATTTGAGGGCTTAAACGATTGATTTTGGGGCCAAAAAAGGGGGGGTCATGGGGTTTACCTGATAAAAATGATAGAGCTCTAGAGAGCTACGATTTGATACCTTCTGCGCCCAATTCCGACATCCGTAGCAAAAGTTATGGTTGTTTGAAGGTGCAGAGGTCAAAAAACTAATAAAAACATTGCATTCATAAAACATATACATAAAGCATTCGAAGTAACCATGAAACACAATTGATCGAGAACCGTTGTAAAGTTGCCATGAATGAAAAATAGAGAGTTCTAAAGACGCCACGCCAAAAGAGGCCTGGACGCGTTGCTTGGACGCCGTGGCATCCAGGCCATTTTGCCTGGGGCATCCAGGCCATTTTGCCTGGACGCCGTGGTGTCCAGGTCCATGCGTCCAGGCATTTTTGTTAATGGAAAACGTGAGTGCAATGTTAGATTTATCATTTTCTCATACATTAGTAATTAATTTGTTAAAAAATATATTACAGTGGTTGACTTGTCATTAATCTCAAATCACGATGGTTGATTTGTCATTTTCCCTTTATACAAATAAAAAAAAAGTGAGACTTGGAGTGGACGGCTCCACTGGTGGGGAAATGCGAATCTAAGTGGTTTTCTTGGTCCAAGTCTATACAGTAGAAACTAGAAACTTTTCTGGGTCTAACGGGCTTTTTCTCTCGTTGGTTCGTTGGCGGTGTGGTGTTGCTCGATCCGAGCAGCGCTGCGGTTTTTTGATCCTCATGGCTGCTCCTACGATGAGGATTGTGTTTGGACTTCTTGCTTTTGTCACTGTTGGGATGATCATCGGTACTTGCTTTTATTTTGCTTTCATTCTCCGATTTATGTCTTTCCTTTTTTTTTTTTTTGTTGTTTACATTTCCTCTGTGTTATTTGGAAAAAAATTGTGTGGAATAGGAATTCGGAACTGAAAGTTTCCTAGACGTCATTGTCGTCGCTTTTTCTTGGTTTAGTGATTTTGTTTGCTCATATAGCTGAATGGACTAAACGCTGGTATCTTTTGTCTAAATATAGATTGAAGCTCTTAGTAATCCTCTACAATCATAGAAATACTAGAACATGAATCTGATCTTTCAGGCATGGTATTTTTTATAAAGTTCATCCGCAAATACTCTTCAAATCGGTAGATTTGTCATATTTTCTCGAAAAAAAAAACGATAATAGCAGTTAAATTCTGTGGAGTGTTTTTTTTGGTTGCCCTTAATTCTTACTAATCTAATTCCCTGAAGACGTGCGATTCTGATGCAAATTGAACTTCTTTGAATTGCCACAATGCAGGCGCTTTGTTTCAATTAGCATTTATACGAAGATTGGAGGACTCATATGGTATTCTTCTTTGTTATCTGTTCATGAACTTTATTTACTCATATGTAGTTTGTAACTTTTTTAATCACCAAGTGTGGGTTTTAAAGTATAACTTCCTTCAATCACTGAATACTCTGCATTTTGACTCATTAGGAGCTGATGTGGTACTTTTTATAAATACAATGAATTTGATCACTCAAAATGTCAATGCATTTTTAATATAAAGCCTCAAAATTTTGTTTCATTTCCATCCCTAATAATATCATTATATTTCTCATTTTTTCTCTTAGAATATAGTTTATTTTTACTTTTAAAATATAGATATTTCAATTGTTTTTTTTTTTTTATCTAAGAAGCAATTTTGTAATTCATTTTTTGTAATGTCATTTAGTGAAACAGAAGCAAACTGCTGTTTGTTGTATTGCTCAAACGATGATTCTTGTTAGCATCATCATTCCTTGGGTGGGTTGTCTTCAAGTTAGACCATGTTTAAATAATTTATTCTTGATAATATCACGAAAACGAAATGTTTTCAGTTCTTAGTATCCATTTTTTTTAATTAAGTGAAACCTGCTTATTCTCAATATCATACGAAGGAAAAGTCACCTAAACTGTGTACGTGCAGTCATATTACCTCTATAAGTAATGCAAGTACAAATTAAATCATGTATATTTAACATGGTGTCAATTTGAAGAAGGAAACCGGATTTGGAAGAGACTAACCTAACAATATGTGCATGTCTTACATGAAAGTAACCCCCACTAACGAATACATAAAATAAATTCATTTAATGTGCTAAATGTGATTCTGTTTCTTATTGTTCTAAAGTTATTTCAGTAATATGTACATACTTATTTTGGGAGAATTTTATTATCCTCCCTTCTTCACCATTTTTATTCTTCAATACAATTTTCTCTCGAAAGAGAAAGAAAAGAATTTTTTTCCAATAGAAGCAACTATGCTTGGATTGGAAATGTCCTTTGATTCTGTGCAGTGCAACGAAATATGAAAACAAATAGTTAGTTTCCTCATAGCAGGCCACTAAACCAAAGTACATTTCTTGTATCATGCTTAAACAATCGCAATTCAAGGTCAATTCTTTCGCATGTAATGTACAAAAAAAATATGACAAGTAGTATTCTCTCCATTGTCTAATGGACCAAAAAGAAATACAAGAATCATTTTATTTCCTTTTCTAGTTTAGGTTGCATACGTTTGTATCTTTGCAGCTAAACCATTGAACGATTATTATAATCTATGTTTACTAAAGTCTGTTATTCTGATAATTTTCGAATTGACAGATTATCTTCTGCACTCTGCTTATCATTACATAATTTCTTATCATTGATTTATTTATTTTTCATCTATGTTTTATTATACTTGTAATGATTCTGATGTTTCTCTGTAGGATGGCCATAGTCTGTTAACTTGTTTTTTCTTGCTTTAATGACCTTCTGAGTGACACAAGTCATTGCATGTTAGAGAGAGGAGGAAAGCATATTATTAATACAGATAGTATTATATTCACAATTTCCATATGCATTTACTTATCATGTCAAAGTCTTATTTTTAATTCATGTCATTTGTAGGCACAGAATTTCTATCCTCTAGAAGACTGCAAACAAAATTATCTGATAGTTATCTTCAGTTTCCGAGAGGTCGGTGTCTTGGCATTTAATAGTTTCTGAAGAAACTCTATTTTTTCTTCTGTAATTGAGTTGGAAATAAGAAACATCACATTTCCATTAGGTTATCTATTTTTAACATTTGGATTTTTATATGTTCATGAAGTTCAAATACTACCCTTTTTAGATGACCCCTTAAATTTATTTGCCTTTTAATGTGTAACTGGTTTTAGGGTGATACAAATTTTGAGTAGAAATTTTTACGAAGTAGAAAGGATAATGATACCACATGATGATACCTTGTAATACAAATTTTGTTTCCTATATAAAAAATAAAATTACATCAAAATGACACCTCTGGACGAAGGCTTGATCAGAGTGTGAAGATCCTCAGGCTTACTTTTTATTTAAAATTCAAAAGTTAACTATCACGCGCTTACCTTTAGTGTATATATCTTCTCCTTTATGAGCATTCTTCTCTCCCTGATTAACTAAACTGTTGACTAGGTGATAATTCATAGGGTGTGGAAATAATACGTAGTAAAATGTAATTGACGCAGTAAAACTGTAAATATAAATAAAACAGTTGTTGTGGAAATGATAGCTAGAAGGCAGAAAATATATCATGATTTGCTCAAAGTTCTAGCTAAGTAAAAGAAAAAATTTTAAGTTCTTATCTTTGTGAATCTGAAGGTGCTCAATACAGGGGAGTTCGAAAGATTCTTGTTTCATAGTGTACGCTTTAATATAATTTTTCTTGCTCTCATTTTGTGGTTTTCAGGTATTTCTCAATGGGATAATGATAAAGATGCAGAAATTTTACGTCTTGGATATGTATGCTTATGGCTTTTTTTATACCTTTCAATCATAA
Organism: Begonia loranthoides; assembly: GCA_022433065.1. Lineage (NCBI taxonomy): Eukaryota > Viridiplantae > Streptophyta > Magnoliopsida > Cucurbitales > Begoniaceae > Begonia > Begonia loranthoides. The sequence goes on from CM039469.1 coordinate 5,869,882, forward strand.
TGATTCTCATCGATGATTTTTTTTAAAATTTAACATGCCCATTACGAATGGCACTATTCAATATTTAGGAGGAAAAAGTTTCAATGTTTTGAAGAACTGAGTAGTACAGCAATAAATCAGATTGCATAGGCAGAAGAAGATCGACACTTAAGTGGAAAACCTGGAAAGGAAAATCATCGGAACTTCAAAATTTTAAAAGTAGTTGCTGAATTATAATATTAAGCTGCTCTATCCGTGATATAATGCGCAATTTAAATTTTCTAACAAAATTAATACCGATTTCATGCACATATGAACATCGTTTATTCTTTTTTTATCCTTAGAAACTTTCTAACTTATCAATTGAAAAAAAAAACAGAAATTTCAAATTTATTGATTTTATTATTCTTTACTTTGCGATGCTGCTTGATCAGACATGCCAACGAAGAGTTTTTTCTCTTTAATCTGTTTATACAGGTTAAGCCTGAGATAATTAGCTGGTCACCACGAATAATTGTACTTCATAATTTTTTGAGCACGGAGGTATGCATATTTTGTGTAATATCAAGATCCAATGTACATACATTTTATTGGACCTTTGACTAATATTCCAGATGAACTTTTTCTTGTTTGGTTGGCCATTGTCAATTTGATTTGTAGAAAAATAATTATCTAATACTTACATAAGGTATGCCATCAAGATCCAATGTACATACATTTTATTGGACCTTTGACTAATATTCCAGATGAACTTTTTCTTGTTTGGTTGGCCATTGTCAATTTGATTAGTAGAAAAATAATTATCTAATACTTACATAAGGTATGCTTATGCTGTATTTTAAAATCAGGATTCTGTTCTTTAAAACAGAAAAAGTGGAAGCAATGAAAATGTTATTTATTTGCAAACTGGACAACAAAAAAGTTTTTTTTGGTAACAATGTTAAAATGTTTTCATAAAAATTCTAAAAAAGTAATTTTCAGGGGAACAGTTGAGAAGTTTATGGAATAACTTTTTTTTTTCTGTTCGGATTTTTATATGATTTCTTGAAAAAGTTTTAGAAAATATTTCCATACGTACCTTTTACTAGTTTTGATATTGTTTGTAAACTTAGAAGAATTTGTGAGATTTTATTAGGATGATAGTTTTTTGTTTCTTCAGGAATGCGACTATCTTAGAGCTATAGCTCTTCCTCGCCTTGAAATTTCCACTGTTGTTGATGTGAAAACAGGGAAGGTACATATCAATGTTTCCTTGGTAGCATTATTGGTTTTAATAATAGAATTTTGAATCAATGCACTAGATTTTTGTTCATCATTTGCTGTAATAATATTTGGGGTAAAATATGAAAGTTATGTTTTTCTTTTTGTTTACATCACTTACATGGGGAACTAGCACATAAAGGTGCATTAGCTCCAAAGAAATCAACTTTACGAGACACAAATTAAATTTGAAAGGTGTTCAAGCCGTTTTAAATTACACATAAGTTAGTTTGATGATCTTTATATAAGAAAAAATATTTGTGTGAGAACACATAAGCGCGTGCTAAAAAATTTATGAATCGGGAGGATAAGCCACCATTCTTAAACGAAAAACCTACTAATTTAAGATAATACCACAAAGGATTATCCTACCAGAATCGTAGTGGCTAAAGCCTGTCTTGCAACAAATTACATAACCTTCTGCTATGAAAGATCTGTGGTAAACCAGTTTGTAAAGTAATGAAAATTAAAAAAAAAATAATATACTGTTGTAAAAGGAAAATGATGATGACACGACTACTAAGGAGTTTAATGAACCGATCAAAATATCATTTGGACCAGTTACAAGAGCTAGAGTTAACAATTCAAAGAAGAACTCAATCATTTAATTCAGAAGCTTCAAGAAGAGGAGTTGAAAGTGACCATTAATGAGGAACGTCAAAGATTGGTCCACATAATCAAAGTTAGTGAAGATAAAGTGCAAATATTATCTAAAGCACTTTAGAGACCCTTATTTTAGTGCATTGCGGTTACAAAAGCCATTTAATACAATTAAGATTATTGTGGTTACCAAAATAAAGACATTTTATTAGGTGGATGTTACCAATCTTTTATGGCATAAAGGGTTTTTACTATTGTACGAGGTTATAAGTCTATTAGACAAAAAGTCATTAAGAGAGTATATAATTATTAGAAACTCTTCTTTGTACTTTAAGCTTATAAATAGACATGCAAGAAAGAAATGAAATCAACTTATCATCCACATTTGAGAGAATTCTCTTTTTGTTCTTTAAAATTTTTTGACCTTATCCATGTAGTTCTTGTGGCGTTCCTCCTCAACTTATCAAACGGTTCTTCCATCGTCGTTTGTGGCGTTTCCTTTATACCAAATTTTTTGCTTCAATATAAGCAACGAGTTGCAGTTTCCATATAAGTCCATTTTTTTATACCAAGGTCCTTGCTTCGATATGAGCAACGGATTACGGTTCTATACAAGTTCACTTTTCTTATACCAAGGTTCTTGCTTCGATATAAGCAACGTGTTGCAGTTTCCATCAACATTAAATTATAGCCGATCTTAGAAGATTAAGATACAGATTTTCTCTTATTCTTGGAATAATCTATATTTAAAAGAGTTGGCATGGTAATTCTTTTGGATAAGTTAGTAAACCCAAATTAAAAAAAGAACAAGAAAAACACTCAAGGAGGTAGTAAACCTTGAAAAGAAAGAGGGAACGATAGAAAAGTTTAGGTGCTTAGATCTTGATTTTGACCTTTGTATAAGTTGTTTACTATAATGTATCAGGATGATGCATGCAACTTCCCTATAAACTAATTGCCTATTGTCTTTCTTAAGAAATAAGAATCAAAGAAGATCACACGAATTATCAGTGTTAGCACTTTTTGATATGGGAGTGTACTGGTTTGGGTGTATACTTGATTATATTTAAACCACTTATGCATGTTTGCATTTCGTGTTTGTTTTCTCGGATTAGATACTTCATCTTATTAGCATGTTGTAATATTTATTTATTTAATGAAAACCATGTTGAATATTTCTTAATTAGTGGTTTTTGTAGGCGATTGGCATTGGATTTCTTTTCATTCCTGTTTTTTAATAGTTCGAAAGATTTTAGATAAGAAATCTGATACGAGCACATACTATTAATAAAACGATGTATGAAAATACGAAATATTATAGATGTTCGAAAGGTCTGCTGCTGACTCTTCTTTTTAAAAAACTCATTCACAAAATACTTTTCTTGATGTTCGTTTTACACCCTCTTTTCATTTCTTAAATAAAAATCTTATAGTGAATGCTAAAAGACAACAATTTAAAACATACAATTTTACTCCACTATATTTAATAAACACACATTTTCACTTCATTATATTTAATTCTAAAAATATTTTTTACAATATTCTAAATTAAATGCTAATTATATGAATGAGATCTATCAATACCCGCTGCCCAATATGCTCATTGTCCTCAATGTGCAAGATTTTGAATTGTGTTTTCCACAAAAGCCTTAGTTGTTCAACAGAATATACAAAAATGAAGTGGACGTCTTTGTCCTTTTGTTGGTCAGATTGGAGGTGAAAACTCCTTTCTCTAGGTTCTTCCTCCACCTTAGATCGATGCCGACCTCCTCTCACCGAGCCGTCCACAGTTAAATCATTGGGATTTGTTGTTGCGAGCCTCGATCCGTCGATCTTCACGCTCAACCCTTCACCATCTTTCTCGAAGTTTTTTCTTCGCCAATAGTCGATGTCAGCCGAACATGATAGAGTTTTGACGCTGCCCTTTTTTTCGGCAAGCTCAGAACTTCTTCCCGTTCGGACTCAGCCTCTTTGCCTACCTCCAGGTCCGATTCTCGCTCCTCGGCCTTTCGCTTACTCGAGCCACAAAACTTTGGATTCCACCTCCCTATTAATATGTTGAGAGAGAATGCAGCCACTCCCAGATTGAAGCAATGACTATTTTCAATTCCCCTGTCTCGTGGGAAATTTCTTCACTAAACAACCCCATATCCAACGAACTTGGTCGAGTTTCTTGCGGAGCTGACCCAATTCATTCTCTCAAGAATATTTTTGTTCTGATATCATTGATACGAATCTCATACTATTAATAAAATGACGTATGAAAACACAAAATATTGTAGACGTTTGAGAAGTCTGCTAACTCTCCCATTTAGAAAACTTCTTCACAAAATATTTTTTTTTATGTCCCTTCCACACCCTTCTTAAATAAAAATCTTCTAGAGAATGCTAAAAGAAAACAATTTAAAGCACACTTTTTCTTCCACTATATTTAATAAACACAGTCTTTCACTCCACTACATTTGATTCTAAAAATATTTTTTAGAATATTTTAAATTAAATGTTAATTAGTTCAATGAGGTCTATCAAAATCTTTCTTTTCATTGTATTTACTGTTATAATTGGGATCTAAAGAAGTTTTCATATCATTTTTTATGAAAATGAAAAATATTTATAGTTCTTTTTTACATTTTTATCATAATTTGGAATGTAAAAATCATTTTCAAACCAACTGACCAAAAAATTTAATTTCTCAATAAATTACTCTGAATGACCACTAGTTGCTAGATGATAGTGTTTCATTGCCGCGAAGTGGCGTCTTTCATAATTTGAGTTTTCGATGCCTCTGCTGTAGAAATTATAAATGACCATCTTTTGGAACTTCTTTTAGGGAATGAAGAGTAATGTCAGAACTAGCTCTGGTATGTTTTTAAGCCATGCAGAGAGAAAGTATCCCATTATAAAGGTAATATAGGTGTCAGTTGTTTTTCAGTTTTGATGATCTAAAGCATTATTCCTTGATCGGGTTTCAGCTGCTGCAAAAAATTCAAAATGTTTTTTCCTGGCTTTGACATTGCTATTGATGTGATATTCCTTGTGCAGTGTGGTTGGACTTTATTGTTCTCGGCCTTTGTTCAATTCATAACTTTATTCTTATCCAGAAAAAGGATTAGAAAAGCCATTCTAATTTTTGACTGGCCTTAAACATTTCCTAAGTGAAAAATATAAAAAATGATTGCCTACAATAATAGTTGCTAACTTCATAAGAAATTTTACGAGACTTATTGTTCATCTCCTAAGCCAGTTCCTAGATATTGCTGTGTTTACAAAGAGATGACATATTTTCTTGTAAAATTGATTGAAGAAACAAAGTTGTGTGAAATAGTTTAGTCGTCACACTTGCACATTGTGTCAGTTTGTAAGAAAATCATCCAAATATGGCTGTTACTGACCTTTATGTGAGGACTTTATGAATTTGAATGTTGCTCTTTGACTTTGTGTTTGACTAGAATGATGCAATCTGTGGAATGAGACTATCAGTGCTTTTCTGTTCTTATTATCCTCCGTGCTTTGTTTTTTTAGTCTTTGCCCTTGCATTGTGGTGGACGTTTTTCAGCATGTGTTCAATATGCAATGTACATATGCAAACTATTGGCGTAGTAGTGTTCAAATTCTACAAATTCTGTTTAATAGTCTAACTTGACAATTTGTTCTAATATATGATGTTTTCTTTTATTTTTGGTTGAAATATTTATCTTCCAGGCGATTGAAAAACGCATATCTGTCTATGCTCAAGTACCAGTAGAAAATGGGGAGCTCATCCAAGTTCTAAGGTGTGATTCGAAAATCTTTTTTAAATATTTCTGACCTGAAAAGTGTATCCTCCTTTCTCAAGGCTAACGTCTACAGCAGCACAGGTATGAAAAAAGTCAATTCTACAGACCCCATCACGACTATTTCTCCGATACTGTAAGTTATCTTTTTTTTTTTCTTTAAATAATTGAAAATCTTAACAACTATTATTATCCTTCTTACTAGTTGTTATTATTACAACTTCCAGTATGATAGAGAAGCCATTTATCTTGTATGTTTTCTATGTAGTTTAACTTGAAACGTGGCGGCCAACGAATAGCGACTGTTCTTATGTATCTAAGTGACAATGTTGAAGGTGGAGAAACCTATTTCCCACAGGTAATTTCTCTTGCCTAGATACTTAATCACTATTTCATTACTTATTGATCATTGAGATGTATTTTTCCTTTGGATTCTGTGTCAGAAAATGTAACTATAATTGTCTTGATTGCTTCTTTTTTTTAATAAGAAATTAAATATATTTATAGAGAGAAGATACTAAGAAGAGAATGGAAGAACCCTTCTTGTGAAGAAAACTTTCAATTTATAGCAATTTCTCTTTAATTAGAGAGAACAAAACTAAAAAGATAAATTCTATAAAATTTCGAACAATAAGTTTATTTAGTAATAATGAAATTAATATTTTCCCAAAAGTTTGTAATTGGTTTTTTATTATCGAAGATAACAGCATTGCGATGCAGCCAGTTGACCCAAAAAATAGTCAAAATTTCTAATCTCAACATTAACTTTCATTTCTTAAATACTTCATCCCTATTAAAGATCTCAAGAAAGAAACTTAGAATGTCATAACGCATATACGTAGTTTTATTGAAGAGAAAAGAATTGCCTGCAAATGTTTCTATTAAGCTCACAATTAGTCATAATATGAGTGTTAGTTTTCTCATGCAATTTACAAAAATGACAATAATGCAAGGAAAAAACCAAGAAATGATTTCTCTTCTAGATTCAATCACAAGGATATAAGTTTTCATGTATAAGAATTGAAGCAAAAACTTAGATTTTAGATGAGACTCATTTCTTTCAAACAAAGTCAAAAAATGAGAAATTCATAGTAGAAGTAGAAGTAGAAGTTAGTTGAGAGAAGAAAGATATGTAAGAAAAGTTTGTTGAGGGTCAAAAGTCATCTTCTGGTGTCGATAATGCTCATTCTTGGAGAGAGAAGAAATAGCCGCATGAAAAACATAAAACTCAATAAGCTCAGAGATATTCATCTTTCTTCGGAAGAAAAGATGGTAAAGAATGTGAGCTTTATCCGTGTAAAAAAAAGTGGCATTTGAAAATTTTTTATTACAAGGCAAGCGATAAATGCCTAGCAATTGAATCCACCTATTTTTCCAAAGCCAAACCAAGGCTCTCTTCCTCACTTTAAAAGCAATGCAATATTGTAAAGATGAAAAACAGAGAGAAACATTTGGGGTGTGTAAACCGAATCGGAACCGAAGAACTGAGCCAGAACCGGTCAATTCGGTGTCATTCAGTTCGGTTTTGCACACTAAAAAACTGAACCTCAGTTCATTTTGATAAAAACCGAATATTTTGGTTCGTTTTTCAGTTTTGGTTTCTCAAAACAAAAAAACCGGAACCGATTGTATTTTAGGTCTCCTCGCCTTCCTCTCCTTGTCTCTTCGTTCGTCATTTCGTCTTCTACTCGTGCGGCTTGCGGTGCCCGAATTGATCAGTTCCTCGTCTCTTCATTTCGTCTTCTCCAGCGCGAAAATCTGCACTCGCTGCTTTGCTGCTTCGCCTAAAGTAGTAAACTTCAAAGTTCAAGTCGTCGGTAGTCGCTGCTCTGCTTCTCGATCGCTGTCTCTGTCCCCTCGAAAATTCATGTCACCTAATTGGGCGCTAGTCGGCGAGTCGCCTCTCGTTCGCCACACAATTTTCCGTTCGGCTCCGGTGCAAATTTGCCTCTCGGTAATATTTATGGTTTTCCATGAAATTTGAGATTTGTATTTTGTAGAATACGGTGGCTACTGGATTGATTATTTGTTCTATTAGCTTGATTATTAAAAACATCTTACTTTGACCAATTGTGATGTTGCTCATTCAATCAAAGTAGCATAAAACTGTGCCTAAACCGAGCATGAAACATCACAATCACTGGATAAAGTAGCATTGAAAAATTGTGATGTTGCTCATTCAATCAAGTAGCACGTTTGACAAATTGTGTTGTACTGTTGTTTATAAAATTTTCAACAGTTTCCATATTCCATTAGCTTGCTTATCCAGTGACATGAAACTGTGAAAGTGAAACAAGTGAAAATAAAGGGAAAGGTCAAACACGAATGTCAGAATGGTGATGACTGTTTAATGTTATTGCTTTTCATGGTGCTCATTTAAGTGTATATTGCTTTAGATTCAATTTTCAATGGAACTTAATTTCATTTTTTAATCTTTCGAGTTTTGAAGTGTAAGGAACATGCAGAAGCAAAACACCCAAAATCTGATATTCAAACTTGTTTCCCTCATCTTAAGAACTGATATGATAGAGTGGTGATAAGGATTTGAAGACAAAAGGTTGAAGATCTCACATCTTGTTCTACTTATTTAAGTATGGGTTAACTCCAACTTAATCCTTTGGATTGATGAAATTGGTTGCTTCAAACTGCTGCAGGGTATATATATCTTCAGTGTCATTCTCTTGTGTGGTGGTTTCTTGTTCCTCCTTCCATACGCCTACTAAGAATGATGGTTCAAAATTAAAAAAGATCAGAGTATATAAAAAAAAATTTAATTAAAAAAAATTAAAAGAGAGAAAACTGGAATCGAATCGGAACCAGAACCGAAATTCTGGTTCGGTTTCAGTTCGGTTCTGGTTTCCCCTATAGCCGGTTTCGATTTTGTAATTCCAAAACCGAAACCAACTGGTTCGGTTCGATTTTACATCAAAACCAAACCAAACTGAACCGAACCGAATCATGCACACCACTAAGAAATATGCTTTCAATGATTGCGAAATGAGACTCGATTAGCATGATAAGTAACCCAACCAAAAGTCATGAAACCATATTTGCTCTTAATCACTGCATGCCACAAGAAATCAGTCTCCAAAGAAAATCTTCACAACTATTTTCTCAACAAAGCATTGTTCCTAGCCTGAAAATTACCAATCCTAAGGCCCCTTTGTATTTAGGATTAGTGATGTGCCACGAAGATCAGTTGCAAGATCTTAGCCAAAGAACCTAACTAATTACTAAATTTCACTTTATTTTGCAAAGAAAAAATGGTAAGAGGGTTTGGAAGAAACCACCAATAACAACGATGAAGGAATGCCGAAACATATTATCAAGTGGACTCATAGCGATTCTAAATGGGAGTTGGTGGTGATTGAATTATAGGATGGACTTTGAAGTTTTAGTAGTATTAATAAACTTTGTGGTTACTTGACTAGGGGTTTTCTTAGAGCGAGTTGAATGTTATTTCATAATTTTTGTTTATGAACCTTAAAAACTTTAATTTCAGAGGAGCTATTTAACCTTTCTTTAGGACACATTTTAAAGGAGTTCAAATTATTCAATTTTAAGAGTTGCTTTTCAACCTCTTCCCTTTGCTTCTTGTTGAGCAAAAACCCACACTACGCTTGGTTGTTAACAATCAGCGTTTTGTGTCCGATTTCTAACTTTGTGAGAGTTGGGTTGTCATTATTTACTGCAGCTTCCTCGCTTCTTTCGTGAGGTGAAATTCATTGCGAAATTGCTAATTCTCACAAGTTATCGAGATGAAGTGTCATCTTCATTTGGGAAATTGCATTGGAGTAGAAAGTTGTGAACATTAGCGACTTTTTGACTGATTTGTCTGTTCTTTTCGTTCGTTCATTTATTCGAATTCGTGGGGCTTAGTTTTTCAGGAGATTTAAAGGGTTCAATTTGATGTGAAGAGGCCCTCTTGAATTTTGGGGTCGAAGTTCCAGTTCGAGTGCTTAAATATCGTTCTAAAAAGTTGTGAAACGCAATTCCGCTGATGCGGTAACCCACGTTCGGTCGATTGCTCTTTAAACAGTTTCAACATTGTTATTTTTCGGTCAACCGTAATTTATCCAAAGGCAGTCTTCTTGAACTTGTGAATTATTTGGTCAATTGCTCCTCATTTGTGGGTCGACCGCTCCTCTGCCATGGGTCGTTCGCCTGCTTCCAAAAACTTGTCGTCATGCGTCAATTAGTAACAAGCTCCTAACGAATTAGATGAAGACTTGACCTTCCATCATTTCCTTCTCGCAAAAAAGTCTTTAACCATTTTGTTCAACATCTTAGCTACCTTAGTCGGAAGCTTAAAGAGAAAGAGATAGTAGGTGGGGATACTATTTCTCGCAAGATAAATGAAGCTTGAGCAATTCATATTCTTATTCCGGGAGCGGAAGCAAGGCCTTTTTCCTTCACAACCATGCTACCACGCCAACCTCTAATTAAGAAATCCTTGTGAATAGTTGAAACAAGTCCAAGCTAGTGGGATCGATCTCTTATCATATTGTCCTGTGAATCAAAATAAGTTTTTCAACTCGGGAGAAACAACCTTTTTTCCAACCATCAAGGCGTTTTTTGACCTTCTGTAAAATTGGCTCCCAAAAACAGCAAGAAAGGAAATTACTATTGAGAGGAAGACCCAAATAAGAAAAAGATCAAGAACCTTTCTGATGGACAGGGAGGAAATAATAGAAGGAAATGAAGGGTATTATTGTATTTAAATCACAAAAAACGGTTTAGTTATTATATTGTGAGGGATGTCGCAAAAGGGGTGGTGTTGTTGTTTTTACAGAAAGAATTCCAAGGAGATTTCCAGAGAAGGGAAGTGGCGTCCGAACCTGTGGTGTTCCGAGTTTGTGGTCTAGTTTGTTTGATGTTCTTGTTTGTTTGTTGTTTAAGTTCTGTTAGTGACAATTGTGGTCTTAGTTTGTATGTTGAAGGATTGGAATCGGTGTTTATAAAAGATTAGAGATTATATATTTCCAACAATTTGGTATCAGATCATGGCCAAGCCTACGACTAGAGGAGACCGAATGGAAGAAATGGAGAAGGAGATGCTTGGAATACATACAGAATTGGGAAAAAATGTTGAACAGTTGAATACCTTGCAACAGCAGATGTCACAAATTGAAACTTTGTTACCGAAGATGGAGGAAGCACTTCGTTTACTGCCGGAACTGAGGACCGACATTGTTCAGTTACGAGCAGAGTTCCAACGAGGTCCAGATCTTCCACCGACTGTCTGTCCGAGAATCGACAAAGGAAAGGAGGTGATGGGTATTGACGATTCTGGCTCCCATAATCTACACCGGTCAACAGACGGCAAAGATCCAAACTGTCCGCCGGTGGTGGGTCGCCGCGAGGAACAAAGTTTTCGTGATCCAGTTTGTCCTCCATTTGTGGGTCGACGTGAGGGGCAACGGAACTGCGGTGACGTTTCGAGTATTATAGAAGTGAAGAACCTTGGGACAGATCTGAATTTCGTAACAGAGGAGAGAGAAAATCTTATTTTTCAAGGGAAGAGAGAGATGGTGTAGTGGATAGATTTGACTTTTCTAATAGGGGAGAGAGAAATTATTTTTTAAGGGAAGAAAGAGATGGCCCTTTGGGTTTTATGAGAAGAGGTGACGGGGGAAATCCTCCCAAAATAGATTTAAGTGTTTTTGACGGAGATAATTGGTCTGCTTGGTTTAAAAAAATTGAAAGGTATTTTCGAGTTAATAGAATACATCCTGAAAATAAAGTATATATGGTATCTGATTATATGATTGGAAAAGTATGAGGTTATTATGAATGGATAACTGAAGAAGAACCACGCTTAAGTTGGGAGGACCTCAAATTTGCGTTTGAGCAACGTTTTGGGCCCAAAGAATTTCGTTCTAATCAAGAGCAATTAATGGGGTTACGACAAACTGGAAGTGTGGAAGATTATGGTGAGCAATTTCAAGAGTTAGCTGCAAAAATTCGAGGCATGGATAGAGAAGCCGTGTTGGGAGCTTTTTTAAATGGATCATCTTGGGAGCTTCAGGATGATGTTCGTATCATGCAGCCCAGAAATGTATATGAAGCTTTGATGTTAGCCCTAAGATATGAGTTCAAACTGCAAACTTTACATCAGAAAAAAGAAACTAGGTCCGGGTTGAATTGTTATGGACCTAATAAGAATTTGATTTAAGGAATGAGGACTCAACCTAATAAGCTTCAATTGGGAAATGTTAGTGATCAGGATAACACGAACTCATTTCACTATAGTCAAAGGGATCCTGGTCCTTCTCATGGAGTACGGATTACTGATCTTGGATCGAGTAGGGTAGCCATCACATAGACAGAACGACAAAGACGACGTGAAGCTAATTTATGTTTTCGTTGCGGTGATAAATGGAAGTCGGGTCATCGGTGCAAAACGAGTTTACACCTATTAGAAGAGGAGGATACTAAAGTTGACACCGAAGAGGATAATAATCCAACTCCGATGAAAATATTACAACATCGCTATAGGTCCAATGGCCCAGAAGTGTTAGTGCAATGGGAGAACTCCTTAGAATTGGAGGCTACGTGGGAACTAGTTGCTGATATTCAAGTTTGTTTTCCCTACTTCGACCTTGAGGACAAGGTCTCTTTGAAAAGAGGGAGTATTGATGGACAGGGAGGAAATAATAGGAGGAAGTGAAGGGTATTATTGTATTTAAATCACAAAAAATGGTTTTAGTTATTATATTGCGAGGGATGTCGCAAAGGGGGTGGTGTTGTTGTTTTTACAAAAAGAATTCCGAGGAGATTTCCAAAGAAGGGAAGTGGCGTCCGAACCTGTGGTGTTTCGGGTTTGTGGTGTAGTTTGTTTGATGTTCTTGTTTGTTTAATGTTTGTTTGTTGTTTGAGTTCTGTTAGTGACAATTGTGGTCTTAGTTTGTATGTTGAAGGATTGTAATCGGTGTTTATAAAAAATCAGAGGTTATATTTCCAACACTTTCTTGCAAAGAATCATAGTGACTAATCTATCAATATTGCGTTCCTCAATATTGATTTTTCTCGATAGCACTTTTGTTAAAATTTAACTTGAGATCAAATAGTAATCTAAATATTTTCACCATATCCTCCAAGTTTTGATTGTAAAGTCATCTTCAATAGAATAGTGTCATCGGGGAATTGGAGATGGGAAACATGAACAACTTCACTACCAATTGTGAATCCCTCTATCAAATTAAGGCATTTCGCTCTATTCAACGTTTCTCCAAGGACATCAACAACGAGACTAAATAAAAAAAGAGAAAGAGGGTATCTTTGTCTAATTTCTCTGGTTGTTAGAAATTTACCTCTAAGTTTTCATTTATAAGAATAGAGAAATTTGGTGAGTACAAGCATTCATATATCCCCTTCCTCCACCTCCTATCAAAGTATTTCATTCTTAGAACAAAATTAAAGAAATCCCAATCACCGTGATCATAAGTTTTCTCAAAATTAATTTTAAATATTACTCATGTATTCTTCTTTTGATTGTAATCTTCCATACTCATTAGCAATTAAAAAAAATAAAAAATATTATGATATGCAATAAAAACATTTTCCTTTGAGATCGTCTCTGCAATAACATCATTTAAACGAAGCAACAAAATCTTAGCCAAAATATTGTAAAGCTCAACACCAAGCTTATAGGCTTATGGTCTTTCAAATTTTCTAAATTCCCTTTATTTAGGGAGGAGGCACATGTAAGTCTCGTTAGTTTTTGCATTGATAACGCCGGTCCCTTGAAATTCTCGGAAAACTTTAAGCAAGTCAGACTTAATCACTTATCATGAATTTTGGAAAAATACCATAGCAAAACCGTCAGACCCAGGAGTTTTGTCTCTATCACTAGCGTTGCTCTTTGAATTTCATCTTCATCAAAATTTCAAGATAGATAATCAGCCATGTCCCGGTGGATGGCCTACCAATCAAGACCCAATAACTGCATAGAGGGCTCTGGAGTTCTGGAATAGAGTTTTAAAATAGTTCATAATTTCATGAACCAGAATTTCTTCCTCAACAATTATAATCTCATTATCACAAGAAAGTTTGTTTATGAGCTTATTAATTTTCCTACCATTCGTAACTCTACGGAAAAATTTGATGTTATTATTCCACTAGCTGACACCTTTAAGTCTAACATTTTGTCTCCAATATTGGGTTTCAAGTATAAGAATCTCTTCACAACGCTCCTTAAGAATGCACCTTTCTTGTATCTGAGCATCATCTAAATCTTGTTGAACATCTAGCAAGTTGAGCATCATCTAAACCTTGTTGAACATCTAGCAAGTCGAGCAACTAGATTTTATTTTTTATGCTAGCTTTTTCCAATCTTCTGTCACCTAAAGTAGACACATTCCAATTTTTGATTTCATGTTTAACCTTATGAAGTTTTTTCATAAACTTAAAACCCTCCCACCCGCTCGGTTTGCAACTATCCCACCAAGTTTTGGTGTTCTCCAAACCCTTTGGATGAGAGAGCCACATGTTCTCAAATTTGAAAGGACTAGGGCCCCATTTGAACTTAAAGCTATCAAGAACTATTGGGTTATCAGACATGAATCAAACAAGAGCTTCTTGCCTTGTCCTGAAATAGGTTTTCTCCCTCTTTTGTGAAAAGAAAGCGATCTAATCTAATACTTACCAAGTTCGCTCTAAGATTCGACCAAGTAAAAGGCAAGTTTCCCAAGGAGATGTCACACAGTTAAACCTCATAAATAAAGTTATCAAACATTTTCATGGTACGAGTAGCTCTGCTCAGGGTGGATTTTTCAGAAAGAAAATCTATCCACGTTGAAATCTGCTCCCACACACCAATTAGGAGAGTATAAACCAAACAAATCAAACATCACGATCCAAAACTCATTTGTGGCTTCTCAGGGTGCACGGACCATAGACCCTAGATAACCACCAAGAAACAGAATTTCCAATGTCAATTTTTAAAGAGACCGGGAAGCAACCAATCACCATGGCCCCCACTTTTATGCTTCTAACATCCCATAACAAGAGAATATCTCTAGACTGCCCTTAAGCTGGCAGGATTGCCCAACTTTTGAAACGAAAATCCCACACTTGCGAGACCAAAGTGCTACTAATGGTCTCCAATTTTGTCTCTTGTAAGATAACAATGTCCGAATTCTCTTTAGTAATGACTTCTTTGATACCAAGGCTTGTATTACTAAATCCCAAACCTCTCACTTTCCAACTGATGATCTTCATAATTCACCTTAAGTTCCCAAAAACTGCAATCAAATGTTCACTGGTGTTGAAGCTTGGGAGGACAAATTTCCCACGGCCATCGATAAGATGTTCAAGAGATAGAGCAACACAATCAACAAGTGGAATCTCATTATGATGAGTTAGCTACCGAACCATTTATCAGTGATTGGGATGCTAAAAATTGGGAGAAGGCGAGCCTGAGTCTACCCTGATTTGAAAAAGGAGGAATAGCTTTGTTAGAAAACTATTTTACGGAAACTTGAGTTAGCTTTAGATTTCTGATGGGTTCAACATGGTGATTCTTAAAAACTAACAATAATAAAACATCTCTTTTAGCTGGCTTATGCAGCATTTACATAATAAATCCTTTTTAATGGGATGACAAAACGAGGTCTTGGAAATCCTTTTATCTTTACTATAACAGAAATTGATTGAGAGAGTAAATTTTTAGGATACTTGTAATAAATGTACAAATACACCTGTCTTCTTGAGAATTTTTTGAATTATAAGATGGTGATTGGTCGACAGTACTTTATTCTATGTTCTTACCTCTGCCAATCATTAGCAGATCATTTTCATGACAAAGTCCAAGAAATCGCTATTAACATGGGCATTAGCTTTTTCATAATTAATCTTGAAAAAATCCTCTAAATTTATAAATCTCAAGCAACTCAATTGTCACAAGATCAAGGTCCATTCTATATATTGCTATCAATGAAAGCACCATGTGCTAACTGAAAGTGTCGTTGAGAACTTCCCATATTCTTGCGAAGAAACTTTTAGTTAGGCACCAAGTCTGATGATGTGGAATTTCTGTAACGACTTCTTCGGAAGGAGGAAAGGGCAAGAGTCATTTCTTGATCATTTTGTAGAAAAATAGATTAGATTATTTTCCTCTTGGGGGTAATTGAAAATTTTTTGCAAAATAAATGGAAATGAGAGCATCGCTACTAAATTTAATACTAAACAAAGGGGATGGCTTAAAAACCTTTTGATGCTCAAAGTCATTAAGAGGACACAGGCTACCTTACCGAAAGAAAAAACATGTGAAAGATGATGTGCTTTGTGACAAATACAGTTTCTTGCTAGGCTGCAGTGAAGGACATAATAATATATTAGATACTGTTGGGTATCAAATCTCCAACTTTATATAAAACACAGATTACAATTGTTATTTAATGTACCCTAGACAACACTTGAAAATTACATAACATAAACCATAAACAAACTAGACAAACGTTACACACAACACCACAAACTCAGAAACCACAGATATGGAATCGACCTCCCTTCTCAGGAAATCGTCTTTGGAATTCTCTCTGAAAAACAACAGGAAAACTTCCTCTGTAACTTCCCCCTAAATATAATAACTTCAACCGCTTTCCTTCAAACTCTTATTATTTAATTTACTAAATTACCCTCTCCTATTATAAATAACACCAAATCTATTTCCTCCATGTCCATCAGATACCCATGCCTGTGGCTTGTCAATTATGGTGGATGTAATTGAAAGCCTGGGTTTAGTTTGGAAACTCTATTTTCTTTCCTGTTGCATTTTTTGGGCATTCCGCTTATAATGGCTCTTGATTGACTGCAGGCTGGTTCTGGCGAGTGCAGTTGCGGTGGAAAAACTGTGCAAGGATTGTCTGTTAAACCTGCTAAAGGGGACGCAGTGCTTTTCTGGAGCATGGTATGTCCTTTTACGCTATTAAAGTAAAATGAAAAATGATTAATAGTTAGCATGGTTGATTTCTTCGCGTTTGAGCAATATGAAGAGTCTAATTAAATAAAATGGCTGAAATCCATTAAAGGTAGCTTCTTCGGCTCCTTGTCTCAAGGTATTGAGATCATTGCTAGTTTTGCATCCATCCACTAGGCTTTAGGAATTTAATAAATGCAATCATTAACTCTTTCATATGGTTGTCCTATCCATGTTGACTAGGGAATGATCATTATAAACTCTTTCACATATCGAGTGATATCAGATAAAGTTACCCGTCACGACCTTCCACCCACCGAGAAGATTTCACTTGTCTGGATTACATCCTTTTTTTGAGTACGAGTGTTAGATCTTCTCATGCATCACCTGATTTCAAATCCTGACAATTTAAGCTTTCGGGATTTGAAACGCATTTTATCACCAAGTTAGGAGATTAGTTAAGATATTATTTCCTTAGAAAATAGTAAATTAGAGACTTGAAAAGACTGTTTTTCAACAGAAAGGAGACTTTGTAAATATGACGAGTGTCTTTTGCTTTCAGGGGTTAGATGGGCAGACAGATCCAAACAGCATACATGGAGGATGTGAGGTGCTATCTGGGGAAAAATGGTCTGCTACAAAATGGATGAGGCAAAGAAGTACCCTTTCCAATTCTTGATTGTGGTATAGCTTCCTTCTCTTCATTCTTTTCTTCCTTTTTATTGTTACTTTCACAAGACTATGAGAGTGAGAGTGAGAGAGAGAGAGAGAGAGAGAGAGAGAGAGAGAGAGCAATGTACAGTCTAATATGCTCACATTTTGGAACAAAAAAAAAAAAGGTTTTAGCTTTTGATTGTTTGGATATGTAGTTTATATGGCTATTATTATGTGTAATTGATTAGAGAACTTAATGTACTCAACTTATTGTCCATTAGAAATTGTGAACCTTACCACCATAGTCATTCTTTGATAAATGATTAGCATTGAGTCAGACTCCGAACAATTTGATGGACTTTTACTAATGATGTTGAGGTCGACAACTGAACTAAAAATTCTATTTTTTATCATCAACTGAATCGCTGTTGGAGAATTAAGAGCATGCTAATTAATACTAAAGTGTGGAGACATACTAGTAATTGAGATGGTTTTGCTTGGGATGAATCTTTCCCTTTCTATTCTCGTGTTTTTTTTACAAATAATTTTTTATTAGGAAAAAGTAAAAGAGTGTATATTTTTATTGATTAATACTTTAAGTCTTGGCTTAAATGGGAAATTAACAAAATGACCACTGACTTATGGGATCAAAGATAAATCAATCACTAAATGATTTTCACTAACAAATAAAATACTTAACTAGGGAAATTGACAGAGCAAGCATCGTTGTTACATTTTTTTTTGTTATAAAACATTTTTTTTCCACTGTAAAAAGCGAGCCTTGGACTCAGAAAAGATTACTTTCTGCTGCAGAAAGTGAATTATTGGAATAGGAAAGTAAAATTAGAATTGTAGAGCGGATGTGAAGATGAGATACAGATGATGACGACAAACCAAAAAGAAGAAAGAGAAGATGGTGATGAAAACTAAAAGAGTAAAATTGAGAAAATGGGTGAGTCACCGGAAAATGTTCAAAAAATTGAAAATGTGGGCTTTCGATATCGTCTTTACAGTAAGATTGGTTCAATTATTGCGATTTTAGCATAAAACTGAAGTATAATTAGAATTGCAGAGCAGATTCAATACTATCATTTTTTCTAAAATTTAACATTTCTTTCAATAGATTACTAGTGATGTTTGCGTCGTTCATTTTTCATAGTTGAGTGTTTTATTTGTTAACAAAAATTTTTTAGTGATTGACTTAATACTTATAATTATTTTCATAGTTTAGTGGTTATTTTGTTAATTTTCCATGGACATAATTGAATCTTGTTTTTGGTTATAATTTCTTTTTCATTAAAATTTTAATTTTCTTACCTATCCTTTATGAAAAATATAATTTCCACATTTGCTTGATTTATGATGTCTTTGTTTCAACTGCATAAAATTCAATCTCATAACTTAATTGAGACAATATCATAGTACTCTTAATTGGCAGAATATATTTATTTATTGTTCTAACAACTTTTGTTCATAATAAAAAAAAAATAGCATTTTGGATCCCGTACTTGAGGTAGACAACTAATCTTTTGTACTTTATTGTTAATTGGTGACACAAGATTTGCTCATGTTATTAATTAACACAAAAAAATATATTTTCAAAAATTAGGAATTAACAATAACTCTAACTCTATTGTTCAAATTGCTAAAGATGGAAAGTACATGTGACAGCCCGTCCTGTGAAGATCAGGAAAGGCCTAGGTGTAGATATGACCCATATCAGGAGAGTACAATTTCACATCGCTTGAGAGAATAGAAAATACATAGTTTATAAGTAGGGTTCCTCTCTTTACCTACTATAATGCGTTTTGGGTTAACCTCAAGAACAAACTCATGCAAGCTTCAGCGCAAAGCGAACAATATTGTACTGAGAGTATCAAAGTACGTACATAATTTGATTTGTCAAAAAATAAAGGGCATGATATCTTATCCAAAAATAAAATAAAATCAATAAGAAAAAGGCGGATAACGAGAAAAATGAAAAATGGAAAAATAAAAAAGAAAAGAGAAATTAGTTCGTTGAGACGTGAATCCGAGTATAAAAGGGAGCAGAGGCCAGGGAGTCACTCATGTCCTCCCAAAGTTGACGGGCAGGTATCGCCATTAACAACCATCGTGTTCGTCGAATTGAAGCGAGGACGCCCTCTTCTTTTTCTGCTTCCTTCGGTTTTCTCATCCAGATGTCTCCTTCCTTCCGTTCTCCACCGCTTATTTTTTTCCTATTCGCTTTCTTTCTCCTCACATTCCTTCTCTCCCCCTCTTTCGTTCTCGCTGACGACGTTTCTCGCGATGACGATTCGACTCCTAAGTCTCCCTCCTGCGACAATCCGTTTGAATTGGTATTTTTTTTTTTAAAATTCAATTTTATACCGCATTCTCTTGGGGTTTTTTTTTTTTTTTATTTGTTCTTCTTCTTTTGGGCGTCTGAATTTCTTGTTTTCTGCTTACAAAGATGCTCATGGCTCAGAAGTGGAAAAAGTATAGAGAATCGATGTCCAAAGAATTGAAGAAATTAGTTTTACATACTGTTTTATTCAAAACTTTTTTAGATATATTATCGATGTGGAATGGCTTCGCGATTGGTATAATTTGGGTGTAATTTTGAAAGAACCATGAAATTTTGACTTTGTTATTTGTTTGATGAGATGCACTTTTTACTTATGTACTAATTTCTGAAGGCAGCTCTGTTCTGGCTCTTGTATACTCCTGTTAAATCCTGAAAAATGTAGCATCTTTGTAATAAATTTTGACAGTGTTCAATAGCATTTTAAGGATTAATTTGACATTTCCTATCTGTCAAATAACATCTATTCCATTACATTCTTCTACATATTGAGCTGGTACCTCTTTCGGGACATAGTTTATACGTGTTAGTGCAAGATTAAAGGATATAGTTGTCCATTTTGTATTATTATTGACTTTTCTTTACATATTCTGGTTTAGATTCCCAAACCATAGATGTCTGATTTTTTGATGCATGTCAATCTTTTTTTTTTTAATATTCTGTTTCAGATCAAGATTAAAAGCTGGATTAATGGCGATGAAGATGAGAGCATAGTTGGATTAAGTGCAAGATTTGGGGCCTTATTGCCTTCTCATGCTGACAATGATCAAAGATCGCCTGCTATTTTTTCAAATCCATTAAATGGCTGTTCCATTTCCTCTTCAAAGGTTATGGCGCATTGGTATCTGTTGGTGTGATATATAAGGGCATATAATTCACATATTCATTAATTGATACTAGATTGTGGCTTTGATGCTACTCTCACAGGAAGATTGTGATGTCTATAATTATCATCTGTTTTACTGAAAACTATATAATATGAAACATTTTAACCCTGTAAAGATAATTGACGGGAATAATGTTTTTATTTGTTCTTCCCAAGCATAATTGGTAATTTTTTATATCCATCCCCTTCACAGTTATCTGGATCCATTGCCCTGTCCATTCGTGGTGAATGTGACTTCACTGCTAAGGCTGAGGTTGCACAATCAGGGGGTGCAGCAGGCCTTTTGGTGATAAATGATGATGAAGGTTTTTTTCATTTCATCTACATATTAAACTGCATTTGTTTCTGTTTGAGATATCTTACTGCACTTTCGAATTAAGACATTCATTTTGGGAAGCCTATAATATGGTACAATGCTTTGTGTAATTGACCTTAAAACAATAAACGTGACATTTTAATTGAGGAAGTAAGGAAGTCAGTAGGCAATATTATGCATGAAATAAAGTTGACTGAAAAAACAATGAGATATAAGAATATCATTGTTTTTTAATGATTGAGAAAA
Source organism: Begonia loranthoides (assembly GCA_022433065.1). Classification (NCBI taxonomy): domain Eukaryota; kingdom Viridiplantae; phylum Streptophyta; class Magnoliopsida; order Cucurbitales; family Begoniaceae; genus Begonia; species Begonia loranthoides. The sequence goes on from CM039469.1 coordinate 5,890,861, forward strand.
TCTTAGGAAGTTGGGCATGATCCTGTTGGTGGTTAATTTGTTACCGAACTGTTGATATTTTGCTCATTTTTACAATAGCTTTCCCATCAATTATCTAGAGTAGTCTTGATATTTTGATATTTGAATCTCAAATTTGGAACTTGTTTCTTAACTTCCCAGATCTATTCAAGATGGTGTGTTCTGATAATGATACTGCTCTTAACATTTCAATTCCTGTTGTAATGATTTCAAAGTCTGGGGGAGAAGCTCTTAACAAATCTATAGCAGATGGAAAAAAAGGTGAGTTCTTGCTTTCTAAAAGTTTAAAATAGGTATATGAAACACACCCATTAGTTTTTCCCATGAATTTGTCTTAAAAAACAAGGATGTCTCATTCATAATAAGGGATTGTAAGTTGGTATAGGAAGTCACATTTCATTGATTTTTTCTTCTACTTATTTCTGTTGATATATACTGTTTTGAAATGCATCAATAATTAAAGTCTAAATATAAATTGTTGTTCAATTAAATATTGTCTTTAAAATCATTGAACAACGTTATGTTGTCAAGAAAGTACAATTTACTAATCATTACATTTTCAGTCACGTTGCTAACTTTTGGCAACATCCTTACTTCCTACTAAGCTATCTACGCTTCTTTATTTACTTTCTTCCTACCTACTATGTAACACATGCTTAAAACTTTGAGGACATAAATACAAATTTAATTACAAGCATGCAAAACTCCACTCTACTTCCACAGAATGTGTCCAAATTTCGTTTTCAGCGTCATTTGGTATTTAAGCTTACTCTTTTTCGAGTAATAAAAAATAATAAATATTTACACTCTCCCCTAAAAAAGAGTATTAGAGAAAGAGAGATTAAGATTCTCTTCATTCAGTTTGTCCTATCCAAAAATCTTCGTATTGTGTCCTTTCCAAATACCCAAAGAATGCAATGGAGCATCAACTTGCTCAACATCTTTTATGAACTTTCATAACTGCCCCAGGTCAACAACAAAGTCTTCACTGGCTTTGTTATCAACCAATGACATGCCACTTCCACAATCAAGACCATATCAAATATCTATTTGTTTCGAGTCATATTTGGAGAGACTCACGCCCATGCTTGACTTCATGAATCAAGCTATGTCATTCCCCTTGTAATTTGCAATGAAACAAATAAGTATGTAAAAATGTGTTATTTTTAGAGAGGAGTAAGAATTTCCTAATTTTTTTTACCAATCATCAGAAAAAAGAGAGGGAGGAAAAATAAAATTTTCCTATTTCGATGACACTTCTTGGAATTTAAAAAACTGTAGCTGTAGGATATGCTCTTCTCTATGATCATTGATTATTGGTAAGTGTGATAACAAATGGTTGAAATGGATATATGTTCAGAGACTTGGAGTTCAATTGAGGTGAAGTGCACTTCTTGTTAGGTTATGACTTAAGGTTTTGTACTGTATAATGTATGGTATTTTTGTGAATTTGAAATATATTGATTGATATGACTCCTAAGGAAGTTTATGATTTCATTAAATTACAATATAAGTTTAGTCTTATATTATATCGGGAGTCTTAATATTTTCACTCTTAGGAATATAAGGACATTTTAATGTATTGATCTGAGAATTTCTTTTGCAGCACTATTTTGGTGGGATAGCTTTTTAAGAGTTGCTATTTTCTCTGTAGCCTTTTTAGAGTCTTTTTTTATCGGTGAAAAAAATATATTATGAATTAACTTTACAAAATCGAAAAGGTTAGGATTAAACTGCAAATAGCTCAGCCCCTCAAAAATCTAGTAGAGCATTTTTTTTATCACCTACCTCCTTTGTGTGTGTGTATATATATATATATATGTATACATACTTTTATCAATAACACTTTTATTTCTCATCATAAGAATTGGAATGTAAGGGAGGCTTGGATTAATAATCTCTAATTTAAAAGAATTTTAATGTCTTGGGGATGGATTTGTGTGCGTAAAATGATCATATAAATCTGTGGCATTTTTGTCTTGAATATACTGTATAATTGTAAACTAAGTGTATATTTTGAGCATGATGGATGAAGATAGTGTCTGCACATAAATGTAGTGTGTGCGTATTTTCTTGCTAATATTACTCATAGTCATGTATGTGTATACTTGGATGTAGTATTACTTTGTTAATTTATGTTGTAAGAGTTGTCAACTCTTTGCTTTAATGTACAGTGGAACTTCTATTATATGCTCCAAAGCGTCCAGTTGTGGATTTCTCAGTTGTATTCTTATGGATTATGGCTGTTGGAACTATTGCATGTGCTTCTCTTTGGTCAGAATTTACTGGTTCAGAGCAAACTGATGAGCGCTACAATGAATTGTCACCAAAGGTTTTATTCTGAATCAATAAAGAAATTTCGGTTTTTTATTAATCTCATTGAATGTACTATTTAATGATGTATAACTTGGGGACTTCTCGGTTGCTCTTACGAGTTGCCCAGGTTAATTCTGAAGTTTCTAGATATTGCTTTCTGACCTTATGATAGAGAAAAATTAGCAAAGAAGAATGGAAAAGGCCTGCGTGATGAATATTGGTTAACTAAGGAAGAGACATATCATAAAAGAAGTGAGAGATGATGCTCATTAGAAATCTGGATTGGAAAAATCACCTTATGAACGATGCTTTTAGTGATCTACTTGTACAATGACGATGAACTAATATTTGCTCTCATGAAACTATTGATAATGATTGCTATTTATTTAATTTTGATAATCATTTTGTCTAATTGATATGGAAACTACACCAGCAGCATTTAATGGATTTTTTACTTAATGTTTACTAGGAGTCTTCCATTGCTGCAGCACAAAGCGATGATTCTGATAAGGAAATCCTTGATATAAGTGCAAAGGGTGCTGTAGTTTTTGTTGTAACTGCATCGACTTTTCTGGTTTTGCTGTATTTCTTTATGTCTTCTTGGTTTGTCTGGCTGCTGATTGTACTCTTCTGCATTGGTGGCGTTGAGGTAATTGTAAAACTTTCAGTATATTTTAATTGATTTATATTTGGTGAACATTGATGTTAAAATTTCAAACTGGAAGTTTTTAAATTGTATTGAATGAAAAGAAAATCAGTTAGAACCAAAGGTTTATCTATAACACGAAGATAATAAAAATGGGTAAAGTCTATGATGCACTTTGGTACACTTGCACACAGAACAACAACACTATCATAACAAACAACACAGCAACTCCACACAAGCTACCACAAGTCCGGGTACCATAGACTTGGATTCAAACCCTGGACACAATAGGAATTTCAACAGAAAATTCCATGAATCCCCAAATGATTGCTCTCTCTCATAAAAACTACTCCAAACTGTCATCCCCTACTAAAAGCATAACTTCCATTATTTTACATAATAACTAACATAAAAAACCCAAAGACATCCTTAAACTAATACATACCTTTCTTGCTCCTCTCATAAGTCTTCCTAAACAAACTCCTTTTAGGCAATTCTAACGCATCAGTCTTGTATTTCCTTGTTATGTGAATTAATTTTGTTTTTATCACCCTATACCAGTCTATCCTGTTCTTCCTTTTCGATTTTGTTTTTCATTGATTACTCGTAACAATGAAATATTTAAAAATTCTACTGTAGTTGCAAAATTTTGGAGGTTTTTTCAGAAAGGAATAATAAATTTCTTAGAACAAATCAAATGAATCTTAGAAGTTTTGACTTTCATAGGGCTAAGCTAGATTTGTCGTTTGTAGTTAGAATGGTAACAACTAATGAATCATATCTCTCTGTTTATCATTTCTAAAAATTATTTAGATTGATTTTCTTGAGGATTTATTATCTAAACTTTTGCTTCTTCAATTTTTATTGATGGAACATTTTATCCCATGGAAATTATGTAAGACAATATATTGAACATATTACTCTGCTAATTATAGTGGCATTTATCTTTCAGGGAATGCATGCGTGTATATTGGGGCTGATGTCAAGGTATGCCTAAACTTTGATTTGCTCATCAACATGCTCTTCTGACCATATATTATTTCTTTTTGTAGAGCCTGCAAAAATTGTAAAAGGAAGTCTGTGAATTTGCCTCTTTTAGGGGAAGCTTCTGTGGTTTCCCTACTTGTTCTACTGTTCTGTATCATATTTGCTGTCTTCTGGGCAATACATCGGCGAGACTCATTTGGTTGGGTCGGTCAAGATATTCTCGTAAGTTTCATCTGTCTTTCTCCTATTCTTTTTCTTCCTTGAAAACAGATATAAGGAGTACATGATCAATAGTCCAGGAGTTGTCCTTTGAACTTCATAACAAAAGCAATTACCTTAGAATTTATCTGTTTTTACTGTCCTTCTGTTCCCCTAAAACTTGTAGTTAATTGAAATTTAGAGATCATTTAGTGACATATCCATCTCATCTATGCCCGTAATAATATATCATGCTACTGAGATTATTGATCGCCCGTCCTCCCCAAGAGATTATGTCCATTGTAATGCCATCTTGATTAGATTTGATGTCTTTTCTGTTGATGCTTAAGTTTTGAGTGCAAAATAGAGATCAACAATTTGGAGGCCATAGAGTCTACTAATGTGTTTTTTTATTGAATATTATTTTGGGCCTGTTTGGATTAAAGTTGAGTTTAATGCTCTGCATAAATGGTCTGTCAGTATTTGGTAATGCTCCTAGTATCTCTTTTACAACCCATAATGTTTGTGAAGCTATCTATAAAATCCATTACTCGTGCTAAAAATAATATAATGGAAAAGCTTAATGAACTTCTCTAATAAAAAATGTTGTGACATTGATATATAATGCAATTCTTCTCCTTTCATGAACTTGATCATTAGCAAAGATAACATGATGATTTGCTGAAGATTGGCAATTGAGTCTTTAAGATAGCAACACTGTACTTCAATCAATCTCTTTTTCAACTCTTTTGATATGATTGTTCTCAATTCTCATTAGTTTCATATAGGAGTTCCCTTTGTGTTTGCGCAATTCTCTTATGTCACTCATCTTTAAAGAAAGAAGATAGGTAACATATCTATAGCAGGTAAACTTGTCAGAGGCTATGGAGAAATACTCGAATTGTGAAAAAAATTTCTTTGTATCTCATAGATTAGATCATATTTCTTTATTTTGTACTCAATGCTAGATTCTTTTGACAGGGTATTTGCTTGATGATAACAGTTTTGCAGATGGCTCGATTACCTAATATCAAGGTATCCGAAGCTTTTCTTGGGGGTTTGAATAGTTATATTGGATTTTAACTTTGATAGTAGTTTGAAATTTCAGGTTGCGACAGTACTTCTTTGCTGTGCATTTATTTACGACATCTTCTGGGTGTTTGTGTCACCAGTTATTTTCCATGAAAGTGTTATGATTGCGGTGAGTGGATCATCCCCATAAATATATGATTATTTATTTTACAAGGTTGTAATATTTTCTTAGAAATTCCACCAGGACTTGGGAGATCATCTTGAACTTGTTTATTGCTGTTCAAAAATTGATTTCTTGACTGCTCTTACTCTAAATATGAATTTAAGAAGTAGTGGTATGTATTAGGCTCCCAATCACAGGATTCATTCCCTAAAAATTTATCTGGATGGATATACCAATAAATTTCAGTTAAATTTTCTGTGTTTAGTTTATTGTCTGGGATGGGGTAAAAAAAGAGCGTATAGGAAAGGTACATGACAAGATATGACTGATGACCTCTGAAGATGGTTTGTTGTATCCCGATAGTCACATATTTGAGTTACCAGAAGCAAGTTAGTGCAACTTGGAGACTGTTTGACTGTAGAAAATGGATGGAATGTACATAATTTTTCGTGTTGGAGGGAGATGTATAGAAAACATTTTTATGGGCTTGCGGGATTTGATCAGTTTGTAATTTATGGGGCATTTATAAAGAGAGAGTTGACCAAGTTTTTAGAGATTTGGAGAGATCCGTTTCACGGTTTCAGGACGTGGTTTCCTTGCTCTGGTTTAGCTACATTCTAGGTCACAAATACTATAGTGCTGGGGTCGGATGAATTTATTTCCTTACATATTTAGGTTCTCTGGGAATACCTTTTGAGGAACATAATGATGAAAACTGTAAATGGTTACTATTGAAAGTGGCTGGTTTATGCTATGCGACAAAATTATAAATTGAATTGTTGCCGAAAAAGGTTTTTTTTCCCCTAAAATTCTGCATTTAAGTGGCGTGATCATATCAGATAGTTGTATATGTGCATATTTTGGAGTCTGAATGTTTTAGTGTAAGAATGCAGGGATATTTTCTAATCAGTGCCTAGTCGTCAAATGATGTTCCTCGTAGTTAATGAAGATTGACTATTTTTACTTAGTATTATCTTTCTGAATATGTTATGTTTTTTATTCCCAGAATATTTTTTGTCATTGTATTCTGTGATAGTGATGAATATCTTTTTCATTCTACTTGCTTTGATAGTGATGTTTCATTCTATATGATCTGATCTCATTAGGTTGCTCGAGGAGACAACAGTGGTGGAGAATCCATTCCCATGCTTTTGAAAATCCCTCGTTTATTTGATCCTTGGGGTGGTTATGACATGATTGGTTTTGGTGACATACTCTTTCCGGGTTTGCTTGTATGTTTTGCTTTCAGGTAATGTTTAGCATCTTAAATGGTTAGGATGAGTGACTTCCTTATATTATTTCCAAATGGGTGCCAACTTTTACCCTCTCTTAAAGAGCATCAGCTTCTTTAAAGTAGTTGGTTCTCTACAGCTAAAGGTAGGTTTTACAAATTGTTTTGTCCAACTTTTTTTTTCTAGCACCACTTTACAGCTCTCCTGGTGTTCTTCCTTTATAAAATTTCATTTACCTACTAGGTGTACGAAATTTCCTATGGTAGAATAACCTATAAAATTCCAACAAGTGTTCACCGCGGTTGTATTCCCTCTCTACCCAAAATATTCCCTTCTCTGCCACCCTCCCTCGCCCTTCCTTTTATTTCCCAACTAACATATCATACTATCGACTGGCCAAGGTGGTGAGGTCCAGTCTCTTTTGTAGTTCCTTCTGACATATGAGAGTCATATCAGTTTTAAACCTAGACAATTGTATGGGTCAAGACCTTTTATAATTTAATGTCATGAAATTTGGGAAAGAGGGGATTAGATGTGTAATCTTTTGTCATTCTTTGTATTTTATTTGCCTTTAGATTTTTATTTTTATTTTATTTGTTCGGCTTAGATTTGACAAAGCAAACAAAAAAGGTGTAACGAATGGATATTATCTTTGGTTGATCGTTGGATATGGGTTTGGTGAGTACTTCTGACCTTTTCTTATACTACGTTGCATTCGTCTTAGTGGTTATTATATTACATATTTTGATTATAGATTTAGCTCTTGGCTTGCAGTAGAGATGATTCACAAGTGTATACTTACTCAAGTAATTCAAGTCACTAAAATTATGGTTGCGTTGATGTATTAACTGTATTAAAAAAAAGCTTCTTTGGAATGTTTGGTTGGGACTCCCTAGAGTAGGGTTTGGTTGGGACTCCCTAGAGTAGGGTTTTATCTGTTCCATGGACGATGGGGAAATGATCAAAGTTAATGTTGTCTTAATAACAACTGTTACACAATTGAGACAAGTTGTCTAGCAATGGAATTTTTTTGGGAAGGAAAAATAGTTTGTATGCTTGAAAAAAAACAAAAAATTTATAAAAATAAGACGTCCGTAGCATGTGTATAATCTTAAAAAAAAAGTGTTACTTTATAATTGATTATGATTATGTAGCCTGTCCGTGTTTTTATTCTCAAATTTCTGTTGAGGAAGGAGTTTGACCGTCTTGAAAATGTCTCCGCAGCTCAATGCTGTATAAACAGTTTTCTATTTCAATCAAAAGGAAAACAAGCATGAGACTAGTCTAGTGTACTTTTCAAGAACAAATTTCAAAGGGAACGTTATGTTTTTTAGAGACTGGAATTTCTTTTGTGCAAAGCTCTTTTTCTTCTTGCTCATAAAAATTAAAACTTATGAAGACTTTCTTCGTGGTTGCAACTTGCAATACTATTTTTGCACACAATGACGTTGGCCCCTTTCTATGATACTGATGATGGTATGTTTTCCAATTGCAGGTCTCTTCTTTACTTATCTTGGCTTATACTTCATGGATGGACATGGTCAACCTGCCCTTCTCTACCTTGTTCCTTGTACATTAGGTGACAAATTCCTTCTTTTGCTTCATAATGTCATTTTTTGGTTTGTTGACAAGAAAACAAATATCCTTAATTTTAAATCAGTAAGCTTGGAGGATTTGCTTAACTAAAAAGCCTTGAGTATACTCCCCAATAAGTTCCCAAATTCGAATCCCCTTAAATGTTGTGGGATTAGATGAGATGTGCACAAACTGACCATAAGATATAGAATTATTTTTTTATAAAAAAACAAGAGAGGAAAAGAAACCATTTCCATACCATCTTTAACTTGGCTATCATCATGGTTGGCTTTTGCTGGGGTTTGTTTCAGGTGTTACTGTGATAATGGGTTTGTGCCGAGGCGAGCTTAAACAACTTTGGAGGCATGGTGAGGAAAATTCTTCGTCCCCAAATATATCACAAGTATGAAAACATCTACACCATTGTGTTTGAATTAATCTTGTTGGCAAAGGTTGAGCTATAATTATCAATCTCGGTGTCCTCGTATGGTGTTATTTTGTTCAAGTAATGTAAATGCATGCACCATATTGATTTGTTGGGACCTTATATTATTGTAATGTTTTGGAGATGATTTAGATTGCATAGGATTGGATGGGTGGCCCTTATAGAATAGAATCCACATTTCCTGTTGTTTGGGTCAATTACGTCTGAAAACTAACAAATACACGAGGCATAAGGGGAATCGTATGAGTCTTGTCTTATTTCGTTTTGACATTTTTTAAAACTTCCAAAGTTTGATTAAAAAAATGCATAAATGGCAATTACGTCTTCTCCCATGAACTCTTTCCATTGAAGTTTCATTCCAGGAATCTCTCTCTCTCTCCCTCGCCCTCCCCCTCCCCCCACTCTGTTGACCTACTTAGCCTACAAAATATAATATAATATGTATTAGTGCTGTAAAATTGACAAGGAGCCCAAAAGATCTAATGAACACCAAATTTCACACATGTATGCATTCGCATGTCCTGCCTACTTGATTGATATTGCTTCATTTGACATGTAGAATTTTCATTCAACAAGACCAGATCAAGAAAAAACAACATTTTTTTATACAACTGAACTTCAAATGTGCGCGCTTACAAAAATGAGTCTTATCAAGTGTGAATCCGCATAAAACACTTCCAGAAACTCCAACTTACTTTCTCAGGTGGGAAAGTATCCGGCCTATCAACATTTCTTTCTTCCCAGAAACTGGAAGACCTTGCGCCATCAAGTAATACTTGAGTTCCACCACCGATAGATTATATAACTGCACAACATTGCTCTAAATTTGTGAGAGTTTAGATTTGCAGAAATTAATCATGGTCCAAGGTTAATCTAAACATGTATGTCCAACAACATAAAAGTTAGGAAATGTTGTTGTCTAAATTGATATATTGCCAAATTTCGCATTACTTGCTCTTTCATGGACATGCCACCAACTAAATCTTATTATACGTCTCTCAGCAAACAAAGATGAGATAAGAGTAGTTCTCGAATCAGTGATAGTTATTGCAGTGATTTACTTCTTCTAACCTTTTAAGAACAAATTCTCTATATTTTCTATTATAAAATAAAAGCTTTAAGACTCATTTTTGCACGATGTATTTTTCTCCTCCATTACCTTTGCTCTATGATAAAGCACAAAACAAGAAATATTTTACCTTTCCACTGTCTGCAAGGGCTCCCCAATTATACTCTTGAGACTTCTGAACAGCATTCTCCGCAATTGTTTTTCGCTTTTTTGAGATCTCGCTTTCTTTCCCTGTTTCCTCACTCCCATGATCGTAATTTTCTCCATACACAGAGAGCTTGAATTCCTCCAGGGCATTGGTCACTCTCGGTCTAAATGCAATTTCATACATGCAGCATGTCAATCCTTCAATGTACAACATAGAGGGCAGATAAGAGCATTAAGAAACTGGGATTTAGATGTATCAAACTTCCACTTTTTTTTCCTCTTCTCGTTAGCATAGGTCAAACGAAAACAACACGAAGGAATCCAAGTTTCTGCTAATTTTAATTAGGATTACTTAACAGCGGAATTTAGAGACACGCTTGGAAATGGGATGATGCTAGATGGAAGACTAATTGTAACAGATGAGAGCCATGGACAGATTACCGAGAATAGAAACCAATAGTGTGTACCTGGCCATGCCTTCTTCATCTGGAGCTGTCTCGTCTTTCATATCTGGCATCTCATCCTCTTCTAGAGCAAGGGCCTGCAATATTGCATAGTGTCTCTGCAAGGCTGGAAGTGATATTATTGATTACAAAAACTAGAGAATTCCACTAATGACACTAAAAATTAACAAGATCATCAACTCCTTGAGAAAAGGTTAGAAAGCCATAAAAAAGGATATTCTAAGTGAAGTGAGTGCGACTTGAAGAAGGATTTTAGAAGGTAGAGCTAGAAACGAATTGAGAGACAGACAAGAAAATGGACAAACAAATAATAGCATGTAAATGAAATAGCAAATCAACTCTAAGAAACATGTAGTAACTTCATTGCATTGTCAATAAGTAGTAAAAGAAACATCCTCATAAAAAAGAATGTAAAAAAAATATCTAGATGTATACATTGTCTCTCCAAATTAATGTTGCATGATCCATGGACACCACTTAAACTTGCTTGCCTCAGACTTTTGTTCTATTAATGGCCACCTATTTGTATAGAAATCTCTAATATATCACAATGTTTCTCAGACTTTTGTTCTATCAAAGCCCAACTGTTTATATAGAAGTCTCTAATATATCCCGATGTTCCCCACTTTAGATTTTGCTGTCATAACCAAGAGAAATCTCACTTCAAACAATTCAACCTCACTGTCATGCCAATAATATTATTCTTAAAACTCCCTAGTACATAAACATGGTATACTGATGAGGGAAAGAAAACTTTTTCACAAAAAACACATCCAAAATTTGTAGCTTAAAGCACAATCACAAGAAATGAGTAAAATACCCGGATTAGAAAATTGGCAAACAGAAAAGTCTTTCAAATCGATATGTTTTATCAGAGCAGCAGCCTTTTTGATTTGATCATCATCTGCTCGAAGTGAATCAGGATGAAGCTGCAGTTGGAGTAATTATTCATAAGAAATAACTCTTTAAAATAAACTGGAACTCAAATCTAAATTTTCTCATGCCTCTTCAACATGTCGAATATCATCAGCATATGGTAGATATATCATATGCAATCCTGGGGGCTCAATCTGACCACAAGTTGAAGTAACTTCATCCTGAAACAATAAAATAAACAGTATTCGCAAAAATTAACTGATTCTATAAGCTAATATGGAAAGATATAAAAATGAAACCATACAAAAGATGATATTAACACTATATAGTCAGAATAATTAAATAATTAAATAATTAAATGAAGCTCAAATTAATAACTTAAGCTTTGCAAATTAGTGGTAATTTAGAATATCAATAGTATCAAGCATTGCCTTCAAGATGGTTAGTATCTATTATGCTCCTCACTGTGCAGCTGAAAACAATAGACAAAAGTAGAGTTTGTATATTTCTTTGTGAAAAAAAAGCAGAATGAACTTTTCTTACAAGAAGCAGTATTGGACTTAAAATTTTTTTAAAAAAGAGGATAAGATATTCCCCAACAAATGGAAATTTGACCAAACTAGTGAGATAAAAGCAATAAAAAACAAAATAAATTCATCTGGTCAATAATTCTGCAGTTTATTTAGTGCCCCTTTATAACCAATTCATGTAATTATTAATGCAGCATTAGACAAAATCCCAGATATGAAATGGATCTTACTTGTGCAACAAGGGCAACCAACTGAGGATGAGATGAACTGCCATAGAATGCAACTGCAAAACTGAGGTTGACAATGAATGAGTGTTTGCTTGGTTGGCACAAATAATAAAAATATCAATTGTTCAATGAAATTAAGATACATGATTTTAGCAGAAGTAACCAAAGATAAATTTGGAGTGAGTAGAGCTCTTTGGGCGGCGGTTCAACTTTGTTGTTTGCATTGATGCCAGAAGACAGGAGATTTTGCAGCGAGAAGTGAGGGAGACTTGGATGAAAGAGAATTTAATTACTATTGCAATGTTTCGCATCCAAGAGAGGTTGTTGTTTTCTTTTTTGTAACACTGTTGGGAGAAAAATTCTCTAGAATTTCTTTGCTTTTTTTTTTCTTCCTGTGTTGTAATCTAGACCTGGCATTCTTGTAGATTTCATATAGATACAAATATACTAACCATTCAAAAAACAACCAGTCTGATATTTTCCAATAACATCTAGACTTATCAGTAATATGTTGATATTTGGGCAAAAGGGATGAATAACAAAACCTTTGTGAAAAGGTTGAGTTTTTCATCCATGGCTATTGGAAGCTACTTAATGATTGTAGATAGTAAAACAAGTATAACAATTTCTTATGTTAGGAGAAAAACTGCAGTTGAGTGCATTGGATAACATCAAAGCTTTTGGCTACTAACCGCTTAAGCCGCAGCATGGATCTATGCAGGGCAATGAGCATGGAAGTACTTCCAACCACTTCCTACAGAAACACATAACAAAATGGTTAGTGAACATATTTTTTTATTTGTGTCATCCAAAGTTAAAAAAGGTGATGAATAACTAAATATAGACAGCTCAGTGATAAGGAGGGGAAGTTCTTCAGACCATAGATGGTTGTGGTGATTCGCGCAATACTATTATTATTTTATATGAAATTTTATCATATGCAATTAATAAGATATTTATACACTGGATTTTTGTTTTTGTACCATGTCGTAGAAAATGGTGCATTCTGAATTATATCTGCTTAGGAGATACTAAACATAGATGTCTCCTCAATATTTTTCTTAAGCTAAAATTAATATTGTGAGGAACATATTGATATGTTAAGAAATAAGATAAACATAAAGAAAAACCTCGTCACTTGGAAATAAGAAAGTAGATGGCTTCAAATTGTGATAATCTTTAAGGCAACTTAGTGGCTTGAAACCCAAAAGGCAAAGATGTCCACTTGCAACGCTCTTTATTTCAGAGAGTTCCTCAGCTGAAAACTGGATGATCTTACTGAATATCAAACAAAATAATGAACTCTTGACTAAAAACTATTAAGATTGTATTTTTTATCAATTAATAAAAGCATATTGTTGCATAAAATGTACATAAATATTTATAAAAAAAAGACGACATTAGTACCGTGATAATTATAGGAGATAAAATGGTATCAATAGAAAAGAGTAATGTCCTCTTCCATGCAACATAAAGAGATCCATTTACCATGCAACACATGTTATAGAGAAGCAAGAGAGTCATGAAAGCAGATAAAAGAATAATGTGTAACATACCCAAAAGAAAGTCGCTGGTGTGAAGTATAATGTCCCACAACTCATACAAGATTGTTACCATCAAGATCTTTTCCATTGATTCTTGAGGATAGATTTTTTTTTTTGGTATTTAAACATTTTAGAAAAGAAAAAAAATATGTAGTGAGTATCAACATGAGTTCATGCTGTGTATATTTAGAATAAATCTATAGGTAATATTTCTTATCAAGGATGTGCTTGATAGTTATATATTACTGACACTACAAATTCCTAATTAATGCACGATTATTACATTATAACTACAAATATTTTGCAATTAATAGTGCACATGTAGAATCCTTATTTAGCTAGACCGAATTCATATAATTGCTGATTTTCAGCTCCCAAGAAGCCTCTATATAATGACAAAAAAGTCTCACATTAAAGGCATTCAATCCAATCTTGATATAGTATTCGAGCCCTAAGAAAAACTCGTTTTTTGGGTGGAATTTCCTGTTCTTCTTAAGAACTTGGTGAATTTTGTATCTTTCCATAGTGCTGGCACTGCCTTGCATATTTGTTATCAATATTAGCTTCCATGATCAATTGAACAGCCTCTTCAATTTTGTGATATTTAATTTTCCTCCCCTACGTGACATTTTTTATACCACAAGGAAACATTCTCTTCCATTCTGCAACATTTCCACCAAAAACTATCAATCCTCTCCTCGATAGAACTTAACAAAGCATGAAATATGACCTACATTGATAGCTTCCTTCCTAAATCCAAAACTAGAAACACGCTCAACATCAATACACGGTAATGCTTCCACTATTAGTTCTTTCCTTGAAAACATTTACTCATCATCTTGATCATACATCATCTACTTAATTATTTGTCAAATTTCCGAAAATTATAAAATGTTATATTTTTTTTTACCTGATTGATGAAAGATGCATGTTAAAAGAAAAAAGTTATACAGAGGGACCGAGTCAAAAATAGAGGTCAACATCCATGGGGCTATCAAGAAAGAACTACTACTAAATTTTTCTCAAACAAAAAAGAGACAAAAATAGTCCCCATCCTGGGCCTCTTTTTCAAAAATCACTTGATTCTTCCAGGTTCAAATACTCCAAAAACAGAAAGAACAAACTACTTAATATTTCATGAACAAAAAAGAATATAATAAAAAGAGCGATTCCACATCTACGACCTCTTTTTCAAAGACAAATTAATTCTTATTGTACCAATACATCAAAATTTGCAATGAGGAACAAGCTTTTAAGAAAAATTCAAAAATAGTATCATATTTGAAGTTTAAGTTCTTCATTATCAAAAGTTAAAAGTTTTCACATTGCAGCTGTTAACAACACTTGAATAAGTGCTAAAAAAACAATTTCCAGTTCCCCAAAACACATTTTAGCTCACATATGCAAAAAGAAAAAACAAAATAGTTTTTGGTACTATAAATAATTTTTGAATGTGTTGTCTTTAATATCTCATAAAACAGAAAAATATTACTCAATAAAAGCTAAACAAAATTAGAGAATAATAATAAATAACTTGAGTGGCAAAGCCTAAGCATAACTTGCTTAGATTATAAAAGCAAAGAAGTTATTATTTGCAGAGTGCTTGACTTTTATCTCTCACTGAAAAATATTACTGCATAAAAGTAAACAGATTCAAAGTATATAATATATGAGTGGGATTAGGCATAACTAGGTTAAATTACAGAAAGGGTGGCAAGCATACTTCTTATAAAGTTGAAAGCGCTTCAGAGGTTCTTGTACCAATGCACCTGTATCCGCACAGATGAAAGATCTCTCTGTCTGCACAATCTCAACATATATTACAGGTTATTAAAATCCCAGTTACAGCGGTACAAACCCATCAAAATAATTAACAAAAGGTAGTTGAGTGAGTGCGGATTAAAGTATTAAGTATATCCAAGTCAAGATCATGCAGTGTCTTTACCTTTGGAAAGCAGTAAAAATAATAAGCAATATCTAAATGCCCAGTAGAAAATACACCTATAAGCACAACCAAAGAATACGAAATATTGCTATTCCAACAGAGAATCTTGACCTTCTATTTCTTGGACCCTTGTCTCTCAAACGATTAGGCGACCAAACTTTTGTGCTAAATATACAATGAACAAAGATATATAACCTAAATGACATAAAATAAGTCATGTAACAGAAGATTGCCATAGAAGCATTAGGTTTAGCAGAGAAATTATACAAGATGTGTTTTCATAGGGTATGAGCACAACAATGGAAACCCATTCCAGTTTTTGTTTGGCAAATTAGACATATGGCAAGGAAATTTCGTTTCTCATGCCCACCTAAATAATTTTTTTTGATGCAATGTTTGAATGTGCTGCCTTTGTGTGTGCGTGAGAGAGAAAGAGAGAGACTTTCATAAACAGAGGTTTTGACCAAAACCATCATCATATTCTAGCCAAAGCAAAAGATTGGCACAGTAAAAGACCAGATAACTGAGCCAGGAACATAAAACTAAGAAAATAAACATATCAAACAGATCTATTCTTAAAGAAGCAACACAACAACAACCAGACAGCTAAACCTAATAATAAAAGCAAACATACAAATTTTTACATTGTTAAAGCACAAGATGTTAGCCAAGAGAAAACTAAATGAAAAAAAAAAAAATACAGATGATAACCAGACTAAACATGTATGATACGTTGCAAGCAAAAAATAAATAAATGAAACTAATATCAACTAACAATGTTTTAACAAAATAGTTTATAATATCAAATAATAGTTATAGAGGGTAGAAGGCGTATCAGCTTCAATGCAGAAACAGAGTCAGGTCTTATTCCTCAAGAACATAATAACTTTAACAAAAAGGGGGCATAGGATCTATTTGGAAAATTTTAGACAACTACTTTCAGCAAACAAAAGAAAAATAAAAAGAATATAATTCTGTTGTATCATTTTTTTTATAAAAAATACAGCTTTATGCAAATACTACTTTGACATTTCAAGCAAACAAACAAATCGTAGAAATCTTCCTTTCAAAATTTTTTTAAAACACTTAAAAGGACTTAGTTTTGCATCTTTTAGATAAAAAAAAAGTTGATTTATGAAAGGATTCCAAACAAAATCTAAATGATCTGCCTCGAAGAAACAAAAAAAAGAAACAATTGAGACCAGAAAGTGATGATGCACAACTTCACAGTAAACCAGATTCACAGAAGCATCCAGGACTGACTTGAACATCTGCTCGGCTCACCTTCTTTTATAGACATTTTATCAATACAATTTTTTTAGCACTTGCAGGAAAAAAAGGTATGACTACACCACAGAGAGATCAAATTGAAAACCTGTAAATAAATGCTTTACAATAGAACAGATAAAAAAACAAAGCATGCATACTTTTGTACGAGTAAAACAAAGAGTAAGCAATCACCTTTAAAGGACGATTGGTAACCGAATCTAGCCAGGTGATTGCTCCTACAAAATGAAGAAAAAGAAACTTTTGACAAGTGCATGGTAATTCAAAAGCAAAAAAGTTTACCAAAATTTATTATAAATTGCAATTTTGTCGGGTCATACCTGGAAGAGTAGGACGAATCAAAGCATAGGAATTCAATCCAATAGACAATCCATTGGCTATCGAAAAATTTATTCTTTTTATTATGCGTTTGCTGAACATTCGCTTCCTCAATTGGTCTTTCATATCTTCCAGCCTTGGATTCAAAATAGGAAAAACAATGAATTTAACA
Organism: Begonia loranthoides; assembly: GCA_022433065.1. Classification (NCBI taxonomy): domain Eukaryota; kingdom Viridiplantae; phylum Streptophyta; class Magnoliopsida; order Cucurbitales; family Begoniaceae; genus Begonia; species Begonia loranthoides. The sequence continues at coordinate 5,908,052 of CM039469.1, forward strand.
CAAGAATTTTTAGAAAGCTTCTTAAATTCAAGAACTTTTTAACTCAAAAACACTTCAACAGATACTACCTCCAGCCTCCAACTACTAATACTCTTAATTTGAAATCTAAAATATCATTTGTTAAAAAAGGTTTTAAAGTCAAGGAACACCACAAGCAAAAAGTAGACAAAAGAATGTACTTCTCCTCCGATGAAGGCAAAAATTGAGTAAGATCACTGCCTTCTAGTCCTAATAAATCCTGAAAAATGTTAAATTAAACTGGTAAATTAAATGATTGAACATGAACAGGTTAAATACCAAAGCACATAAAATTCAAAAGGAAAGATACAATCATACAGCATAAAAAAGAGAAACATTAAACTTTTCATCAGGTTGACTCAATGGGAGAAGTTCAATTGAGATACCAAGATCTTGAGCATCCTGAACATAAAAGCCAATTACTTCTCTTAGATATTGACACTACATATTAAAAAACAACTGAATCACAATAAGAAAGTAAGTTACTTTTGCTCGTTGTAATGTAGTTCTCATCATATCAAATTTTGTTGCTCCTTTGATACTGCCAAAAGGATCATCTTCATTTGTAAACAAAAGAATCCGCTTGTCGGCTAGTTTCGCTGATCTGAGATTTTAATTTGCATTGCTAATAATCAAATTGCATAGGGGGTTCTTTGAATTCACAAACATAAACTTGGCAACTAAAATTTGCAAAACAACCATGACGAATTACCCCTTGCGCAGCAGTCCTTGAGCTACCCATATAGCATTGTAAAGAGAATTTTCTCGGGACCCATACACGATACCATATTGACTCCCAATATCTTTCATAAATAAATCTGCAATGCAAAAGAATGATTATCAATTGTGCATATAATTCTAAGCATTTTAGAAGGTATCCATATAGTTTGTTCTTTCCAAAGGGAGGAAAATAGTTGTACAAAGTGTAACACTTAGCACTTTGCTTGAGAGGAGTCTTTTTCTTCTGGTTTCCATTCTCTTTCCTGATATAAATTGTTTCTTATAAAAAATAAAAAAGGAAAAAAGAAACGATAGGTTTGAGCAATCTAAAAGTGCATAAAAAGAGTTGTGTCTAAAGTAAGAAGCAATTTTGATAATTAACTCAAGAAGAAAACAACGAAATGTTGAGATAATATGCCGAAGGTAGTGATATTCTTCAACTTTTAGCCTACAAACATATCTACCATGCATCTCCTCTCCCAAAAGGAAAATCCAACATGCTTCACTTCCAGTATCAGACAAAAACCAACTGATAAGGTCAGAGTTGAATTCTAGTATCTGCCTTGAACTTTATTCACTGATTAGAACTACATGATGAAAAATACACCTTCACATGCACACCCTCGAAACTTCGAGAGTCCGAAATCTCCCAATTTCTTACGGAAAACTCACATAATCCCCCCTTTCCCTAAATTCTCTATCTATGTAGAGTTTACAACCATCAGCAGTTACTAACTCCCTCTCAACTAATTCCCTTACTAACTGCTACTCATACAACTTCCTTCTCAGCAAGCTCCACCTCATCTTCAGCTGTAGCAGCCTCTTTTTACTTCCTTCTTTAACTATAAGTAAACATTATTGGAGGCTTAACACCAACAATCTTTTATTTTTCAGGGAAAATTCAAGGTATGTTTACCTTTCACTAAAACTTTGACAAAGAGATCTATTCTTTGTTGAACTCTTTAAGAGTGCACCAAATTTCATGTCATTCAACAATAGTAATCATAAGCGCATGCCATGCTCTATTCATAAAAGGAGGGGAAGAAAGAGACGAAGTCTCTTTGAGCTTTTGAATCATGCAACTTGGTTTTCAAAGATTCACTGAAATTTTGGGGAATGTAGCTCATGCCAATTAATGCAATTTATCATTAAAAAAAAAATACAAAAATAACAGTAATCCTCGTGGAATATATTTCATAGAGATGAGGGTGTCACAACTCTTCAAATTTTTCACAAATACTCTTGTAATCCAGAAACTCTTCAAAATAAAAAATAAAGAACTATATTTCCTTTTTTTTGGACAAAACAAGAGGCACCATCTACACGCCATTGAGAAATTTGGGCCATAAAAATATTACAATCTTCATGAACACTTTAAAAAACAATTTACTTTCGTTGATTCATTTTTTTGTTTATAAGAAACAAAATACATTAAGAAACGATAATACAAAAAGACAGGAGAAAAGAGATCCTCCCTTACAAGCCTCTTAAGAACTTAATAAAAAATAATTTCTATCAAATTGCAAAGAATTACATTAAAAGGATAATTTTTAAGATGCTTAGATCTATAAACCCACTTAAAAATGAGAAAATTAACTTTATCCATAGATCAATTTGTAGAGATTTATCTTAAAAAATAATTTCATTACAAAGAATCCAAATAGCCAAACAGCCAAAATATCAAGTCTCCAGATTAAATTCTTCTTCTTATATCTTCTGTCCATAATGGAAACATCACTGAAGAAGTTCTTAATGTCAAAGTAAGTTCTCATTGACCGAGAAAAAAACCGCGTCCACAACTGTCTTCTTATATTTTAGTTGATTTGTTTTGAAACAAACCACTAAAACTCTCATTCACAAAATTTGGAAAAAAAAAACAAATTTTATTGTTTCTTTTAATATGTACTATCAAAAGCAAATCAGTTAGCATCTTAGTAAACCAACTATTTGAATTAACTATTAGTAGTATTACTATTAAAAAAATGGTTAGAACCCACCTCCTAAACAATCAAATGACTTTATGAGTTTTGCAGTAGGCCGGTCCAGTTCTTCTCGTTCAGCAACATTGAATACATAAACACCAATTAAATCTTGTAAATTTTTCTTCTCCTTCTGTAAGTCAATGATATAGACATGAAAATCTCTACTTAAGCTTGAGAAAATACATAGTATTCTCCAACAAACAAAACGAGAAAAGTACAAACCAAAGAAACAAATGTTTATATGGGAAGAATAAACCAATAAAACAAGTAGTAGTTATTTCTTTTTAATTGGAACGAACTAAAACTTACCCATGCCTAAGAACAACCTAACAACTTATTAGTTTGATAAAAAAAAGATAACATAGGTTAGTAAAGCAAGATCTTACCGTGTTAAAAAAACATATTGCCACTTCATCATGGGATCTGTTTATTATTTGAGTCTTCAACGACTGCGAGATACAACTTGCAGCAATTTGGAAATGAGTTTCCTCAGTTCCATCACCCTGTCAACAAAGTAAATTCAATATGTATAACATCATCTTGTACTGGAGTATGGACAAATGAATGCAAAGCAACTTCATGCTCCTTCAATAAGGTAGTCATTAAAAATATGCCAGTATCCTCACATTTTCTGACAAGTTTCACCATTTCTCTTTGCCTGTTTTTAGTATGCTAGAGCTCATTTTTGGAGGCACAAAGCACATAAATGTTAATCACTTAAAGGTGCCATTCTACTGAATGACTGAAAAATAAAAATTGGTGCCCTAGGAGAAGAAGATTGCTTCTAGCGAAGAAATATTGAGAGATATCCCCAGGTAAATATAAAAACTCACAGAGCGACAAGAAGAATTGAACATCTTGGGGGAAGCATCCACCAAGAAAACCGCAAATCCTTTCGTTTGTTCCCTTCCCTGTTTCAATATACAGAGTAAGAGAGATAAAACATGCATATGATGAAACGTGAAAAAAAGCTCACACACAAATATACTTGGTAAAACAACTGGTCGGGATCATCTTCATCGTCTCTGAAAATCTCATCTGGGTCCAAATCCATTCTCAAAAAGATAGTGGCACAGGCACACTAACTTCATAACATAAAAGCAAACGTTTAGGATAAAATCATGGTTATATACAGTCATAATAACCTTTATGGTCAGAAAACAAATTTGCTTGCGACGTTGCCTCCAGTATCTTCAACAGAGTACCAACGGTGAACAAAATAAAAACTAAAATATCATTAATCATCTGTCAAAAGAACCCTCTGTAAGTTGTCATCTTCATTTGGAAGGTTCGCTGCTAAAATATTTAAAGATTTTAACTGTGATAATGACCTTCAAGAAAGAAAAGAAACTAAATCATCAAACCTAGTGCCTACCAAAAACGTTACACGAATCCTCTAGAAACAACACTCACTTTCCCTTCTAATACACCCACTTTTACATCAATAACAGTCCAACTCACAGACAATTTCAATCAGCCTTGAACACTCCTTTTCAAGAGGCAAAAACAATTTCTGCCCCAAAAATTAATTTTAACAACTAATATTACCCCCTTTTCTATAGGAAATTATCTAATCGCTTTTATTTCTCTTTTCACTTTCCTCCTTTTCAATTTTTTCTTCCCTCCGTCAAAGCCAGCACTTTTTTTTCCTTGATTCTTCTTCCCTCCCTCCATCCATGAATATTCTCTATCCATCTTCTTCCCTCTGTAACCCCGCATTTACCTCCATTTGGCTTCCCTAAACCATGAGCACTATTGATATCTACAGTGCTATTGATATATAGAGTGCGCTGGTTTTTTAAAATTGCTAAAAATACTAAATAAGAAAAACGCTAACCCGCTGGAAAATCTGTCGCAGAGAGAGAGAGCGAGATGCTGGGTCAGCTACTTCGACTTGTGAGAAGGCGTGGGGAAGAAGAATCAAGAAATTGGAGGGAGGGGAAGAAGAATGTGAACGACAAGGGTAGAAAGGGAACAAAAACAAACACTAATGTGGCCAAGAATACTGAAAAATATTCTTTTTTGAATTTAACGAATGAGTCCTTTAATCAGGCTATTACCAAAACGTCCTCATAGAAGCAACGGCAATTTATGGACAACAAGACATTTATTTTAACAAAAGGAAAAATAACAAAACTATTGTACGATGGATAAATGATAAATCTATCATTAAACAATTTTTGTTAATAATTTAAATACTAAACTATGAAAATGAACAAACCAAATATTGTTGTTACGTTTTCTGTTAAAAAAATATTCTTTTTCCTCTGTAGAACGTTGGCTTTCCGATGCAAAACGTTGTCTTTCCGATGCGAAAATGAGTAATTGAAATATGATTCAAAAAAGACGACTTGCAGAAAGTGAGTCCTTGAAATATGATTTAAGAAAGAAGACTTTCCGAAGAGAAAATACAATTTTTCTCTGAGGAAAGATGACTTTTTTCTGCATCTTTTATTTGCAGATATAGAATAATTTCATTGTCTTATTCGTAGAAAAACACAGACAAGTTGTGATTCTCTCATGGACAGTAAAACAATTCTATATCATCTGAAATCTAAAACATTATATATTATTTTACAAAATCTTCTAAATTATAAAACTAAAAAAAATTAAAATAAACTTATGCAGTATTTTTTCAAATCTCTTCTCCATGAGTATTAGCTCTTTTCCACTTAAAGTCTATGAAATCACCAGTTCTTGCAATTTTTTCCCTGGGTATTAGTTTTTTTCACTGTCAGTTCTCAGAAAGTTAACGGTGATATTTGTTTCATTCATTTCTCATAGTTTAGTGTTTAAGTTGTTAGCAAAAATTGTTCAATAGTTGACTCGTCATTGATTTAATAGTACAATGGTTGTTTTGTTAATTTCCTGTAACAAAATGCATGTGTCACTTTTATTCAACTGAGTTGATCAGCATCAGTGTTAATTTTATAAAGACAAATTTCTGAACACATTTTAATCTTTTACGTTAGTTTTGCATAGGAAAATAAGAAAAAGAAGAGAAAAAAGGAAATTTCTGACGAAATAATTTCTTCTTGTATATTTTCTACTTACGTTTACTATATATATACAAAACAACATTAGTGTCAGATGACAATGAACAATAGGTGAGAAAATAATAGAAAATGAGAGAGAAAATAAACATGCATAAGGCGTGTATAGAGAACTTGTGATGTTGTGCTAATATCCCCCCTCAAGCTCAAGGTGGTCAGACGAAGAGCTTGTGCCTTGAGTGATTGAAATAAGTTGACATTAGAGGCTTTGTCAAGCCATCAGCAAGTTGAAGTAACGAAGGAACAAAGGAAACTGTAATTTGATTAGTAGCGAGTTTCTCTCGAACGAAGTGAAAATCTAACTCAACATGTTTAGCCTTCAAGTGCAAGACTAGGTTGGCAGCTAAATAAGTGGCACTAATGTTGTCACAAAGAATACGTGGAGGCATAGTAAAAACACACCTGAGGTTCGAGAGACGAGATTTAATCCATAAAACTTCAAAACACCATTGGCAACACTACGGTATTCTGATTTAGTACTGGATCGCGATATTGTATGTTGTTTAGAAGATGACCATGAGATAAGATTGGGTTTTATAAAAATACAGTATCCACTTGTGCTTCGTTGATCATTGAGAAAAGAATGTTGGAACGAGGAAGAGGGATTTTGGAGAAGGAAAAAATAAGGAGAGTGTTAGCCTTATTTGTTTTGATTATGACTAGTTATTTGATAAATAAGTTGTTTACTAATATGTTAGCCTTCATTGGAAATACCTTTAATCGGGTATTAATATTTACTAATGTGTTTTCCTAAGTACATGTAGCTTATAGTATGATTATTAGGACTTAAAGAATTCAAGAAGAGCATAACACAAAATATCGGTCGACTATGGACCAAGGGGTGGTCGAACAGACAGGTCGTAGAAGAGCCAAAACAAAGGAAGCGGTCGACAGGCGTTGAAGAGTGGTTGTTTGAAAATCAAACGGAGAGCTCGAGATTTTACAACTGCTGGAAAGCGGTCAATCGAAGCGAAAGTGGTCGATCGAAAATTGGGCAGATTCAAGCCAGTTTCTAAGAATGTGAAGAAGCGGTCGACTGGAGATGGATAGGTCGACCAGAGCTGAAATTGGATGATCGAAGCTGAAATTGGACGATCGAAAGCATAACGGCTATATTTCAACAGTCGGATAGCGGTCGACCGGAACAAGGGTGGTCGACCGCTCAGGTAGTGTCTATATATAGAAGCACTTCAAAATACAATCCAACCAAGAGAGAATGAATTGTACCAAAACGCTGCCGAATTTTCTACACGATTTCTCATAATCATTGAGTGTCAAACCTAACTCTCTCACTCCTAAACTTGAAAGATCACATTTGTGAGAGTTAGATTCTTATTTGTATTTCCTATTTCTCTTCATTGTCCTTTCACCAAACAATAAGGGTGACGCCCTGTGAATAGTCAAAGAAAAGGATGACTCCCTGTGAATAGTTATTTGTAAAGGTTTAATTGACACTTATGAAGTCAATCATCACTAACTGAGGAGGTTAATGGATTAAGGATCTCGAAGTGGCAAGTTTGGAGTGCGGGATTGCTGAATTGCGTGAACAAATTTGTTTGCACCTCTTTATCCCTTACTCTTTATTATTGTTCTTGATTGTATATTTTGTTTGAGTTAAATCACTTAGAGATAGATTAATTAATATCGCACAAAAAAGTTAGCTAGCCTAATTCACCCCCCTCCCTCCCTCCCCCCTCCCCCTTTTTCTGTAAGCGTGCATCAATACTACAATTGGTATCATGAACTCAAAAATTTCTCCTACATGTAAAACTTTGATTTTTACGTAATGTAATGTTTGGTCATAGTGAAATTTATTGATATTATTGAGAATGATGAGGTTATTGATGTTTAAGAATAAATTGGATGATCATAATGTAAGTGTAATTAATTATATGTTGAAGGAATTTACAATAAATGGAGCAAGAAATATAATAAAGGAGAAACGGACGACCTTTGTAAAATGCAGATGTTTAGTATGATAAAGTGAATGAAGTCATTTGGAGCAAAGACGGACGTCCCTTATGGACGAAGGACGTCTGAAATAAAAGAATAGAAGGGGTACGACATCGTTGGGAGTAAAGATGGACGTCCCTTACGGAAGAAGAATGTCCAAAAAAAGGAAAAGGAAGACAGTTTTGTTAAGAGTAAGTGGGATGGCGTTGTTTAGAGCGAAGCACGCCCCTAATGGATGAAGGACGTCTGAGATAAGAGAAAGGATGACGGCCTTAAGTTTAAGTAGAGCGGCATTGTTTGGAATGAAGAAGGAAATCATTTAAAATAAGGAGACAACGGACGTCCTTTATAGAGGCACGAATGTCCCTTATAGCGAAGAAGCTGACGAATAGGACAGAAGGACGTCTAAAATATGAAGACAACAAACATCCCTTATTGAGGAACGGACGTCCCTCATGGCAAAGAAATTAACGGGCGTCTCTTAGGAAAGATGGATGTCAGGAATATAAAGGCTGACGGATGTCCCTTATTGAGGAACATACGTCCCTCACAGCAAAGATGTAGAAGAACATTCTTTGTGAAAATAAAGGAAATATAAAATACTTTGAAAATGATTTATAGATTTTTAAATGGATGTTTATGCGTGATAATCCTATCCTTTTTGTGTATAAATATGGGGGAAAGCTGGAGGATTTGGGGGAGGCAATTTTTGAATTCAGAAAAGGGATTTCTCAAGATTTGGAAAGAAGAGGAGGATGTCACTGCCGGTACAAGAAGAAACCTCAATAGGTGAGGATTTTTGTGAAAAAGGTAAGAGATATTGCATGTGGTTTGCCAGAGGTGACCTACATCACAAGAGTAGGGTTTGTTTGTATGAATTGCCATTATGCTTCTAGGTTTGGTTAATAAGTTGACTGTTGATAATTTACTATGATCACAAGTTTGAGTTCGCTGTTTAAGATTGTGTGATGATATTGATCTGATGAATGATAAAGTTTTCATCTTTTGTATTAAGTAATATAAAGTTGATTGATTTATGTTATGCTCTCTATTGGATTCTTCTATAATGATAGTCATGCCCTATGATGTCTCTTTTACGTTTGGTAAATGAATAAAGCATGTTGTTTTGCTCTCTTTTACGTCCGATAAATGAATAAAGCATGTTGTTCTACTCTCTGTTTGGTTTCTGCTGTATAATATGAACTGTTGTGTGACTTGCATGCATTGCACTAGAATGAATAAACGTAAATAGACGTTGGAGATCATAGGGTTTAGTGATGGTGATGTTTAGGAGAACCAAGGGATGATGTATCTCGTCTTCGTCGGAATTGGGTGACGGTTTTGCTTAGGTGTTATGGATTCGGTGTATGGGAGAACAACGAGATGAAGTATGTTAGTTTCCGTCGAGATGGGTGACAGTTCTACCCATGCTAGATCTCCAAGATGTATCCATGCTCGTCTGATGATATCTCTAACGTTCTAGACTGTAGTGAGACTGCGAATAAAGTATGAAAGAGATAAGTTCTTTTGTGATATAAAAAAACATGTATATTGTGTCTGCATGAGTATTTCACTTTATTTCACTATGTCTCTTACTGGGCATTAGGCTCATTATATCTCTTGTGATGTAGGTGATGATTGTGATCCTAATGATGTGCATGTGGAGAAAGTACGATGGATGAGTGCTTGTGTTACCCGGCGAATGTTGACCTTGGAGGTTATGGCTTACGAATTGGAATAAAGTTTATTTAATTGTTTTTCAAGGGTTATTGAACTATTTTAGTTAATGTTTATTTGAAATTGTTTAAAAGGATGGTTTTATGTTTAATTTAAATACTTTCGTTTATGCTTACTCTTGTATTTGCCTTTTGCTTGTTTTACAAATGAGTTTAAAAAAAAGAGAGAAAAAGTTTTATGTGAAAAATGGGATGTTACATATCAGAGCATGGTTAATAAACTTTTTATGTGATATTGTACATATTGGCTTAATTTTTTTTAAATTGCATCTATGAGTTATTTTTCTTGTTGAAATTTATTTGGATAAATTTGATTGAATTCTTTGATTGTATAAATTAATATGGCTTTCAACATGCATGTTAAAGGACAATCATTAGCTAGACCTCCATATTTTGATGGTAGTGATTATGTATATTTGATGTGAACCTAGGATATTAGAGAACCCTAGACCCAACAACAACGCGGAATGACAGCGGATCGTCTTGCGAATCAAGAATGAGCAACTTGACCCAAACCAAACTTGTTGGTTGAACCAAAGTTATCAAGAAGAGTAGTTTAACCCTAACCAAATGGGTTGGTTGAACCAAAACTATCAAAGCTTGATCTTCAAGATAGATGCTTGAAAAGACCAAGTTCTTCCTAAGAAGATAAAGAAAGGAGAACCTCACAAAGAGAAACTCACAAGTTGTATTCTTCAAAAATCAAGTCCCAACAAATTGAGCTTCTAAGCCTTTATATTGGCAATTTTCCACTAAGAAAATATATTAAAATATTCTAACCTATCATTATCCACTAAGAAAACATGTTAAAATATTCTAACCCACCATTCTCCACTAAGGAAATATGTTAAAATATTCTAACCACCATTCTCCACTAAGGAAATATGTTAAAATATTCTAACCACCATTCTCCACTAAGGAAATGTTTAAATATTCTAACCCACCATTCTCCACTAAAAAAATATATTAAAATACTTTAAAAGGTAAAACTAGTGGGTTTTGGTGGAGTTGGCGGATGACGGGGCACGCTGACGGGGCATGATGACACGATGCGCTGACGGGCTCACGGACTAGCGTATGGGCCCCACCAAGCTTTGGGTAGGTGGGAACGCGCTGCGCATACTGCAGTGGTCCTTTAAACAAGTAGCACCTCTTTGCCTTTTTGGACTTGTAATTCCTCTTCGTCAATGCTTATCAAATTCTTGGCATGTAGACTTTTTCCCATGGATTTCTTCAATCAAAAGTTGAAGTCTCTCATTCATCTTCTTTGTCCTTGCTCTAGTCATTGGTCCTTCGATGTTTTGCAAAGAATCTTGGCCTTGGGTTACGACTTGGTTCTTTATTGGCTCTCGGATCATATCAATATTAGAAGTCTATGATGAGAATTTATATACAATCTTCATATTATAATCTTTGGAACATTGTTGAAAATGAGCTTTTTATTCCACTTAAAATTGAAAATGGTATAGATTTTCCAAAAGAGTATAATGAATATAGTGATATGGATAAAAGAAAATAGAGTATGAATGCTAAAGTTATTAATACTTTATATTGTGCATTGAATAGAGATGAGTTTAATAAGATTCAAGCATGTGATAGTACCTATGAAATATGGAAATTGTTTGAAATCACACATGAAGGCACTAATCAAGTAAAAGAAAATAAAATGAGCATGTTTATTCATGAGTATGAATTATTTTCTATGGATAAAGATGAAACCATTCGTAAAATGTTTACTTGTTTTACTAATCTTACTAATGGTTTAAAAGTGCTTTGGTAGAATTTATCCCAACGAAGAGTTGGTTATGAACATTCTTAGGTGTCTACCAAGGACATGACTACCAAAAGTGACTGTCATTCAAGAAGTGCGGAATCTAAAAGCATTGAAGATGGAGGAGCTCATTAGATCATTAATGACACATGAGATCACAATGATGAGCAATTAAAAGGATGAACAAAAAGAGAAAGAAGCCTACAAACCAAGGAATATAGTCTTCAAAGCCTTCTCAAGCAACCAAGTTAATTCCAAGGAAGAGGATGAAGATGAGGACATAAGATTCATAACCTGGATATTCAATAAGTTCCTCCAATGGAAAAAGAGGAACAGAGAAAAGATAATAGTTTGCTTTGTGTGCGAAAAACCCAGACACACCACCTATGATTGTCCCAAAGCAAGGAAAAAGACAAAGTCCTCTAATAAGAAAGCATTCAAGGCCATTTTGGACGATAGCAATGAGGATTCATCTTCCAAAATTGAAGAGGTATCTAACTTTTGCTTCATGGCCTAAGAAGACAAGATACACAATTCTTATGGCGATTTAGATAATATTGATGGTGATAATGAATTGCTAGAAGCTTTTGAGGAATTATTTGAACAATTCAACTCGCTTAAAACCAAATATAAGTAGTTGAAAAAGGTAAATGACAATTTGGTGAAAAAACATGTTGATATTGTTAAATCTTTTGAAAATCAAATTGTTGAGTTGAAAAGCATGAATGATAATTTAAATGCTACTATTAAATCTCTTGATATTGATGTTAGTGAATTGAAAGTTAAAAACGATTATTTGAATTCTATTAATTTGAAATTCACTAATGGCAGCAAAAATTTGAGCATGTTTTTAAGTAAGCAAAATGTTACATTTGACAAAGTTAGGATTGGCTATCAACCATTTGCTATGAAAAAGAATTATGAAAATTTCTTTGTTTGTCCATCTATTTGTAATACTTGTAATTGTATAGGGCATAAATTATTTTGTTGTCCATTGAAATCAAATGGCAAAATGATGAGTTCTAAATTGGTTTGAGTTCCTAAGGGAACAATTCCTAAGATTAAAGGATCCAAAAAGATTTGGGTGCCTAAGAAAAATATTTAGGTGTTTTTCTCTTTTAGATCAAGAGTATGCATAATATGTAATATCTCAACTTTTGAAATGGGTTGACTATTGGGGTATTACCAAGATTATACTTGTTAACTTATATATTATAAAAAAAAAATTGACGTAATTAAAATATAATAAATATTAATTGAATTAAATTATTAAGATTTACAAATTAAATAATTATTTGGGATAAATTGAGAAGGAAAATTGGTTTAAGAAGTAATTTGGTTCGAGTTTGCCTACTGGTTATTATGTAGTTCGCTATTTAGGTTGGACAAAACATGACAAAAAGAAGAAAAGATTTATTTATTTTAGTTAAATATGTTAGTGGTGTACAATTGGAAGTGTTTGGACGATGGATTTAAAATATTTTAGTTAAAAATGTTAGTAGTGTACAACTGGGAGTGTTTGGATGCTCGAGTAAAAATTTGATATTGACATGAATGTTGTAGAAGAAAAAGGTGTCAGAAGATGCACATGGGTGGAATATGATAGAAAAGTGGTGGGGTCTCAATTTATTTTATTTCCTCTTGGAAAAGGGGAAAGAAACAAGAAAAGTAACAGGGAAATGAAGAAGAGAACAGAGGGAGGAGGGAGGAAACGGCGATGGGAGCTTGCCGGTGGGCGACAAAGATGACGGGGACGAGCGAGGGTCGTCGGGCTTCGGCGTGCGGCGGCTTTCACATCATTCTGGTGAGCGTCTAGACAGCATTGCTGGTCGCCATTCAGATCGCGATTCGGCGAGCTCCCGCAGACGTGTTTTCCGGCAACTAGTGAGGTAAGTTGTTGGTGATCGAAAGTTGACAGGGAGCGATCGGCAGGGGCGGTTGCGTTCGGAAGGGACATTCTCGCAATGGGCAGGGGCGTCGGGTCAGCCTACGGCCGACGACTCGTGACTCGGGTAATCCAACCCGGGTCCAGCCGATTCTGCCTTGATCCGTTTTGGTTGGGTTTTTCTTGTCTGCTAACGCAGACAACTCCAACCTGGAATGGCACCATTAGGTGTAAAAGCAGAATGGTGGGGACACTCTTTGATTGATTGAGAGATTTGTGGGATTTTTGTCCGAGGAATTATTGTGGCTAGATAATAAATTGGATGAGTGCAGGTGAGTGTTCTGGAATGGAATCCGAGAGCTGAAGCTGGAGGCCGAGAGCTGAAGCTGGAGGCCGAGAGCTTCTGGTAAACTTTCTTCTCCGTTTGGTTGATTTTGGATGTTGATCTTGTTCCCTTCCGTTTACTGCTGTGATTGTTCAATAAATGGAGACTATACTCTGTTGTTGGAAGGTTTATTCATGTGTGTTAGTCTTTGGTTAATGTTATGCACGACTGGATGTGTTGGGGTTCTGCATCTTTAGTTTATTTGGACGATAACTAAATATTGCTTTGTTATCAGTTGGTTGTGAGTAGTTTAACCTTGTTAATGGATGGTTTAAGACCTTGTTGTGAATGATGCTCCTGTTGGTTTCCACTTTCTTAATTTTGTGAAGGAAGTTCGACTATGTGCTACAAAATTGGGTTGTTCTTTTGTAAAAAATTGAGTTTGTCATTTTCCACAAGCATAAAAGTGTTGGATTTTTACCCTGTTGTGTTAATGTCTCCATTGAAGTCTCTGTTGTAGTATTAGAAATTGTTATATGGTTGAGGACAAATATTGGAAGTATGTTTCCTTGAAATGTATACGCTTCTGATAGTTTATGTTATGGTTCCTTGGAAGCATAAAGTTGAGATATGTTGTGTTCTGTGAAATTCTTAGAATTATTATACAAGCTAGGATTCGAATACAAGTTAGGATTCGAAAAGGAAATGAAAATTATAAATCAAAATTATTAATGAAAGATGTTTTGATGGTGAAGGTATCAAAGAGGGGAAAAAGGATAGCGACTAGGTGCTACCACGGAATAAAGAATTGAGGTAATGAATGAGTTTTCTTGGCCAGAGGAGGCCCTACACCCAAGTAAAGTGTGTGTGAGTTGCTTCGTGGTTTGATTTCGATAATGTTTATAGTTATCCTTGGTTTTACTGAATGATATAACTCTCACGTTTTCCTCATTGTATTTTGTGTGTGTTAAGTGTGAAAGTGCTTGTTAAGCTTGAATGAATCAAAGGAATGATAGTTGAAATGAATGAGAAATGAGAACGGGTCCTAGACAGATTTCTAGTGACATTGAAGAGAAAGAAGAAGTTAAGATGTTAGAGAAAGACTCTATGTTTCTTTACAGATTTCTAGTGATGTTAGAGAAGTTATAATGTTAGATAAATGGTACGAAAGTTACTGATTTCGATAGTGTGACATTAAGCATACAGTCTATTCTAAATGTTTATAAATGTTAATCCCTTTGCTTGCCGTAAGTATACTTAGAAGTTTTGTTCTTTTCAGTTATTGAGAAGTATATGTAAACATGATTAGGTTTAGTTTACTGTCAAAAGCATATATTAAGAAGTACATTTTATGTTTCCTTTTCAGTTGTTGTGAAGCATGTCAAAAGCATAATGTCTTGTTTTGCTTACTGTCGATAGCATGATAATTATTTCTTGTTGTTTCTTGTATACTCGATTTAGAAGCATGCTAGGTGTCAAGAATTGCTGTTAGTTGGTTGTTATAAAGTATATGATACTTGGTCATAATCTAATATAGTTTATGTGTTGTATGTTGTCCATCAAAAGAGCATGTTAATAGATAGTTTCTGTTGATTAAAATGGGATGAGAGCATGAATGAAATGTGAACCATGATGATGTGAATGGTTAATTGAATAAATGAAGGAAAATGGTTTAGTTAACTAAACAAAAGAAAGAAAATGTTTAGTTAACTAATCAAACGAAGGAAAAAGGTTTAAGGAGTTAAGATGCATGAACGTTTTAAGATTCCATTGTTTTCTTTAAATGTGAGTTGTGAATTAGTAGATGAATATTATTTCTTAGTTGTGTAGCATGATTAGTTAATTATAATTGTCGTACGTTACTTTTCTGCCTTCGCTCGCTGTTACATTTCGATAGCATGATTGTTTATTGTACATACATCAATTATTGTGATTCCTTATATGTGCAAGCTCAATTATAGTGTGTTTACTTCAATGTATATTTCAGTTTCCATTAATGTACGTTATAATGTATATGTTTCATGATAATAGAAACCAAGTAGGGGGTAACCTTTAGGATGGTACCCACATGCATGAGTGAGGAAAAGAAAGAAAGAACCCTAAAGGCGGGTATATGCCGGAATAGAAATAAAGAACCCTAAAGGCGGGTATATGCCGGAAAAAAGAAACAACCCTAAAGGAGAGTATATGCCGGAAATAGGGAGTTAAGGTAGATGGGTAGTCCAGATCTAGTCTAGCTGCTAGGACACACCCTTACTAAGTCGGAAAAGGGACTAGTATGCACACAGGAGGTCAGAATCTGTACAGCTATGCCATCTCAAAGGAAAACCCTCAATCTCTAGCTCGATGTACAAGTAAAGAACGAACGAAGAAAAACGAACGACGAAAACGAACGTAATGAAAGAATTGGTTTGGGTGGCCCCCATTCCAAGAAGAACTAAAGAGAGAAATGTATAAATTGTTTTCCCCCATCTCCTTACTAAGCGTAAGCTCACGTCCTTACTTGTGGTGTAGGTACAATGACGAACATATAGTAAACGAATAAGAAGAAGATGAGAAACGCATAACGAGGTAGAGATAGATGATTTCGCACGCACAAGATTCGGGCTGGCAAGGCAAAGACAAAGAAAAGTAAACGATATTGAATCAATGAAGTAGTGGTCAAGATTTATTTGATAGATGTAATGCTTTTATTAGATAGATGAAATTTTTAAATGATGTATTTCCTTTGAAAGATTTCTTACACTTCCGGTATGATTTACAAATGGTTATTTTATAACGCTTCTGCAAAGACTTTGAACAGATGATTTTTCCTTACAGTATTTACGCTTCCGTATATTTAATAAGTTGGTTTTCACAACGAGTTTTAAGAAAAAGTTAGTAGCGATTCGGATTTACGCACTCTAATTTAATTAAATTTTAAATTTTTACGCATTTTAATTGCTTTAAGAGAATCTGGGTCGTTACATAATAGTTTGATGAAATTACTTAATAAATTACACTCTTGATTTGATTTGAATTAATAGTTTGCAAATAGGTTAAAAATTTATTCTCTTGATTTAAATTAATTTTATTATGTGCATATTGTTTGATATCATTGAACTTAATGTTTAATACTTCAATTGGTATCTTAAAATTGGTAGTTTGTTTTATGAAAAAATTGAGTGTTTACATTAGGTATCAATCCAACATTTGGTATCATAAAATTTTATTTGGATTGATTTTGGTTAGATGTGATTTGAATGAGATGAGCTATTTTGATTATATTTTTAAAATTTGTATCCATTTATGAAAATTTGGATTTTAACATCTGGTATCTTATAGCTCAAACTTTGGTAAATCCAACAAGTGGTAATTATTGATCCCTATTGTTTTGAATTTGTACATTGATTTAGGGGGAGAAGTAGTTTTTAAGTTGAATATCTTTTTGTCGAAGATTAAATGTTTTCATTCTTACAATTGAAATAAATTAAACTATTTTTCTTGATAATCACTTAGATATTTTTCTCCCAACAATTGGTATACTAAGGAGAAGAAATATGATTGATTTGTTTTGATTGATAAATCTCCAACTATTATGTATGTTTAATGCTAAAGGGGGGGATTTAATTTGATTGTATTGAATTTTTCCAATTGACTTGTTTTTGTATATTGATAAAAGAGGAGAGAAATTTTATCACAATTAGTATCATATTTTTTAACTTGACAATATCCCTCCTTATGGATTTTTATTTTGGCAAAAGGGGAGAGAGTTAAGTGTTGGGATTGTTTTGATTTTCTATTTGCACCAACTATTTATGTTTAGATAATGACAAAGGGGAATAATATTTGTTTTGACTATATGTTGAATTATTGTGTATTTGATTATGTTTTTGCTTTCTGATACACCTCAAGGACCGATCACTAGAGCTCGGGCCAAGAATCTCATTAACCTTTTTATGTTTTCTTATTTTGCAGGAGAAACTTTCTTTGAAGGGCTGAATGAAGTACCATCTCATGGTGATAAGGAGCAACCTAAGCATGTGCTCAAATGGGAGTGCAACAAAACACCCGAGGCTAACCTTCCATCCTTGGCATCCAACTCATCCAACATTTCTCTCGCAACTTTTAGGAATGTTTGAAGACATCAATAAAAGGAAGATGCTCCAAGTTACTAAAGAACTCCAAGAAGGAAGCATGGAATCACTTTATGAATTATTTTGGAATTATTGGATGTAATGGATATGGTTGTTTTTGGATTGCTCACGACTAGCTTAAAATAGCCGAGGGTTTTTTTTTTTATTATTGTTTTTTGTTTTGGTGGTTATTTTTATAATTTTGACATTAGGGCAACCCTAATTTGTGGTGTATTTAAACTCCTCTTAATGGCTTGTCTGAATCAATTGGAAATTATTTGAAACACCTTTGAATAGGATTTGGAGTTCCCTCAACAATCGGTTCCCTTGGTGAGAATCCGAGGGAGTGAGTGTCAAACATTGAATCACAGTTGTTCCTTGCAAGCCTTGGGGTGATTCTCTTACACTAATCCTTCCTCCACTTCTTTCTAGAGATGGACATCCCTAGTGAAGGTTTAGAAGGCCTACTAAGGACCAAGTTGGAGAGGCTTCCGTGTTGGAGTCTATTGAAGTCGATAGGTGTAATTTTAGCACCCATTCGAATCATCTTGCATCCTTTCGTGCACAACTTTCGTTCCCGAGCATTTCTAATCTTAATATTTGGAGGTTCTCTTATTCACTTACAGAGAGGTACGTGCTCCAAATTTCATATGTTTTGGACAAGTATTGAGGGAATTGTGTTTGTTACCATTTCAGACCCGAAACTGCTTGTTTGGTGTCTTTCCAGACAGTCTCAAGTTCGTTCGCATAACTTTGTCTTCCGTGAGTATTTTCTTGTGACTTTTGGAGGGTGTCTTCATCCCTTATTGAATTTAGCCTAGTCAAATTTTCAAGTCAATGGAATGTCAAACGAGTAAGTTGCACATTCTGATATTTTGGGTTCTATTTTCTAGCTGTGATAACTGCCAGCAACAAAGGGGATTCCTAGCCTTGCATCTCGTGGTGCATCACTTTCCCTCTACATTCTTTCTGATAATTCAAAAAGGGGAGAGGAAAATGAATTAAGTACATTGATTGTTGTTTTCTCTCCAATGAGTAATCTTTTTTTTGAATAATGACAAAGGGGGAGAATTTTTTTTTTATTGTTACCTCCCAATTGGTTTCTTTTTTATTATGACAAAGGGGGAGAGGGAAAGGCATTAAGTTGAATATTTAGGACAGCATGAACGACATGAAGTTTAAAAGAAATAAATTTGCATAAAATAAGGGGGAGAAATCATATATGCAATACATATCATGTTCATGCTTTAAGTAAAGAAATAAACAACTTAATATATTGTTGTTATCATAAAAAAAAGGGAGATTGTTAGTCTTATTTATTTTGATAATGACTAGTTATTTGATAAATAAGTTGTTTATTGTATATATATTGAATCGTATAAATATGTTATTAATCTTCATTGGAAATACTTTTAATACGGGTATTAATGTTTACTAACATGTTTGTCTAAGTCATGTAGCTTATAGTGTAACGCCCCGCGTTAATTTTCTAAATTTTTTCCTTTTTAATTATCGTGTAAAAATTTTTCTTTTTTTTTTTTAATTTAAAACATACGAGAGGAAATAAGTAATGTTAGCGAGATAAAGTTTAAAATACATAAGTAAATCAGTGTAAAAACAGAAACATAATTAAATTCAAAATACGGTTTGACAAAACATTTAAAACTATGGTTTTACAAAACATTTATTATTTCCCAAACCATTTAAAAGCAACATTTTATTTCCTGGTGAGCCATAACCTCCTCAGGTCGATTCAGCTAGGTAACTCAAGTGCTCAACAGGTAATGCCTCCTCCTCTACTCCGGGAATAACCACATCATAATAATCACTTACACCACAAGCAAACTATGAGCCCAAGGCCCAGTAAGAAATAAGATGCAATATGATGTATGCATGTAATTCATTATGTCAGAATGGAATCCGCCCAAAATGTTCTTTACTCATGGTTACATATACGTTAACTCATACATTGAGCTGAGACATTGGAGGTCCCATCGCAGGGAGAATGACCACTAGTCGGCATCTAACCCTTGGGTAGACAGGCTCTTGCGTCCCGACAAAGGAAGGGCATAACCTCGAGTCTAACCGGTTACGATCCGAACCACCTCCCCAACCTCCAATTCCCCTTACATTCATTTCTTTTATTCATTTCCCTCACACAAATGAATACCAACCCATACATGGCATACCTAATGGTTTCTATTAACATGATGCATATCAATACAATATTAAAATCACAACAATATACACGAAATATATTATGCCTATGACATATGCAACCCAAACCAACCATCAAAGAATCCACAATCTATATCACTAAGGAATTTCTAACATAAAAAAGAGCGGTTATAAGATATATTCTAATTAACAAACCAGAAAACTAATTATCGAAGAACTCAATGACATTTAACGTTCTAGGATATTTAAAACTAAATAGAAAAACAATAATGCAACTGATATCAAACTTGCTTGATAATTAAAAGAAATACAATGAAAGTTAACATCCTATTATACTTAGAATTTGACAGGAAAACAATAGTGATATCATGAAGGAAATTCAACATTATTTAACATTCTAACATGCTTATAATTGAATAGAAAAATTGCAGTAGAATCATGCTCGATATTTGAAGAAATACGGCGATAGTCAAAGTACTAACATGCTCAGAATTAGACAGAAAACAACAGCGAATTCATGAAGAATATGCATTGATATACAACGTGCTATCATGCTTAAGATTGAATGGAAAGACAGCAGCAAAACAGATATCAAACGTGCTCGATAATTGAAGGAAATACAGCAAAAATGAACATTTTAACATGCTTATAATTGAATAGAAAAACAGCAGTAAAATCATGCTTGATATTTGAAGAAATACGGCAATAGACAAAGTACTAACATGGTCAGAATTGGACAGAAAACAACAGCGAATTAATGAAGACTATGCAATGATATACAACGTGCTATCATGCTTAAAATTGAATGGAAAGACAGCAGCGAAACAAATATCAAACGTGCCCGATAATTGAATAGAAAGGAAGCAACCAGTATCTAATATCAACCAAGAATGAAATGAGAGTTCAAACTAACAATACTACTTTAATTCATAAGCTAGGAACAATATGGTTTAGTTTCACAAATTCATAAACTAATAGTCAACTAACGTGAGCATTTATTTGACAGTAAACAAAATTACGCAAAGGTGATGAATGTTAGCAAGGAGCAATAAATCCAAACTATACAATCTGATGTTCTTTGACAGCAGCAAATAATTCAAGTAACTAAGAGATACCAAGAGTTTGCTGAGAATCTAAAGCCAAGAAATCAACCAACAACCCTAACTGCCATTGACAGGAAACTAGCAACCAAAGAACGACCAACATTCAAACTATACCGATTTATTCAGAAAATGTAGCTTTCAAGTAGTAAATCAAGAATGACACTAGTTGTGGTGTAGGGCCTCCACTGGCCAAGACTTGACTCAATTCCTTACATCACTAGAGATTTCAAGCTACAGAATTCCTCACTGCAACAAGCCCATGGTCTCACCTAAGCAAACCCAAGCCAATAGTAGTTAAATTCCACGCCTTTACTCCCATAGTCCACCGAAATGACAGAATGCCCACTCCCTTCGCGTTCACTCTCTCTTCCACACACTTAGTCGCAACTCACAGTAGAGGAGGAGTGACCAGAATTCATCTCGCGCTCCTTCATTTAAACAAGGAGAACTGCTAGGGTATCCAATTAGTAGTCTCCATGTCAAAGACGTTATCCTCGCGATACTAATTTGGTTAGATCGAGAGGATTCATCGAGATATTGCAAAATCACAGAAGAAGAAATCTGATTTTTCCCTAGATTTCGCCAACAATTCTAGCAAGTGGGCTTCCCATTTGCAAAGGGAATAACATGCATTATCGTCTCGGCCAGAATAAAATAAATCGGTTCAACTGTGGAACCAATAGGACCGGACCCGAACATCATAGTTGTAGCAATTTTTCGTCCGAAGTCCCCTGGTGATTTTCGTCAATTCGTCCCTGCAATTCACCACACTAATTCCCAATTATAGAGCACAATCAATCCAACCATTTACCTCGGTCCAACGATTTCGCAGCTCCAAATCGTCCCTGAAAGCCGCGGCAACACCGAGCCCTTGCCGCGGCAACCTGTCGTTCATTGAGCTGCGACCAACATCTCACTATGAAGGAGCACCCATGTTGCGAAGCCCAGCACTCGACACCCTCTCGTCGTCTCTCGCTCTCGGTCCTCTCTCGAGTTCTCCCTCTCAATCTTGTCCTTTCTCTTCTGCAGAAAACATGGCCTGATTCCCCCTTCACTTTTCTTCAAAAACCAACCACACTTATCTCTTCTCACTTGTCTTCCAACCGGACCAAGCCGCACTAGCATGAACCGGCCAACTCGAACCGGCTCAACATCATCCCTAATTTAATTTCCTTTATCTTAATTCCTCCTTTCTTTTATTTTTTTCACAATTCCTTTCCTATTTTATTTTAAATTCTTATTTTATTTATTTCTTCATTTAATAATTCACTTTTATTTAATTAAATTCTTCATTTAATTAAATTATTTTTGACCCAATTCCAACTCTTGATTTATTTTGAATATTGCTTGATGATGATTATCGGTCTAATTTAAATTATTCGATTGGTTTCCTAAATAAACCTTTTATCAAATAAATCCTCAATAATTATCCAAATAATCCAAATACACTCAATTAATTTTCCAATTATTTTTATTTAATTCCGTTATGGAAAAATCGAGGTATTACATATAGTATGATCATTGAGACTAAGAGAATTCAAGAAGAGCATAACACGGAGTATAGGCCGACTATGGACCAAGGGGTGGTTGACCCGATAGGTTGTAGAAAAGCCAGAACAAAGGAAGCGGTCGACCAGGGCTGAAGAGTGGTCGACTGGAAATCAGACAGGGAGCTCGAGATTTTACAACTACTGGAAAGCGGTCGACCAAAGCAAAAGTGGTTGACCAGAAATTGGATAGATTCATGCCAGTTTCTGAGAATGTGAAGAAGCGGTCGACTGGAGATGGATAGGTCGACTGGTGTAACAGACCGAAGCTGAAATTGGACAACCGAAAGCATAACAGCTATATTCCAATGGTCGGATAGCGGTCGACAGGAACAAAGGTGGTCGACTGCTTAGATAATGCCTATATATAGAAGCACTTCAAAATGCAATCCAACCAAAAGAGAGAGAATCTTACCGAAACCCTGCCAAATTTTCTACTCGATTTCTCATCAATCATTGAGTGTCAAACCTAACTCTCTCACTCCTAAACTTGAGAGATCACATTCGTGAGAGTTGGGTTCATATTTGTATTTCCTATTTCTCTTCATTGTACTTTAACAGAACATCAAGGGTGACGCCCTGTGAATAGTCAAAGAAAAATATGACGCCCTATGAATAGTTATTTGTAAAGGTTTGATTGACACCTGTGAAGTCAATCATCACTAACCTGGGAGGTTAGTGGATTAAGAATCTCCAAGTGGAAAGCTTGGAGCGTGGACGTAGGCAGAGTTGCCGAACCTCGTGAACAAACTTGTTTGCACCCCTTCTCTAGGCGTGCATCGATCATACAGAGAGAAGATAACTGGATAAACTTTTTCTTTTAATTGTTTTGGCTATTTGCTTGATACAAAATGTTTATACTCATATCTTATTTATAAGATTATTTAGTACATGTATAAAACAATATATGAACCGCATATTTAATCTTTTACATATACTAGAATATAATGAATCACCTAGTTACATGAATTACTCATCAATGAGCCATACAAGTACATGAACCAATGTACCTATACATACATGATTGAGAACCTTCTAGATGATTAATCGCAAATGGATTGGACTTAACCAAAACTAAATTAAAAATTAACCAAAATATATTATTTGAATTAAGCTTATAATTTCAACATCCTCCCTTAAGCTTAACTCCTTGAGACTCCAAGCATCATCTTTAGTTTGTTGAAAGTTTCATATTTGAGACGGTTATTAAAAATATCAACAATTTGTTCATCAAACTTTACATACTTTGTTGGCGCATTGTTTTGATGATGACGGTTTTAATTGTGAAATTAAGTTGTTTATTATGTTAAGATTGAATTGTGTAAATATGTTATTAATTCTTCTTGGAAATACCCTTAATACAGGTATTAATGTTTTTTAACATGTTTACCTATGTCCATGTAGCTTATGTATTGATTATTGGGACTTAGAGAATTCAAGAAGTGCAAAACACAGAGAAAAGATTGACGAAAGCACTTTGGTGGTCGACCAAATTTGTGAAGAACAGAAGACGCGGTCGACCAGCTGAGAAATGGTCGACCGATTTCAAAAGGAAGAAGGCTTTGCGGTTTAGCAGTCGAGCAGTGAAGAAATGGTCAACCACAAAATAAGACAGATTCGAGCCAGTTCCTGCGGTTGAGGAAGCGGTCAAGCAGGCGGTCGAGTAGCTGAGCTGTTGATTAATAGAGAGTCTAGAGTTATGAAGAAGTGGTCGATCGATGAGAAAATGGTCGACCAATTTATCAGACTTGTGCAAAAAATGGACGATCAAAAGTATAACGGTAGCATCCCAAAGGTCAGATGCGGTTGACCAAAAAGTAAATGGCGACTGGTCAAGCAGGGTCTATATATAGAAGGCACTCCGAATCACAAAGTAAAGTAAAGAGAACCATAACAAAGCTCTATCAAAATCCATACTCGACTTCTCTCATCATATAGAGTGTCAAGTCTAACTCTCCATACTCCCAAACTTAAGTTTATATTTGGGAGAGTTAGGTTCTTGTTTGTAATTTTCCATTTACTCATTCACTGTACTTAAGACGAGGGTGACGCCCTAAGAATAGTTAGGAGAAGATGACGCCCTGAGAATTAGTCATTGTAAAGGTTTGATTGACACCCGTGAAGTCAATCATCACCAACTAGGGAGGTTGGGTGATCAAGGATCTCCAAGTGGGAAGCTTGGAGTGCAGACGTAAGCCAGGGTTGCCAAATTGCATGAACAACATTTGTGTCAACTCTCTTTCCCTTATCTCTCTTGTATTTGTGATTTCTTGCATTTTAATTGTTATAAATCACTTAGGGTTGAGTTAATCTAATGCAACGAAAAAGTTTAGCACACTAAATTCAGCCCCCTCTATAGGTGTGCGCAAACGATCCAATATACTTCACTTGTACTTCATTCTTCATAATACAAACACGAAGAAAATGATATCTTGTATCTATATGTTTGCTTCTATCATGAAACATAAGATTCTTTGCCAATGCTATAGTTGATTTATTGTCAACAAAAATTTTTGTAGCTTTCTCTTGTGACATTTGTAACTCTTTCAATTGTCTTATCAACCATATGACATGACATACACAAGATGTAGTAGCAACATATTCATCTTCACAAGTGGATAATATCACAATTTGTTTTTTCTTTGAGCTCCATGTAAAAGTTATATTACCCACATAGAAAACAAAACATGTTGTACTCTTTCAATCATCCCTATCTCCACCCCAATCGCTATCGCTATATCTGATAAGCTTAAATTCATCAGAAAATGAATAAACCAAGTCCAAATCAATTGTACATTTGATATATCGAACAATCTGCTTTGCTGCCATGAAATGAGTCATGGTTGGTGATTCCATGAATCGACTGACCAATCCAACCACAAATAAATAATTGGTCTTGTGCAAGTTAAATACCTCAAGCTTCCAATAAGGCTCTTCAAAGTTGTAGAATCAACTTTCTCTCATTCCTCATTCTTTCGATAATTTCACTCCACATGCCACATGAGTGTTCACTTAATCACAATTTTCCATCTTGAACTTTTTTAGAATCTCTCTAGCAAAACCTTTTTGAGATATGAAAATACAATCATCTCTTTGATCGATCTCCATGCCAAGATAGTATGACATTAGACCAATATCCGTAATCTCAAACTCTTTGGTCATTGCTTGCTTGAATTCTTCATACATACTAAGATTATTTCCCGTAAAAATCAAATTATCAACATATAAGCAAACAAATAAGACATCTCCATTTTAACATACATTAGCATAGAAAGAATGCTCACATAGGCATTTTGTAAATCCATTTTCGAGAAAGTACTTGTCAATTCATCTATTCCAAGCTTTTGGAGCTTGCTTCAAACCATATAATATTTTCTTCAACTTCAATACTTTGTCTTCATAGCCCTTGATAACATACCATTGAGGTTGTTTTATTTAGACTTCTTCTTCGAGAACTCCATTTAAAAATTTTTATTTGACATCCATTTGATCAATTTTTCACCTCTTTTGAGCCACTAGTAAAATAATCAACCAGATAGTTTCTGAGCAAGCAACGGGAGCAAATAATTCACCATAGTCGATACCTAGGCGTTGACTATATCCTTTCACCACTTACCGAGCTTTATATTTCTCCACTTCTCCCTTTGCATTCTTCTTTTCTTTGAAGACCCATTTCACACCTATGAACTTTTGGCCTTCCAGAATGGTAACTAGCTCCCATGTCTCATTCTTCTCAATTGATGCAATCTCTTCAGCCATGGCATTCCTCCATTTTTCATCTTTCATTGCTTCTTATAACACTAAAGGCTTACAATCGACAATGTAATAAAAGAGAGTTAGTTTTCACTTAAATTTTTCATGCGAGACTCTCTTTCACTTGAGCTTCCACTAGAAGAAAGATAAAGAAGTTGTGTCTAATATTGTTGGTGATCTTGGAGGTGTTATGCGCTCAAGGACTTCTTTACTTTGATCTTTCTCATTAAAGAAAGGAAAAAATTCATATATCTCTTTGTATTCATTACTCGAATCCCAAGAATTTTCTTCATCAAACTCAACATCTCTACTAATAATTCTCTTTCCAAGACTCGAATCGTAGAGCTTTAGCCTTTGGATAATTAATCATAACTAATGAAGATGTATTTCTTCTTTTTATCATCAAGCTTTGATCTCTCTTAATCGAGGACATGCACATAACTGATGTTTCCAAAAACTCTTAGATGGTAAGCACTTGGTTTTCTTCCACTCCATGCTTCTTGAGGTGTTTTGTCCCACAAGCTTCTCATTGGGCACTTATTTGATAGGTATACTGCACAATCAACTGCTTCTGCCTAGAACTCTTTCGACATCTTCTTTGTTTTCAACATACTTCTCGGCATATTAAGAATGCTTCGATTTTTCCTTTCAACTACGCCATTTTGTTGAGGAGATCTTTGTAACAACCCGACACTAACTTTTCCCGTTAAGCGATGTAATCAAACTTTGGAGATAAATTTCATGATACAACTCGTCTCTATACACGTTAAGTGGTGACTTGCAATTTTGTGGGAATTAATTCGGATGAAAGTCTAGTTGAAAATGTGAAGGAAATAGAAATTTGGTCTATTCGGACGCATGCGAATGACCCTGCAGACGTGATGTGTCATCCGCAAAACGAATGGAACAACTCCTAAGAATTTGGTCTATTCGGACGCAGGCGGGATACGCCAAAAGAGAAGAAACCTTGAAGGCGGGATACGCCAGAAAGGGAAAGGGAGTTGGGGTAGATGAGTAGTTCGGATCTAGCTGGCAGCTAGGATACCCCCTCACCTAGTCAAGAAAGGGACTAGTGTGCACCCAAGAGGTTAGAAGCCGGTCAAACTAGGTCATCTCAAAGGACAACCTCCAATCTCCAGCTTGAAGTACGAGTAAAGAACGAATGAAAAAAAGAACATAAGGAAAGATTGGTTTGGGTGGGCCCTATTCCAAAAGAACTAAAGAGAGGTATAAGCATAATTGTATTAACCCATTTTCTTACTGAGCGTAAGCTCACGTCCTTACTTGTGGTGTAGGTAATGAGATGGTTGTACTAGGAGCAGTGGAGGAGGCCATTCTCGTGGAGCTTGTGGCGTATCCGGAGGAGACGCAACCCAAGTAGTAGTACGGCATCAAGTGACAAAGGAAGGAGTAATTTTGTAAGGGCTAACGTCAAGTTGTTTTACGAACGTTAAATCACCCCTTTTAATCCTTATTCGAGTATTCATTTGAGACATTATGTAGACTTCATTTTGAAAGCTCAAACCTTAAATTTTAAATTAATGTTTTAAGTAATGTTTTAATTTACGTTTCTGCTAAATTTATTAATCACACTTTTTTCCCGATTTAAGTGACTGTATTTAGTTAGTTGGTAACGATCGAATTTTGGCACTCTGATTTTTAAGCTTGAAAGGATTTTTAAATAATGTTTTTCGTTGTTTTCCAAAAGTTTAAAAATTTTAACGTATTTTTAAGACAAGTAAGAATCTGGGTTGTTACAATCTTGGAATGGTTAAGAATCATCGAATGTCATTTGCTTCATAAAACTCATTAAACTCGTTAGATGTAAACTTAGCTCTTCTGTCTGATCTCAAAGCTTTAATGAAATATCAACTTTGCTTTTCTACATAAGCTTTGAATCTTCTAAAAGTGTAAAAAAACGTAAGATTTCTCCTTAAAAAATTAAACCCAAGTTTTTCTACTAAAGTCATCAATGAAAATGAGAAAATACTGATTTTTATCGAATGAGAGAGGCTTAATCAGTCTGCATACATCAGCATGAACAAGTTGAAGTGGTTTACTTGCTCTTGATGTCGTCTCCTTCATAAAACTCTTTCAAAATTGTTTTTCAACAATACGTCCACTGATCTAGTTGGTTTATGGATGAGAAGCTCTTTAACATTTTTTTTCTGTCCCAACAACTTCAAGCCACCAAAATTCAAATGGCCAAGTCTAAAATGTCAAAGCCATGAAGTGTCCTTAACACAAGTCTTCAAACATCTACCATTGTCAGCTTGAATATCCAGCAAAAAAATTCTATTTTTCGTCATCGATACCTTTGCAATCACATTTCTTCTATCATCTTGAAGTAGAAGATGACAATCCTTCATGTGAATCTCGTAGTTTTTCTCCAAGAATTATCCCAAGCTCAAAATGTTACTCTTCATACTCGTAACATAATAAACATTGCTAATGAGTTGATGACCGCCATTTTTCATATGAATTAAAATTGTACCTTTGTCTTCGATTTGAACTTTAGAATTATCTCCAAATGTGACTAATTCAGTCATCATGTTGTCGATTTCCATAAATTTGCTCTTATCGCCGCACATGTGATTGCTTGTCGCGTTATCAAGATACCACATGTTGTTCTAACTTTCTTTTCCCTTGTAAGCGAGAAACAAAGTTTTGAGCATAATTCATCATTTCTTTCACATATTGAGGAGGACTCCAACAATTGTGAGCATAGTGTATGTGTTTTTTGCAATTATAACATTAAACACTTGATCAATCATTCTGTCTTGAGTGGCTTCCTCTACCGCGCTCTCTTACAAAATGACTCTTCTCTTCATGGTTAAGATTTTGACATCCTCGATCTCTTCCTCTGCCTTGTCCATGCCCACGTCTGCATCTGCGTCCTCTTCCATGTTCATTCTTTTTTTCTTTCACCAAGTGTTTGGTGGCCAAAACTTACTCGATCGTCTCCTCCTTCTTCTTGTCAATTCTCTCTTCATTAGTTTGTAAAGAACCTATGAGTTGTTTAACCGTCATAGTAGCTAAATTTTTAGACTCCTCGATGGCTACAACCACATAATAAAACTTTGAATGCAACGAGGGAAGAACCTTTTACTTGACATGAACATCTTCCCTTCTTTCTCCACATTTCTTCATTTTGTTGACGATGGCCAAAGCCCTGAAAAGAAATCTGTTATGGACTCGGATTCTTGCATTCGTAACACTTTAAATTCCCCTCGTAGGATTTGCATACGTACCTTCTTTATATTCTCAACAACTTGATAAGAATTTTGTAGAATCTCACATGTTTGCTTGGCGGTGGTCACATTTGATACACTCTCAAACATGACTTCGTCCAAACATTGATGAATAAGGGTAAGAGCTTGTTGATCTCTCTTGCGCATTCTTTGGAGAGTCTCCCTTTGGTTATGAGTCAATGTGGAACCATCACGAGGCTTTTCATAGCCTCTATCGACAATCTCTCATACATCTTACGAGCTGAGCAAAGCTTTCATACGAATACACCAATTCTCGTAATTGTCTTCGGTAAGTTGAGGGAAATGGAACAAAAATGTAGAATTTGACATTTCTACAAGATTGAAAACTAAGCTTTGATACCAATTTGTTGGAACGAGGAAGAGGGATTTTAGAGAAGGAAAAATAAGGAGATGAGAGAACTAGATAAACTTTTCTTCTAATTGTTTTGGTTATTTGCTTGATACAAAATGTCTAAACTCATATCATATTTAAGGATTATTTGTCACATGTATAAAAAAATACATGAACCATCTATTTAATCTAGTACATGTACTAGAACATAATAAATCACCTAATTACATGAACTACAAATCGATGAACCATATAAGTACATGAATTAATATACCTATACATACATGAATGAGAACCTTATAGATGACTCTTCACAAATGCATTGAACTTAACCAAAACTAAATTAAAAACATACATTAACCAAAACATATTATTTGAATTAAGCTTGTAATTTCAACAAAGAATCCCAATCAGCATCAGTGTAACCTATTAGATCATAAGGAGTAGATGTTGTTAACAAAAGATAGTAAGATTTTGTTCCCTGAAGGTAGTGAAGGATACGCTTCAGCGCTTGCCAATGGATATCAGTGGGACAATGCATGAATTGGCATAACTTGTTGACAACATACGCTATATCTGGGAGAGTCAAAGTACAATATTGGAGAGCTCCAACTAATTGACGATAAATTGAACCATCTTGTAAAGGAGTTACTGGATTTTTGGAGATTATAGGGTTGTGGACCAAAGAAGTTGCAACAGGTTTGCAATCTTGCATGTTGGTGCGATAGAGGAGATTTATAATATATGTCGTCTGATGAAGACGCATAGAGTCAGATGATCATTGAATTGTAATTCCTAGAAAGTGGCTAAGAGTACTAAGATCCTTGACAACAAATTGAGCACTAAGAAATGATATGACATTGGTAATTAGAGAAGCATCATTGACAGTTAAAAGTATGTCGTCAACACAGACGAGTATAACTAACAAAGAGTTGCCTTTGTTGTACAGGAACATGGAAGAATCAGCTTTAAATATTGAAAAAACAAATTGTAGCAATGAGATGAGTAATTTGTGATACCATGCTCGAGGCGATTGTTTGAGGCCATAAAGAGCTTTGTGGAGGTGACATACAAGTGAAGGATGATCAGGATCATGAAAACCAGGAGGTTGATTCATGTATATGTCTTCAGAGAGATCTCCACGAAGGAAAGCATTACTAACATCGAGCTATTTTAGATTCCATTGTTGAGAGAGTCTTGGAAGTAATATGCCCAACAAGCAAATGTAATAGAACAGTTTTGTAATATATAAATAAATTTGTGTTGATTGATATTATGTTAACATTTGATATTATGTTTTATAAAATTCATAGAAAATTCCTTGGTTATTTATGCTAACTTTATATTAACATATATATTGTATATATGTGGGATAAAATATAAAGAGTAATAACCAAAATATGTCTATGACTTACATTTGAAGTATGGAATCTTCAAATAATTCATAGTCATAAACATAGTTTATCTCATCAAGAATGTATAGTCATATCCCGACTATATATGTAGTGACATAAGATAAATATGTTTTATATAATATGATTATATAGGACTGGACCAGATAAAATTATATTGTTCTAATAATTTCTGTTAAATATAGAACAATTAATTTTATCATAATGATTGTCATATGTGTATGATCTTAATTCATTGTATTTAATAAACTCCTATTTTATTTTAATTTATTCTTTGATTTACTCAGTAAAATTTTGTACAAGTTACGATTCGTATACCTTGTATATTGGGAGTAAATTAAAATGAATAGCTGAGAATGTTAATATTGATACAATGAAATCTATTTCTATAGATTCCCTTGTTTGTTAGTTCAAGGATCAAATAATTAGCGCGCAATTCATAATCGTTATGAATTAATTATTCAATTAAGAACTAATGGTAGTCAAGGATAAAGAAGCAATATGAGAGGTTAACGGATTATAAACCTAGCTCTATTGTGAATCTAAATGGAAGGTTAATACATATGTAATGACTATATCAATGGACATTACTTTAAGTAAAAATACTCTATAGTTTTGAGAGTGCAACTCTAAGTATTTAGTGGAATTACTTTAGAGTTAATAATTATGTTAATTAATATAAAGAGTTTATATTAGTTAACAAAATATTATTAGAGTTTAAAACTATAGGTCCATCAGTCCCTTCGTCACCTTCTATCATTATTCGAATAATAGAAAACTGAACAAATAAGATTAAATAATTAATTATGAATTAATTATTTAATACACTTAATAATAAGTTTATTATTATTATTTTTTCATTAGATGAAATAATTGAATTATTGATTATTCAATTAATTAAGACAAAATGACAAAAGTTGTCAAAGTTAATATATTTGTTATGTTTCATTAAATGAAACAATTGAATTATTGATTATTCAATAAAGTAACAAATATAAAGTAACTTTTAAAAATAATTTTTAAAATGAATTTTGTCAAATTTGAATTAATGTCAAATTTGATTTAATGTCATGACCTTTTATTTTCCATAACATTTTTGTTATAAATGTGTTATAACTTAAATATGCCAAGTGTTGAAATATAGTGAAAAGACTTTTGATTTTCATAACATTTTTATAAATGTAATGAAGAATTTATAGGGTTTTTCTCTAAATGTCATAATGGCCATTATAAAGAAATACCACTATAAATAGATGTCAAATTTTATTAGCAAAAGAGTTTTTTGAGTTTTTGAAATCTTTGAGAAAGAAATCCATTTTGAGAGA
Source organism: Begonia loranthoides (assembly GCA_022433065.1). Lineage (NCBI taxonomy): Eukaryota > Viridiplantae > Streptophyta > Magnoliopsida > Cucurbitales > Begoniaceae > Begonia > Begonia loranthoides. Next base: position 5,940,531 of record CM039469.1, read on the forward strand.
AAATTTTTTTTTTCCATGTTGGTTTTAGAAAAGTGTTTTCTAAATCCAAATAGATTGTCTCATGTGTTGAGAATACGATCTATCAGAAATTGAGTGTGATCTTGTTTCGTTCATCACGCCCACACGTGCTTATTCGAGGTGAGGAAGATTGGCGGAGAAGATTGAAGGTTGATCTTGTACCCGTGTGAAGTAAGCTATAAAGGTAACATCTTTATCTTTTAGATTAGATCTAAAAGCATATTATTATTAATATATTATAACAACAATCCATTTTTATGTTCATGATAAAATTGTTTTTTCATGATACATAGGTTACGCACGTTACCGTTGTTGTGAACATCGGTAATTCTGCCATACGAGGGAACCTAAAAACCAACAGAGAGAGCATTGTCCGAATTGTTGTGTACTTAACTACCAGACTAAAAGTCTCATAGTAGTCAAGTCCCTCTTGTTGGCCTTTTTGTTAGGCTAAATTTTATTTTGATGATGTCCAAATTAATAAATTCAATAAGTTGTATTTTACATTATTTGGATATTACTATTAATGTTTTTATAATAATATTTATATCTGTATTTATTGAAAATACCCTTAAAATGGGTATTATTAATGTTCTAACATGTTTACCTAAGTTCATGTAGTGTTAAATATCAAATTGGGACTTAGAATAGTTCAGGGTTTATTTTGGAGTAAAGCTTGGACGAAGTGTAGATGAGGAAGCTCGACAAAAACTGGGTTTTGGTCTTTCGGTCGAGTAGTGGTTGAAGGTCGGTCTCAGGAATGCAACTGAAAAATCTTCTAGAGCTGAATATGGTGATTCGGTCGAGTGGCGGTCAAGTGCAGTCGAGTTCGGTCGAGAAGCGTTTGAATTTGTAATATTCTGGGGATTTTCGGATGAGCTACGGTCAAGTAGGAAGATCTGCGACCAAAAAAGCTGAACAGAGTAGATCCAAGTGTTTTCGGTCTACTAGCGGTTGAGGCGCGGTCTAGGAGAGTTGACTGAAAAGTCCAGACTTTGCCAACGAACAAATTTCCAATGGTCGAATTTTTAATTACTAAATGTGCAACAGCTATATGCGGTCGACTGAAAACGTTGAGGATGAACCGAAAGTTGCGGTCTATAAATTAAGAAGCACTCTAAGCTCACCGCAACGAATGGATAATCAAGGCGAAGTCTTGCCAAATTCAAGACTCGATTCTATATCACTGTAAGCGCTGTAAATCCAATTCTCCCCACCCATAAACTTGCAAATTATTATTGAGAGAATTCAGATTAGTCTTTTGAGCTTAATTTCCGATTTCATACATTGTGCTAAATTGTAAATGGTGATTCCCTAAGAATTCATCACATAAGGGTGACGCCCCGAAATAGTCATAGGTTTGATTGAACGCCCGTAAGTTTAATCAATGGGTGACTCCCCGCAATAGTCAAACTAAAGGGTGATGCCCTATTAATAGTCAAAGGTTAATGACCCGAAATAGTCAAAAGATGAGCCCTTAGAATTAGTCTTTGTAAACGGTTTTATTCGCACCCGTAAGCCATTGTTTAGTGGATCTCCGAGTGGAATCTTGGAGCGCGGACGTAGGCAAGTTTGCAGAACCGCATAAACAATATCCTGTGCACAATCTCTATCCCTTACTCTTTAATTTACGCATTTATTGTGATTGCTTATTTAATCGTATTTGATAAATCACTTAGTGATTTAGAGAATTTAAATATCGCACGAAAAAGTTAGAACGCTATATTCACCCCCCCCCCCCCCCTCTATAGGCGTATATCGATCCTTCAATTGATATCAGAGCAGGGATTAAAATTTTTCGTGTGTGATATTGTTTATTTTGTGCATATTGTATAAATTCTCATTTAGGTAAATTTATTTTGAGAATTGTCGTTTTGATCTTGACAATTTTTTTTTTATCTCTTGGTAGAAATTCTTTTGAAATATATTGTCTACCATTAGGCCTTCTCTCTTTGATGGAAACAATTATTTGCACTGGAAAACTATGATGAAAATTTACATTCAATCTATTGACTATGAAATGTGGAAAGTTATCATGAATGGACCGTATATTCCTCTTAAACTTGTTGATGAATTGAATGTGCCAAAATTAGAAGATGAATTCAATGATTATGATTTCTGAAAAATAAGTTTAAATGCTAGGGCTATCAATCAATTGTATTGTGCTTTAAATGCCGATAAATTTAATAGGATTCAAAGTTGCAAAAGTGCCATGATATTTGGAAACTTCTTGAAGTTACACATGAGGGCACTAATCAAGTAAAGAAAAATAAATTAAGTATGAGTATCCATGATTATGAATTGTTTTGTATGGATAATAATGAGACTGTTAGTTCTATGTTTACGTGCTTCACTAACATTACTAATAGTTTGAAATTGCTTGGTAGAGAATATACCAATGAAGAGTTGGTTCATAAAATTCTTAGGTGTCTACCAAGCAAGTGGCTACCAAAGGTGACGGCAATTCAAGAGACTCGTGATCTCACAACCTTGAAGATGGAGGAACTCATCGGTTCCCCTATGATGCACAAGATCACCCTTTTATGCCACAAGAAGGAGGAACAAAAGGAGAAGACAATGGCTTCTAAGCCAATTGCATTTAAAGCCTCCACAAGCATAAAGGATGATTCCAGGTATGAGGATGACTCCGAAGACATAGACGAAGAGTTAGAGTCTATCACCCGGAAATTGGACAAACTTCATCAAAGGAGGAAAGAAAAGAAAGAGAAGGGGATTGTATGCTATGGGTGCAGTAAACCCGAACACTTATCTACTGAATGTCCCAAGGGACGAAGAAAATTCAAAGCCTCAAAGAAGAATGCATTAAAGGCCACATGGGATGATAGCGAGGTGTTCGCTTCCGAAATTGAAGAAGTCTCCCACATTTGCTTCATGGTCAAAGGTAATGAGGTAAACTCCTCTAGCAATTCAAATTCCGATAATGATGATGATGATTTACTTGATGCTTATAATGAATTGCTTGAGATTTTTGAGGAGTTAAAAGATAGGTATAAATCCTTGAAAAAGGAAAAGAAAAATTTGATCAAAGAGCATGCAAACTTTACTAGATCTTTAGAGGATCAAATTTTAGAATTGAAGAGCATGAATAATATGTTGAATGCTACTATTAAAACTTATGAATTTAGTAATAGTGATTTGAAATTGAAAAATGATGATTTGAATGCTATTGTACTTAAATTCACAAATTTTAGTAAAAATTTTAATATGCTCTTTGGGAAGCAAAGGGTCACATTTGATAAAGTCAGAATTGGCTATGAACCCTTTGCTACAAAGAAGAATTATACAAATTTCTTTGTTTGCCCTACAACTTGTAATGTATGTAATTGTTTAGGGCATTAATCTTTTGTTTGTCCTTTGAGATTTAATGCTAATTTTAAATCAATTTTGAACTCTAAATTTGTGTGATTCCTAAAGGAACTAAATCTCTAACCAATGAACCCAAAATGGTTTGGGTACCAAAATATTCAAAGTGATGGTTTTATAGGTTGGAGATTCTCCATATAAGCTTGAAAGGAGAATGGATACTTGAATATCCAACAAAAATGGAAGAAGCTTTAAGAATGCCTCCAAATGTGGTAAGAATGGAATAAAATGCTATGGAGGTACACAATCACTTGATTAATTTTTTTTTGTGTTTTGATTTGGATTGAAGTGAATAGATTAAATTTTATGGGATTACATTTGTGTTCATTCTTGATTTAAATTGAATTGATAGGCATCGTACGGTATATATTTGATTATTTCTTAAATAGGTATCTAGGAATTAAATGGTCTATTATTTCTTGAATTTGTTGGATTAAATTGTTTTGCCTTTTTGAGAATATTTTGATATCTCCCTTGAATTGCAATTGGTTAATGAAATAGGGGGAGAAAATAGAATTGTACTGAGATCATTGATTTGTTTTGAAATGTTGATTTTAATTTTAGTTTTGATAAATTTGCTTCCGCTAGGTTAAACTTTGATAATTCTCTTTGAATTGAAATTAGTTATTTGATAAAAGGGGAGAGTTAGCTATTAAAAGATAATTGATTGTGATGTTTCTAATTTTGTTGTTTATGCTTCCGCTTATAGTTTAAACTTTGATAAATCCCCATTGATTTTATTTTAATCATTAATTTAGGGGAAGAAAAATGATTTTAACTTGCATATCTTTGAAAGATAGAGTATCTCAATTGGTATTTTTGAAATTGAATTTTATTTCAACAATTGGTATCAATAATGACCTTTGTTTTTAAATCTTTAAAATTGGTATCAATCTTTGTTTTTAGTATTGAATTCCAACAATTGATATCATTGGACATATTTCTTTCAATTGGTATCATTGATAGAACTATTTTGTATTTAGACTTATTGAGATCAATTTTCTTCAAATTGGTTTATCCTCTCAAATGATTTTTAAACTTGATATCTATGAGGTTCCCCAACAATTTGATTTTGTGCATAATGATAGGGGGAGTAAGGTTTGTTTTGGTTTAACTTGAATTCATCCATGGACTTTGTTTTGACAATTGGTATTTATTGGATTAAACTTGGATGGTTCTCTATTTTGATTGTTCCCTCTTATATGCTTGGTGTTATTTTTAAAGGGGGAGAGAATTTTTTTTTTTTTAAGTTGTTGTATTATTACTCTAAGGAGGAGAGCAAAAATCTTAAATTGGATTATATCCCCAATCGTTTGTTTGTAATTAACATAGAGGAAGAGATAAGTGAATTTATTTGGTGCAAAAATTTGGTATCTCTCATACACTTAAATTTTGGATTTCATTTGGGATTTACAATTGGTATCAATGGTTGAAAAATATTTTTGTTCTTAATTATGAATCTTCTATTGGTATCCCTTGTTAAATTTCTTATTTCTTCATTTGGTATCATTTTTAAGAAAATGAAAATTGGTTTATCAAATTGGGTCTTAATCTTAAATTGGTATCTATTTCTTGGATCTCATTTTGGTATCAATTTTTTTTCAATTGGTATCTATTTATTGAACTCTAATGTTTAATCCTCCAATGAATTTGTATGTTGAATGTCAAAAAGGGGGATAATAGTTCTTGATTGAACTTGCTTTGATTGTGGTGTATTACTTTGGTATCTTTTTTTTAACCACATATTGAAAGTGCATATTTTTCCTCCATTGTTTACTTTTTGGATAAACTCTTTGAACAATGGGGAGAAATTTTTAAAGGGAAGAATTACTTGGTGTTTGATTGAGTTTGATGATTTTTTTTAGATTGTTTTAGGACTCCCATCTCCATGGAATTTCTTTTTAATTATGACAAAAAGGGGGAGAGATATATATATATATAAGTTGATTATGGGGGAGTGACAATTAGTATAAAATAACAATTGGTATAACATGTATACATGGAATTAAATGTAGATATATTGCATAACTTAAAAGGGATAGATCAAATATGCAATACTAAATGCACATGTTTAGTTTTTAGGGTAACCAACTTATTGAACTTTGTCATCATCAAAAAGGGGGAGATTGTTAGCCTTTTTATTAGGCTAAGTTCTATTTTGATGATGACCAAAATGTTGTCTAAATTAATAAATTCAATAAGTTATATTTTACATTATTCGGATATTATTATTAATGTTTTTATAATAATATTTATATCTATGTTTATTGAAAATACCCTCAAATGGGTATTATTAATGTTCTAACATGTTTACCTAAGTCTATGTAGTGTTGAATATCAAATTGGGACTTAAAATAATTCAGGGTTTATTTTAGAGTGAAGCTTGGACGAAGTACGGACGAGGAAGCTTGACCAAAACTGGGTTTTGATCTTTCGGTAGAGTAGCGGTTGAAGGCCGGTCTCAGGAATGCGACTGAAAAGTCTTCTAGAGCTGAATGTGGTGATTCGGTCGAGTGAGGTCGAGCTCGGTCGAGAAGCGTTTGAATCTGTAATATTTATAGGGCTTTTCGGATGAGCTGCGGTCGAGTAGGAAGATCTGCAACCGAAAAAGCTGAACAGAGCAGGTCCAAGTGTTTTCGGTCTACTAGCAGTCGAGGCGCGGTCTAGGAGAGTCGACTGAAAAGTCCAGACTTTGCCAATTGACAGATTTCCAATGGTCGAATTTTTAATTGCTAAATGTGCAACGACTATATGCGGTAGACCGAAAACGTTGAGGATGAACCGAAAGTCGCGGTCTATAAGTTAAGAAGCACTCTAAGCTCATCGCAACGAATGGAGAATCGAGGCGAAGTCCTGCCAAATTCAAGAATTCTATAGCACTGTGAGCGCTTGTAAATCCAATTCTCCCAACCCATAAACTTGAGAGTTATTATTGAGAGTATTCGGATTGGTCTTTTGAGCTTAATTTCCGATTTCATACATTGTGCTAAATTATAAATGGTGATTCCCTAAGAATTCATCACGTTAGGGTGACGACCCGAAACAGTCATTGGCTCGATTGAACGCCCGTAAGTTTTATCAACGGGTGACTCCCCACAATAATCAAACTAAAGGGTGACACCCCGTTAATAGTCAAAAGTTGACGACCTGAAATAGTCAAAGGGTGACGCCCTTAGAATTAGTCTTTGTAAACGGTTTTATTGGCACCCGTAAGCCATTGTTTAGTGGATCTCCGAGTGGAATCTTAGAGCGCGGACGTAGGCAAGTTTGCCAAACTACGTAAACAATATCGTGTGCATTTATTGTGATTGCTTATTTAATCGTATTCGATAAATTAATTAGGGATTTAGAGAATTTAAATATCGCATGAAAAAGTTAGAACGCTATATTCGCCCCCCTTCCCCCCTCTATAGGCGTATATCGATCATTCACCTCTGTTTGATTGATGGAAGCCCTTAGCCATTAGACACGCCTTATATGGATTAAATGAGCCATCACCATTAGTTTTGATAAGAAAAACCCACTTGCAACCCACCACTTTAGCATTAGGTGAAAGAGGCACAAGCGACCAGGTATGATTGGCATGTAAAGCACGAATTTCCTCATCCATTGCAGACACCCAGTTAGGATCTTTAGAAGCTTGTATGTAAAGGAGAAATACAGTAGAAGAAGTCCCTGCTTTAGGTTTAGAAATTCCATCCTTTTCTCTAGTGACCATTGGATGCAAATTGCAAGGAAGAACCTCTTCTAAAACATGTTGGTCATATAAAATTTCTAGAGCAAGAGAGGGTGTGATTTGTGGAGAAGATGGTGGAGAGAAGAGTGTATTGGAAACATAAGATTGAGTAGGAGAAGCTGAAAAATGTGATAGGAGGGTATGTAAAGGAAACGAAGTAGAAGAAGAGGTATAAGTGGAAGATGACAGTAGTTTGGAAAAAGAAAAGGAATTTTCATTGAATATAACATCATGGGAGATATATATTTTGATAGTAGGCGGGTGGAGAGTAATATAGCCCTTATGGTGTTGGCCGCAACCGAGCAGAACACATTTGAGAGAGCGAGGTTGCAAATTATAGGAATTATAAAGTCTTAAGATTAGGAAGCATGAACACCGAAAGTGCGAATATAAGTGTACACGAGGGAGGGGAAGGAAAAAGACATTCATATATGGATTTTAATCGTAGAACCGGTGTTGGTAATCTGTTGATTAAATAAGTGGCTATAGTGAAGGCAGAAGACTAGAATTTAATGGGTAGGCCAGCTTGAAACAATAAGGCTAAGCCTATTTCAACAACGTGCCAATTTTTCCTGTCAACATGACCATTTTGAGCAGGTGAATACGGACAAGAGAGTTGATGTTGTATACCAATAGATTTGAAGAAAGAGGAGAGGGGACAAAATTTCCCTCCCCAATACAACGAACACACTTAATAGTCTTGCTAAATTGAGTAGATACCAGGTTATAGAAATTTTTGAATGTAGTAGAAACTCCATCTTTATTTCAAAGACAAAAAAACCAAGTATAGTGGCTAAAGTCGTCTATAATTAGAAGGAAGTATCGGAAACCATCAAAGGAAATAGAAGGGGAGGGTCCCCACATCTTAGTATGTAGCAAATCAAAAGGTTGTACAACATGAGATAAAGAGGAATTATATGGCAGACTATGTGATTTTTACTTAGAGAACAAGCATTACAAAATATAGAGGAATGAGATAATTTAATAGGTAAATTGCAAGTAGACAAAGTAGAATTTAAAATGGGTAATGATGGATGCCCCAATCGTCAATGCCACAGAGGAACATACATGGTAAATGAAGTTGTCAAGGCCAGAGTGTTCATTGAGGTGGAGGAGGGCAATGCGACATGCTACAAGTCATCATGAAGAGTTCCTTGTAGAAGGGTGGTCTGGGACTTCAAGTCCTTGACAACAAAGTGAAAAGGGAAGAAGGAAACTGTGACATTATCATCCGAACAAAGTTTGCTAATGCTAACAAGATTATGAGGAATAGAAGGAGAGTTAATTGTGTTTGAGAGAGCGAGAGAAGATCTAGACTTTGTGATAATTGTAGAATGACCAACCTGTGAGATAGGTAAGTGCTTACCGTTTGTTATTGTGATTTGATCGAATCCAGAGTATGACATTGCTTGATTGAGCAGATTGATTTCAGGAGTGAAGTGGTTTGTTGCTCCAAAATCAAAATGCCAAGACTGAACAAGAGCATTATATGTAGTTGAAGGCCAATTGGAGGATGCATCAGCTGTTATGATGGATGTATTCATCGAGTGAGGAGAAGTTTTGAAGCTCAGGTTGCTGCGATGATAACAAACTAGCTTTATGTGCCCAACTTTTTGACATATTTGGCATTTTGGCCTGTAAGAATTGGGTTTGTTTGGAGGCCCCTAATTCTGTTGTCCATGTGGTCAACCCATAATGCTCGGTTGAATGGGTTGAATAAGGGGAGAGGGATGTCGTGCTTGATATCAAGATGGAAATATTGCTGCATTTGCCTGAATAGTGGGTAGGGCTATAGATTGATTTTGTTTGTCAAGACAAAATTCATAACTAAGGAGCATGTTGTGGACTTCTTCAATCGACAGTTAAATGAGATAATGGGAGACAGTAGTGACAAAAGAGCTATATTCACTTCCAAGTCCACGGCACAAATAAATTAATTGGTCCTTCGAAGAAATTGGCTCCCCAATAATGGTGAGGTTGTTGCATATAGCCATGATTTTCTGAATATATTGATTGACAAAGAGCCCATCTTTATTGAGATAAAGCAACAGACTCCGTAACTCTGTAATCCGAGCAAGGGAGGTAGACGAGTACAATCGTGCTATTGCATTCTAGATTTCTGCTATAGTGTTATATCCAACGATCTGTGGAAGAATTGGTTCAGAAAGTGACGAAAATAACTAGCTCATAACAAGATGGTTATAGCGATGTCATACTTGAAACTCTGGGTTTAGCTGGAAATTAGTATTGTCGAGAAATTTTGGAGGGATTAGGTAATTTGTGTCAAGAAAACACTCAAGGCCATTTGTGGAGAAACTGAGATTTCCAAATTAAGTAATTATCAGAGCCCAGTTTGATGGTTAGGTTCTGGGTTTGGGAGGGGAAAGGTAGGAGAAAAGAAGTTTGGGATGAAGAGAGCTCTGGCTGTTGAGGGAGAACGTTGCTACCGGAAAAGACCATTAGCTCTTATACCAAGTTAGAGTTATAGAGGAGAAGAAGAAGAAGAAGAAGAAGAAGAAGGAAATTTCTGCTGAAATAATTTCTTCTTACATATTTTCTGCTTAAGTTTACAGTATATATACACAACAGTATTAGTGTTAGATGGCCGTGAACAATAGGTGAGAAAATAACAAAAAATGAGAGAAAATAAACACGCATAGGCTGTGTATAGAGAACTCATGATTAATAGACTACTTAAACTCTACTAATCAAACGGACATTGAAATGAACTTGTCATAACTCGAAGGCGAGCCCAACAGAAACGCCTAATTGACCGACCCAATTCTTCGAAGAGAACCCAATCAAGCGATCACCCAGTCCAAGGCTTGGTTCGCAGCGGAAGATTCAAACAAATATCAAAGTCATAACCCACATAAAATAGATTTATGTTCACATAGTGATACGGGAAATAATAATATAAATTCAAAACAAACATTGTGCATCCATACAGGAATCCAAACGAAAACTCAAATTTTAATACAAGCCCGATTTCAACAATCATCACCAGAATTTGCAACTAAACACTCGAAATAAAAGGGTAAATCTAGAACTCTTCTTCATCTAGCTGCTAACTCTGATTTGTCTTGCCTTTACCTAAAGGGAGGGGTTGTTGGGGTGAGTGATTAACTCAGTAGGTATCTTATACTAAATGCAATGCATATATCTTTTAAAATCATTCAAAACATGATTTATTATCAAAACACAGCTCCATGAGCCACCGATGAGGCAATTCATCAAAATTCAATTGGATACATAGCCAACTATAATAAAATAAACTTTCATCATTTTTCAACAATCAAAACGAGGATCTGTGAAAAAATAGGGTCACACAAGGACCCCTCTGAAACAAACCACAAAAAGGTGGCCTAGAATGGTTACGCCTCATGAGCTTGGAGGAAGGTACTATGAGTGCAATCCAAAGATCCAGCCTCTCACAGGGGTTGCCGGCGAACTAGTCAGCAATGACACAACCCAATACATTCACCCTGATCAGGTTTAGGGATTTCAAACTCAAGGACGAGTCAACACCGCCTTAATCTCATCTTTCACACAACGCGCAAACCAAACATCTTCACGCAGTAGAAGATGTATTGGGATATTCTCATGATACTTTGGTATCGAAACCGTCCAAAGTGTCCAGAGGATTCTAGTTCCCATCAAAGAGTCATATCACACTATGAAAACCATGCACGTAAAGTAAATGTGTAAAACTCACGTACATACATATTATAAAAAGCTAACATGTTGTTGAACATTCCCCATCGTGTTTCTCATATGTGGCAACCCACAAAATACTTTTTGAAAACTATATCATGCAATATCATACATAAAATATAAAACCCCTACTTTTTTAGTGCTCTTTCTTTCTAGCCAGAGCAACTGACTCTTTAGGAATTGTTTGGAAGTCTATCGTTCAATCCTAGAATCATGTCAAACATAAAAAATTCTCATCAATAAACCATGAGGAATAAATGAAAATATCATATACCGGGACTAGGAATCAATATGGTGTGTAAACAGCTCTAAAGACTCAAAAATTGCAATGTACAGTTGACCAGAGGTCTCCTGTAGTCGACTTAAAACAGTTTCTGCACAATTTGCAAGCTCAACTACCGACCAGAAACAGTGTTGCTGTCGACCGTAGCTGCATTCGCGATCGACCCAACATGTGAGATCGACAGCATCTACAGTAGCGATTGGCCGCCTCAAATGACCAATGTAGCATTCTGGTCGACCAGCTTGTCACCCATACGTGTTGGGTCATCTTCGGTCGATTGGGCTCGCACAATGGGTAACCGGGACGACGTTTAAGGCCTTCAGGCACTACTTTCCAACTGAAAACATGTCGGTTTCTCCCATTTTCGTTTTCCAACAACAAATAATCCTACATAAACTCCAATTCTACCAATATAAACCAGAAATTTGCCTTGAATTCAAGTTTTTAAGTTCGAATCCGAAGGCAGCAATAATTTCAAACTTTAACTTCATAATGGAGAAGAGAAACAAATTTACTCACCAACTATCTTCACAAAAGTTGTTGACCTAAATACTGTGAACACAATCTGTTTTTGAAATCTCTCAACTCTCTAATTTGATTTCTCTTTATCGTTCTTCTTCTCTGTCAGCAACATAAGAAGGAAAGGAGGTTTTCCCCCTCCTTTTATTCTTTTAACATTTTTCATTTACTTTTTAATTTATTTAATACATAAAAAATATATTTTATATATTAAATAAATTTAATTAAAATAATTATTTGTTCCAAAAGCCACTCGACCACAATTTTTTAGTCAAATTTATTTATCAAACTTTTTTTTATTCAATTATTTATTGCTCGATAACGTCAATATTTATCGATTTTGACCATTTGATAAAAAATTCTAACGTGGTCACAATGCGACAAAACCAATCAATCTTTCAACGTATAGATTGTACAATACGCAAAAAAATTTTACACGTGAAATTTATCATTAATAAAATAGCGGAATTTACAAAACTCATCAAATCTGCCAATTTGAAGAGCATTATGATGAGTGTTGAAAACGTAATAAACCACCGCCCAAATTCTTAAATGTCTAAATTTAAATATGAAAATATTTCTAATATTGTTACAAAATTCATATTTATTTGAAGAAAAAAAATATCAAACAAGGATACTCATTTACAATGGAAATATGCTATGCAACTATACTTAGATTTTACATATTTAACTTATCTATTCGTTAACATTATACATATTTTTATAATTATTTATTCTGACGAGTGACTTACGTATCATTCATTTAGTTAAATTATTTTATTTTTTAATCTTAATTATAAAGTTTATAAATAAACAAACAAATAGGAGATTAATGCGTAAAATTAAAATATAAGTAGTTTGAAAAATAAATACTAGAAATAGATATTCTATTTGAATGATAAATAAGTGGCGTCACTCGCACTGGTAGAACCACGCGGAGGGAGGCATGGAGTACATGCGATTGGAATAATTGAAGGAGAAGTTCTGGAGGGGGGCAAGGGGCAATCCTTCATTGACGACGCAATCATCGAAGCTCAGAACTCTCAGAAGCCTGGGGCTGACCGAAGCTTGAGGGAAGCTTCCGCATTTGAGGTGGATGTTGATGACGGGGCACATTGGGCAGTTGTTGTGAACCCTAACCATGAATTTGGGATGGATTCCAAACCCTACCTGAGTCTGCTCCACCGTCGGCGCATTTCTCTCGCACTTCTCCCCCGAACCTGCAATATTCATAGCCTTTAGAGAGAGGGAGACAGAAAAGAGAGATCGGGAGAGAAAGAGAGAGAGAGAGAGAGAGACCTTGAGTGAGAAGAGAAGCAAAAGAGAGTGAAATCCAGATGAAGAGTCTGAAAGGTGATTGTCTTTCCATGTCCTTCTCTAACAGGGCAGGTGAAGGTGGGATATAAGAAGACTGCTGTAGGGAATTGAGAGGTGAGTATTTATCCTTTCATAAATAAATATATATAATACGTAATTCATTCATTATATATTAATATACAACTAATTTTAATATTTTCTCCTTCTTCAACTTTGCATCTTTTGTACCATCAAACTCGAAACATGAAATTCAACCTAATAAACTAGAGACCAATCCTAGCTCTCATCTTTTGTGATCGAAAACTCAAATGTTTAGTGGATAAATTACTAATAATCTAAAGAATAAAGTGAAATGTAGACAAACAATTTGGGTAATTTGTAGATTAGAAGTTAAACTATTTTGTTTAACAAATTAAATTTTTATCTTTTAGTCTTCAGTAATTTAAACTTTGTCGTCAATTTACTTCTTAAATCCAACGTAATTATACCGTGTTTTATATTTAATCAAATAGATTTTTAACTTGACAAAGTTTGAAATCATCTAAGAAAAGATTACCAGAATTTAAAATCATGTTAGAAATAATCGGAGGAATTAGACATCAGATTAAAACTTCTGATTTAATGGAAAACGTGATATGCATATATTGAATTCAACAGAGAAATTGTTAGTAATGTTTAAATTACTAATAGTTGAATGGAGAAAATATAATTTGTAAAACAAAATAGGGAAATTAACACCGCAAACCTTGAAGAAATTTTTTTAACAACTAAAATCCTGAACTATGACAAATTCTTGCCAGAGACCTCGCAGTCACATTTCTCGTCCAAATCCATCGACTTTAACGCCTCAATTTTGTTGACGCCAAGAATCGTCGAACGAAGATGAAGGACGTCAATTATTAGGTTGAGGGACGTCCCTCCTGATCGTTGGAAGGCGGACGGTCGTTTAAACGATTATCGAGTGATGGCGGACGTCCTTCATTGACCGTTGGATGGAGGAAAGACGTCTCCCACTCGGAATTAACGGTCAGGATTGAATCTGTCAATTTCCAAAGGCAATGACGGACGATTGTCCAAGGCCATTAGATCGAGGGAGGGACGTCCCTTTTAGGGATTGACGGCCGGGATTGAATCTATCATTTTCCAAATGCAATGGCAGACGACATTCTATGGCTGTTGGATCAAGTGAGGGACGTCTCTTATTTGGATTGACGGCCAGGATTCAATCTACCATTTTCAAAAGGTGATGGCGGACGACATTTCATGACCGTTGGATCAAGCAAAGGATGTCCCTGGATAAGAATGGATAGTTAGGATGGACTTCAAATTATTTTCAGTTGAAGGGTCACGTGCAAGGTACACGCGTTTTTAAAATGCGCGAATTCCCTCAATTAAGACGAACATCCCTCTTCATATATCGGACGTCTCTCGTCCAGAAACAGACGTCTCTCGACCAAGACTGTGTTGTTTTGCCCACAATGGACGTCTCTCGTCTTAAGATGGCGTCGTTCAGGCCATAACGGACGTCCTTCTTAATCCGAAGGACGTCCGTTTTCGTTCAGATAATAACATTCGGTCCAAAACAGACGTCCCTCGTATTAAGACGGACGTCCCTTGTATTCAATTCTGGTCGTTAATCTCGATAAGGGACGTCCCTCGCTCGATCCAATGGTCATGGAATGTCTTCTGCCATCGCCTTTGGAAATTGACATATTCAATCATGACCGTCAATTCCGAGCAAGGGACGTCTTTCCTCGATCCAACGGCCATTGACAATCGTCCTCCATCACCCGATAATCGTTTTAACGCCAGAGAATTGGCAGCCCCCCTGGCGATAATTGACGTCCTTCGTCTCCGTTCAACGGTTCTTGGCGTCAACGAAACTGAGGCATTAAAGTCGATGAATTTTGATGGAAAACGTGATTACGAGGTCTCAACGAGAGTTTTCTATAGTTTAAGGCTTTAATTATTAGTAAAAAAATTTTAGAGTTTAACTTGTCATTGATCTAAACTATAAGAAGGTTGTGATGTTAATTTTCCAAAAAAATAATTAAAAATTTGATAGAATAAATTAGATTTTATCCTCGCTTAAAACAATGTAGTAGCATTAGAGGAAAAAATAATCACATGCAAATGTCAGAACACAAATAAAAAAAGCTGCTGCTGCTGCTTCTATCACATTTTCCTCAAATAGTCGAAGCTAATTTGGCCTGAACCAATGCTTTACTCTCTCTCTCTCTATCCACTTTCTCTCTCTGAAGTGAGGTGAGACATAGACCAAACACAGACTCGTTCACATGGCCTCAGTCTGGACTGAACGAGGCATTATGGGGATTTCTTTCTTTCCTTCTCAGTTCTCCCGACAAATTAGGTGACGCACTCGTGCCGACGTCCTTATCCATTCAGTTATTTGGAATGAAATATTTATGATAAAATTTTGGGAAAATAACAAATCAACCATTGTACTTTGTGATCAATGACAAATTAATCACCAAACTATTTTTGTTAATAAATTAACCACTGAATTATGGAAAAAAATCACCTCAAACATCGCTATCATGTTTGTCGTTAAATGTATTGATTTTGTTCCGCCACGGATCAAAAATTTAAAAATAATGTTCTAATATTAACGTTTTGTGGAGGATCGAGACACGTTCTGCCGCAGATTGAGCACGATCCGCCGCTGATCATCGTACCTCATTCTGCGTTTTTGTGCCCTAGTATATAAACCTCGACTATGCGCTCTGACAGTTCACCGCGAACCTCGATATTCTCGAAGACGCTTGGTACCATGTTGGAGTAAAGCTCAACGACGACGTTCTAAGGGTTAAGTACTACAGTTTTCCTATCAAGCAAAACAAAGTTGTCGATGTTCATAAATTTGGGAGCTGCCTGCAACTCAGTCACCTCTTTACAGCTCCCAAATTTACGAATATCGACAACTTCATCTTGCTCGACAGGAAAACCGTAGTACTTAACCCTCAGAACATCGCCATTGAACTATACTCCAACATTGTACCAAGCGTCGCCAAGGATATCGTGGTTCACAATGAACTCGTTAGACCGCACAGTCGAGTCGTATATACTAGGGCATAGGCACAGGAACGCACTCGCTTACATCGGTTGAGGGCTGCTTGCCAGGAAGGATGCACGTGGCGATTGCACGCCTAAAAAATGCAAGATGAAATGACGTTTCAAATAAAGTACTATAAAGTCGTTCACACTTGCTCGAGAAAAATGGAAAGTCTTCATGCCTCTGCAAAATAGGTGGCAAGAGGAGCATCAGTTTTGCATTCGACACCTATATGTGAATCACGGCAAGTCCATCAAATAAGAAACATTAAATAATGGGATTGAGTGAGCAAACATGCAAGTATCAATAGATGAACTGTGCGTCGAAATTAGATATACATTATCTACAACAATTTATTCGAGGTAGATAGTTGAATATTCCTCAGTAAACAATACAAATACTTGATGTGGTTAGATCTCATTGATTCTTAGTGCACATGTACATTATATGCTTGTAATGGAATTGATAATTTGGTTTGCGTCTATAATTCACATATGCACGATATGGTTGTAATTGAATTGCTAAATTGGTTTGCATTTTGAATGCTCATGTACATGATATGGTTGTAATGGAATTGATAATTTGGTTATTGATGATAAATGGAACTTGATTAGTATGAAATTGTAAAATTAGCAACTTTTCCCCAAGACAATCGATTGAAATTTTGAATCTGTACTTCAGCTGTTCGACCACCCCTCATTTTTTGATCGACAGCGTTTCAATTTGCTTGAATATGTGAAGGCTACGAACGATCATAATTCAAAGGTTGATCGGCCGTGCATAGCCAAGTTTGACCACACAAAACTAGAGTATGACATTCTGCTGCAGAATGCTGACATCCACCGCGGAAATTTGACATTCCACCGAGGAATGGATGACGTTTTGCGGTGGAACATTAGCATTCTTTGGAGGAACGTCAGTATTCCTTTGCCTTGTATATTTCGGTGTTATGCACATATTGCTTAAATTGTTGCAATAAACATGTTAGTTGTTTGTTAATGATGAATGAAATGGTTTGAGTTAATTTATCTTTCAAAAAATTGAAAATTTTGCAAGAGTTTCCTTTGTTTTTAGTCTATCCCCCCTGTGACATTATTAAAACCAAAAATCCAAACAAATATTATCCAAGTAAACAAAGCAAAACATAAACATAAACATCAACATATACTATCCAAGTACATTAAGTAAACATATAAAGAGAATGAATTTTTTATTATGTACAACAAAGTCAATATCCCTACACATCTCAACTACCCTAAGCCGCCTTCTTGCGAGTCATCTTCCGCAAATCCATGATCCCAAATGACGCATCCAGGTCCACATATACGTTGGACGCTTTGGCGAACAACGGACCCTCTGTGGGTACATCATCGAGATGGTGGAAAGCGGTCTTCTTGCAATCTCGGAGCACCCATAACCCCTCACTCATACACCAAAAAATGTCGTGTAGGCTGAAATGTAAAGGGAAAAATCAGCACATAAGCGGAAAACAATATGAATCTACACAAGGGAAAAGATGTACTTCTTTTTGTCAATTGGCGCTACGACAATCGCAATTGCCTCAGACATCAACAACTGGTAAGGGTAGTGAGTATGCAGGTCAATAGACGACATATAACATGGTTGAATTGGGTGGGACTAAAATGCAAAAGAAGCACGCGTTAGAACTGGTGAAACATGAATGACAAACTGGAAAAGCGAGTTGTTTACTTACGTGAATTCACTCTAATGTCATTAACAATTTTTGGTCTTGAACCTCGAAGTATTCTTCTTTGTTCAACGCAAAACACAGCATACATAGAACGTAAAGCTAAGATGAATACTAAGATAACATCTTCTGAACTACTTAATGTAACAGACCGTAATTCTCACTGTGTTTACCGTCGCTTCTTGCTTCGGGAAGATGATATCAGTTATGTAGTACTCATCCTGGACCTGAAAATTAAAACAACAGGCGGAATCTCGTAAGTAGGCAGTCCAAAACACTTAATGATCCAAAATGAAAAAGCCTACCAGTTTTCCTGAAAGAAATGCGCACATCTCCAGGTTCTTTCGAGTATTTGTAACAACATACTTCTTGAAAAATTCCATCGGTTCACCTGGCTGCAAAAAACATTGACAAGTTACTGTCAGACAAATAAGGCATGAATAAGTGCAGACACGTAGATAATCAAATCAAAGACGTACCACGCACACATATTTAAGTGGCGGAGGTTGGGATCCATTTGACGCAGCTATTGATGGAGGAATGGGAGAAGGTTGGCCTTTGAGGGCAATAGTGCTGCAAATTTAAGCTACATTATTACGTCGCATACAAATAAAGTAAAATGAATAATGGTTTGCGTAAAAACTAAATAATTTACCAGCAGTCTGTGGCTTCAGTTGTGGAAGAGGACGATGGAGAGGCCGCTGGAGAGGCTGCTACAAGGGTTGCTCGAGAGGATGGTGGAGGGGCTACTCGCTGCCCCACTCTCAGCAATTCAGCCAACATCGCATTATGGCGCTTGTAACGAACCGATTTTTATTACCTTTAAAAATTTAGTGAAATTTAAAATTTTTATAAAACGACTAAAATCTTTATTAAAACCTTTTAAGATGAAATCAAAGTTCTTTTCTTAAAACATGATCGTTAAAACTTTTTTTCTTAAACACGTTACTTAAATCATTATTAATAGCGGAAAGCTTTATTTATAAAATCATTTTTCTCAATTTACAGCAGAAGACTTTAAATCACTTTATAGCGGAAGCATAAACTAGTCATTTGAAGAACAATAAAAAAATCATTTACTTTATATTTATAAAACTCATTTCTCTTTTACATTTGTTAGCCTAGCCAGACACAAGACTCGCCCATGCAAATCATTCATCAGCGGCCCCTTAGGCTGTTCTTCATTTTCTCTTATACTTGTACCTACATCGCAAGTCATAAACTATGAACCTAGCACTCCGTAAATAATAAAACTTAAATGCTAGATGCACATGTTGTGCCACTTTAAAATCGTATGCAGTTTATCTTTTCGTTTTCTTTCTTTTATCTTTTATCTTTTCACACTTTCATACTTTCTTTCTGTTTTTATTTCCATTCCACTTTCTGTATCCGTTTTGGTATCCGTGATTCATAGGTCTTTTTGTATATGTTCCCGTGTCTGTTTTTGTATCCGTAGCTGTATCCCTTTCCATTTCTGGAAACTCGTTTCCATTTTCGTTTCTATTTCTATTTCTATTCCCGTTTCTGTTTCAGTATTTGTGCTCGTACCATTTTCGTATCTGTTTCTCTTTTCATATTCTTTTCTTTACTTGTCTTTTCTTTTCTTTTCTTTTGTCCCTGTGCCGGGCTTGACCTATCGAACCACAAAAACCTTTATCTTTTCTTTATCTTTTGTTCATGTGTCGGGCTTGACCTACCGGACCACAAGAATTTTTATCTTTTATTACTTGGGTTGTCGGGCATTACTTATCCGGATCAACCCTTTTTTCTTTATCTTTTTTAATTGTTCATTTGTACTTCTTTTCGTTTTCTATTTCCTTTTCAAAACCGTGCATGAAAACCCTTTTCGTAGACTTTGAAAAATGTGATGCATGATGCTCGTGGATGCATACAATTTCTAACAGGTAAATAAGGAAATATAAATAAACACCCAACATGCGATTCACAAAACATGTTCGTAAAACGATAGACGTACTATTAAAAACTGTAGACATGCTTTTAATACTATAGACATGCTCGTAAAGCTGTAGACGTGCTATTAAAACAGTAGACATGCTCAATATCTAATAAAACAGTAAACAAGCAAACGTGCATATCCTATTCTTGCGATGTAGGGCCTTAAGAACCAAAGCACACACATATCACTTATCTTGTTTCCATAAAGCGCTCAACACTTATTCGTTATCTTTTTCTTCTCTCGTTAGCACCTTCACAATTCAATAACATTTATCATTAATCTATACTAATAAGAACCTCAACTACTTGATCTATTATTCGTCGTTCGTTTCATAATATAATATTTTAATCTAAATATCTCGATTTACTAAATAGTTCATAACCCATAAATAGTACAAGGCATCCCAAACCAACATATATTATCCTTCACGACAATAATAAACAAAGAGCCAAGACCAACCATTTAATCAATGCCGAAAGGGCAAACCAAACACTGCAACAACATTTCAATATCCATATTCCAAAAATTTATATCCCAACTAACCCAATATCAACATTTCTTCATTTAAGACATTTTACAGTCCAACCCAATAGTATCCTTTACCCTTAGAGAATAACAACCAATTCTAGAATAACACTCAACAAACAATACATCGCAGCGAGCAACCAGAGACATAGTAAAATTAACAGAACACGCTTATTATGCTTTTTATCCAAAAAGAAGGCAGCAGCACAATCATCCATTAATAACAACAGTGGATCACAAAACGCAATAGAGACTTCTCCCAAAATCACAGTTTCACAAACGACACCAAAACGCAAAGTATAATCATGCTTCACAATCGAACACTAAGGCAATAGCTATACCAAAACAGACAATCTATAATGCCCATCACATAGAGTTCACAGAACACTAATCCAAACAATAGAGCATTTCCATATATATTCAATCATCCAACAGGTCAACTCAGAACATCAATTTAACATGTTTTTACGTCCAACAATCCATCCAGAATATTTACTCTTAACATGCTCTCCACACCAACACATCCCAACACAACCTCCAGAAGTTGTCACCAGTTCGGCCATCCACCAGCAAGCTCCCCATCCATTACATGATCCGCAGAAGATCACCAGCAGAAAACAAGAAAATTTGTCACAATCCAAAGGAATCAACAACACAGGAGCCGATAATTCAATTCGTAGAAGACTTACCACCAACTGTTGTTGCCCGAGAACACCCGAGAAGTCCCTCTCAGTTGCTCACTCATACCTCAGTTCACAGAGGAATCGCCAGCAGCACCCTCACACAATCTCCCGTATTTATACACATATGACTAGGTTAAAATGGATGAAATGTGTATCCTATGCTTCCAGGTGACAGATGCCGATTTTTCGACGATATCTTCGTTGCTCGAATTCTCCCTCTCTTCCTCTTTTGAAGTTGCACGCTGTCATCTTCTCCAGACCAAGAACCAACAAGACGAACCGGTTCAGATCGAACTACAAGCCAGACCACAACCTCCAGCCGATTCTTTTGCGAACCAAAGCCCCCTGCCTCCGCCAATCCAACGCATCGGTCACCGCCTCCTCGCCGTCGCCATTCCATCCCCTGCTAATCACTACCAGTTACTCAAAATTGACAGAGCACTAACAATCATGACTCACCTAGACACGCATTGCATCAAACCACCCGCGAACCCGTCGTTCCACCAGTCGCCTGCAGCGCCGGATGTCACCACCCGAGCTCACGCTCAAGCTCCTTCTCGTATCCTCGACCTCTTGATCACACTCGGTCTCTCACTTGCTCGTCGCTCCCCTTCTCCCGATCGCTCTCTCTCTCTCGTTCTCTCCATTGCTCTCTCTTCTCTCTTTTCTTTAGCAAACCACTGACCAACGTCTAATTCCTCCCCTCTTTTGATTTCCAGCCGAACCGATAGCACGATCCGGTTCACCTGCTGAACCAGTTCACCTCCTATCTTCATTTAATTTCTCCTTTCCATTACCCCTTTAAATTTTAATTCCATTTACCTTAGTTCTATTTTATTTATTTTAATTTCCATTGTATTAATTCTTCACTAAATCTCCTCTTTTATTTCATTTTAATTTAATTTCTTTTTTTTTTAATTTAATTAATCCTCTGACAAATCCCTTTAAATCGTAATCCACCAATTATTTCTTCGATAATACCCCGATAATTACCCCAATAATCCGATTACCCACAATTACTTTCCAATTATTCTTATTAAATTTCATTATAGAAAGTCGGGGTATTACAGCGCTCCTCTGCTCGCTCCTCCATTTTTTGCATTTGGAGCAGCCCAATTTGATATTGCTCCTCCATTTTTTTCATTTGGAGCAGCCTCATTTGATGGTGCTCCTCCATCATTTGTATTTTGTGCAACCCCATTTGATGGAGCTCCTCCATCCAGCTGACATCTCTTTAGGCATCAATGTAAAATAAGATGACTGAGGAGGGGTTGTACAAGGTGTTGCAGAGGCGATGCTGGAGGTTGTTCCTCCCAG